>OZ022416.1:23444657-23830386 GCA_963989365.1 Rhimphoctona megacephalus | reverse complement strand
TCTCTCTCTCTCTCTCTCTCTCTCTTCTCTCTCTCTCTCTCTCTCTCTCTCTCTCTCTCTCTCTCTCTCTTCTCTCTCTCTCTCTCTCTCTCTCTCTCTCTCTCTCTCTCTCTCTCTCTCTCTCTCTCTCTCTCTCTCTCTCTCTCTCTCTCTCTCTCTCTCTCTCTCTCTCTCTCTCTCTCTCTCTCTCTCACACTGTTTTGCTCTTTCTTCGTTCGGTGAGTTAGTTTGTAATCCACGTAGAACGTGGTAAATGTGGCATGAGAGAGACGTGAGTAATATTGCGAATACGTAAAATGGGCGCGTCACATATAAGAGAGAAGGAGAGAGAGAGGAAAATATAGTCAGACTGTAAAGTTAATCGGTAGGAGTGGAGTCTTGCGGGAACAGGTTTTTCGGCTGGCTAGTACATGTATCCATGACCCTAGTATGTACTTTATATATGTACATAACATATATATATATATGTATATATACAGGCCCTTGTAACATCTCGTATAGTAACGAAAAGCGAGAGAGAGAGAGAGAGAGAGAGAGAGAAATAAACACATATTCAGTAAAGTTACAGTGCATGGCTAAACCAAGCAAAAACCAACCGCAATTTTTATAACACGTCGCAGTCCTTTTTCCCTTTCTCTTACCCATCTATTTTGGTATTTACTGTGCTATATGAAGCCGGATAAATTCGACGATCGCCTGAGGGCAAGGGATTACTTCCGAACGTCCTCTTTCTCTTTTCACTACTCCCTTAAACAAGTCAACATGTATATATATATACTATATATGAAAAAGTACTATTTTATGTGTATAAAAGATTAAATGCCATTAGTTTAGAACGTGCTATACGTGAAGCACAACCAGAGGAAACTTTCGTAAATTTTTCTATCTACATTTTTCCCCTCTCCCTCTCTCTGTCGTGTCTCCCCCTGCCGTTTGCACTTTATTCAGTATGCAAGAATACATAAATATCTACTCGGATTTATCACGCATACTATACACCAATCCTTTTTTAACCTCTTGTGAATATTTGCGGTGCAAGAAGTCTCCAATTATAAACACTTGTACGTGGAATAGTGAGTGAATAATTTTGTGTAAAAACGGATAGGTTACGGTTCACGATGTTTTCGTTGGCTTCATAAATATAAACACAATCTTGTATTTCTTTTACAACCTCTTTCTTCACATTGTTTTTATTGATACCCATTTTGTCGTAACGCACCCTCACCGAATATATCGACGAAGCAACAAGAAATCTCTGTAATGGCAGATGCTTCAGAGAAATGTAACATTTTCTATATCACTCTTTCTTTCTCCCGTAGCAATTCATAGCTTACGGAAAATACCGATCCGTTGATATGCGGGAGCGTGAGAGGAAAAACGATAAATTCATACCTAAATAAAAATGGTAGGAATGTAGGGAGAAACATGATGCCCTGCAATGCGTCACCTCCGATGTTGGGATGAGACGGTTTGAAAGGGAAAGAGAGAGAGAGTGAGAGAGAGAGAGAGAGAGAGAGGGAGTAAACAGGGAGCAGAAGAGATGAGGAATGCACGATGCTCGGATTTGCGAATAATCAAACTAAAATGTGTGTGTTTACCGACATAAATGCAGACATCTACATACATGTTGCGGTTGTAAGTCTAATAGAATATTCGGATTATATATTTTCATGTAAATTTTAATTCGTTTAAATCGATATAACCTCAGCCCTCTACAAAACCGTTTAGATGTATTACAAGTTGGGAAAATGTATGGTAGAGGCTAGATAAATATTTGAATGTTAAAAAACGATTATATTGGAAAATTTTCGTTCGGAATTATCACGGGTTGATCTATACACAGATATATTTATACTCATGTATTCATATACATGTATGAAACACTAAAAACAGTGCGTGGGGAAAAACGCTTCAGGGAGGTGTTATGTGACCATAGTATGGAATCACCCAACACACGCACCCATACATCGTTTTTCCATAACATATATATGTCACGAGAACGATAATAACGTATTTCATGGCCCTGATATGGACTATACGCGCTCTGTTATTGACCCCGGATCGACCTCCCTCCATCTACAGCTTGATATATCTACGTTTAATATGGGAATTCTCTCGCGATCGAACCCGAGAGTTTGCCGCTCGTTTTCCCCATATCGCCCCCCCCCCCCCCTCACCGCCACTCCCTAGTCACCCTCTTCTCGTTTACCATCCTTCTATGGCACATATCTTCGGGCGATTGTCCATAGACGAGACCTATAATTTATTAATAAACGAGCTGTCTGATTTCAAGTGTAACCCTTTCTCACTCGCCGATTAATTAATTAAACCGGGCGCAATCAGCCGTTCCTACGTTATTAATGAAGCTACATACGGGAAGAGCTTGCTTAATCACCCGGGGAATTTGTACGAGAGCTGATTAAAATAGAACGGAATTGACTTTGGAAACGTATTAACCCGGGCTGCGTTTGGTTTTGGGACTTTTTGTGTGCATGGATTTGACGAGGTTTGAGTAGGATTTTTTTTGTTTTGTGTAACTTTGATTGAATGAGGACAAATATGGGATACAATAGGCGAATAATACAAGCTTTTATTCAGATTCGGAGAAAATTCTAGTCGATTCAGCTACATCAATTTTCTAGGTTGCACACCCCATTACGGTGCCTTTTTCTCTACTATTTCTTTTCGTCCTCTCTCTCTCTCTCTCTCCCCCCCCCCTCTCTGTCTCTCTCCCTCTCTCCCTCCCTCCCTCCCTCTCCCTCGCCCTCCCCGTCGCTCTCCCTCTTGTGATTTATGTAGCACGAACGTACGAGACAAGACTATTATGGATGGCGCTCGCTTCCTTTTTCTCTCTGTCTCTCCCCCCTCTCTCTCCCCCTCTCCCTCTCCCCCCCTCTCTCTCTCTCTTTCTCTCTTCTAGTTGTACGACGAAAGAATTCGTTGCCGAAGCTTCAGCGAGATTCCAAATCGATCGTGGTGTCCCCGCGCAAATGCGACAACTTTGATCGATTGTCTTTCTTTTTATCCACTTGGTCTTTGCATTTTCACCGGTAAACTTTGATAAAAGAACAGTTGCGGTTGAAAAGTAAAAGTTTCTGTTCGAAATATCTGGCGCTTAATGTGCATTTAGTTCGGCAAATTAATTGTAATTAGAAAAATAGCTTGAGTACAGAGCACTGTGCAAAAAATTTTAAAATGAAAGTGATTTTTCTTCTCCACCAATTACGAAAGATAGAGAATGGAACAGTGCAAAAAAAATATTATAAAAATAAACCATCATCTACGCGTGCGTATACAAAGGAGAGAAGAAAAAAAAGCGTGACGAATCTCCGGCACGAACTTCGATTAATCCAAGTTCACGAGTATTCGAGGAGAGTGGAAAGCGGTCCAATGAAAAGTGGAGAAACACAAAAGCAGGAGGAGCAGGGAAAAGGAGAGTAAAGCAAATAATGAACAAAAGAGGGAAAGGGACAGACAGCGAGTGATACGAGGGTGGAGGTGCATGAGGTTGGTTTTTCTCTCGTTGAGCCCCGGCGAAAATAGATAAGGAAATACCGCTGCGGGCCCCGCCGGGAAACTTTGTTACCCCGGTACGCCGCGCTCTCTCCGCTGGGATATATACTTTCCTCATGATTTATGTAGAAAGAGAAAAAGACGCACGATGTGAGAGGGCGGAGGAGGGAGTGGTTGGCGGAGAACGAGAGCGCAGCATCCGAAAGACGCTCGTCGTGATGCTGCGGTCGTCGTCGAATCGTAATAAAAAAGAAAGAGAAAGAGAAAGAAAGACAGAGCGAAGTGTATTAGGCGGTCCAGTCGTCAACCAGACGGACGGCATTTTTTGCATATAAAACAGAATTCTTGGTGCTGAATCGATTGTCCTTCGTGTCTATCACTTTTCCTGAAACTTCTCTCCAATTTTCGCGCAAAAACTTCGCGACTATACGCTATATCGAGATAAGATTACCACGATGAAACCCAACCTCGTTTTTAATTAAAGCGTATCACAAAAAAAAACTTCTCAAAGTAAAAAAAAGTCGTACATTCACAAATTTGAAGAAAAAACACGGTCTCGATACTCTGCCAGTTTCCAGGCATGCAAAGTCAACATTTTTTAAAGTAAGATTGATCCCCTGTGTCTTTTGTTACAAAAAACGAACGAAGAACGATGTGAAAGGAAAATCTCGGCGTGTAAGCAATCGAGATAATAGCCTGGGCGACGTTATCAGTGAACCGATCTGATCGAGCGAAAAACATGGACGACTGAGCCTCTTAAGCCTCTCTTTTATCGCCTTATTCTTTCGGGACTTCGAAAAAGAGCCACTTATACATCAAATCGTCTTTTCTTCTTCTACTCTTTGTCGTTCTTCTTTCTCTCTGAGAGTTACGGGAACTTTCCCGAGGAACACCATAGCCCTATGCTTCTACGAAAATTGTCTTTCTTCCAAAGGAGAATCCCAACACACCTTTTTTCGGCTACTTTCGCACATCCTCTGAAAAAGTAGCTTCTTCATGTAAATCGTCAACTTTCGAGGTAGCCAAACTTTTTTTCTCGTAAGAGCCACTTTCCCTTTTTTCTGACCAATGATAAATAGATTTCTTATCAATTTTTTGTCGCAACACCAAAAAAAATAGATTAGACACATCTTTCGTCCCACTTTGACTTTGCACACCCAAAGGAAAGTTCTATTTAGATATACTAGCATCGTTTATTCGAATTTTTTAAATTTGAATTAACAAAATTTCTATTCGCTTCTGCTAGAAAACTGTATTTAAATCAAATAGATAATGCTATTTGGGTCCGTTTATTCGAGTACCTACGTTAAAGCTTCTCGCTCCGGCTACCTCGCGGCGCAGAGCGTCGAGGCATTTCTCACATACGAATCGCACTCTGGATGTGCATAAATTGCGGGAACCAAAGAAGTTTTATTATTCTGACTGACTATATCCAAGAAGTCGAACGTGAAGTTTTGTACCTACCCAGGGTCGCAGACCCATGAAAATATTATTATATAATATTATAATTGAATATGGTATAAATAATATTATAAATAATAATATAAATATTAAAATGGTCGAACCCGTCGGTACGGCAGACTTCAGTGACGATGAAAGAAAATAAAGGTGGGCTCGATCTCGGGATCCTCGGAGTCTGAGTCGGGAGCGCAAATCACTGCGCTATGGCCACCTACATTTTCTCTCTTGCGAATTGTCTATTTAGATGGAATACTAAACCGTCACACACCTCCTCTCCGAATTCGACGTCCTCGTCGATTAACGTCACTTATTTTTCGTAGATTTTGCCAGTGTAGGCTTTATTTTTGTGCCGTCTGTGGGCTTAGTTTTGCCTCTTTGAGCTTTTTCGTAGATTTATGTGAACGTGTTATCGGTTCGGAAACTTCGGACACCAATGTAATGATCGTACCCGTCAGTACGGCAGAGATCGTGAGGAACAGACCAATGACGATGAGAGAAAATAAAGGTGAGCCGAGTGGGCTCGGTCTCGGGATCCTCGGAGTCTGAGTCGGGAGCGCTAACCACTGCGCTACGGCCACCTATTTTTTCTCTCTTGCAAATCGTCTATTTAGATGGAATACTGTACCGTCACAATATTATTTTTATTTCAACTTCATATTCGTTCAATTTTTAAGATAAAAATGTGTGCGATTCTAAAACATTTTTATTTTTTTTATTTTATTATTATTTTAAATTATTATTTTTTAATTAAGAAAAATAAATTAAATTAGAAAAAAAAATTAAATAAAAATATTATTATTTTAAAAACAAAAAAAAACTAAAAATATTACATTTTTCATTAATCAAGAATATAAAAAAAATAGCAAAAATCCCCTCCCGGGGGGAAAAAAACCTGGACAAGTACATTGGTGGTCCCTCATTTCCCTATAATATCACAAAAATCCAAAACCCCACAATTTTTTTTTTATGTTTACTAATTTTATTCATATCCCGGAGGGAAACCAACCATATAGATCACGAAATATCCGGCCAAAAAACCAGACTTCACAATAAATATTACTTTGAATTTATTTCCACAGAACAAAACAGGAATCAAAACATTAAAAAATCAGCGTTATCAAGATGAGAAAAATACCACTTATAATTGGTGTGTAAGAAGTATCAATAGTCTAGAAAAAAAATGAAAAAAGGTCACCATCTAAGTTACGTGCAGCAGTAAAATTTATGATATCAGTACTAGGACAAGTATTTCTTTGGTAACTGAGAAGATATCAACATGAACGTACCGGCAACGTAGGGCATGCAGTTGGTGCATTGCTTCTGAGATCTCCTAAGTCGATTAGCTACTTTTGTTTTGACTATGGCTCGACCAATGTTGCCAAATAGTATTTACTTATATGACCTAATGAAACAACATTGCCTGCGCCGTGGCTAAAACAATGAAAAACATTCAGAAACCAGTCGAAAACTCGGCACACAAACGCAGGAACAGGAAGTTTCGCATAAGATCCCGTACTTTTGCAATGTTAAAAAAAGACTTTAATTTATACCCGTACATGATAGCACAGTTTTGTTTGATTGGTAATAATTTGATGAACGTTCACCACCGTACGTTGAGCGTATTTACACAGAGTACTTGTCCGGTCCATAACTTTTTATTAAAATTGCTCATTCAAGTAAAAATCAAATAAAAAGTTATGGGCCGGACAAGTACTCTGTGCGTATACGCTCAACGTACGGTGGTGAACGTTCATCAAATTATTACCAATCAAACAAAACTGTGTTATCATGTACGGACAGAAATTAAAGTCTTTTTTAATATTGCAAAAGCACGGGATCTTATGCGAAACTTCCTGTTCCTGCGTTTGTGTGCCGAGTTTTCGACTGGTTTCCGAATGTTTTTCATTGTTTTAGCCACGGCGTAGGCAATGTTGTTTCATTAGGTCATATAAGTAAATACTATTTGGCAACATTGGTCGAGCCATAGCCAAAACAAAAGTAGCTACTCGACTTAGGAGATCCCAGAAGCAATGCACCAACTGCATGCCCTACGTTGCCGGTACGTTCATGTTGATATCTTCTCAGTTACCAAAGAAATACTTGTCCTAGTACTGATATCATAAATTTTACTGCTGCACGTAACTTAGATGGTGACCTTTTTTCATTTTTTTTCTAGACTATTGATACTTCTTACACACCAATTATAAGTGGTATTTTTCTCATCTTGATAACGCTGATTTTTTAATGTTTTGATTCCTGTTTTGTTCTGTGGAAATAAATTCAAAGTAATATTTATTGTGAAGTCTGGTTTTTTGGCCGGATATTTCGTGATCTATATGGTTGGTTTCCCTCCGGGATATGAATAAAATTAGTAAACATAAAAAAAAAATTGTGGGGTTTTGGATTTTTGTGATATTATAGGGAAACGAGGGACCACCAATGTACTTGTCCAGGTTTTTTTCCTCCCGGGAGGGGATTTTTGCTATTTGATATCACTTCTTTTTTCTATAGTATTTTCATACATTTCGCTTTATATAGACTCCAATAGAGTCTGTATAAAACAAAAAAACTAACAACGTGTTTGTATCATTACATCATCGATTTATTTCAATGACAGGAATCAGTACTGTTCACTCTACTAATTCGACATAAGAGAATGAGACAGATTTTCTACCATAAATTCATTGTTATTGAGGTTGTTTAAATATAGGAGTGTTTCGTTCCTGTGATAAAAAAAAAAGTTATAATGTTTCCAAAAGAGTTAACTACAGACTCGAGATATTTTCGAGATGTTAGTAATTCGTTGATAGGTTATTATTCGATTATAGCTTGGCAGGAAGGTGTTATAGAAGAGACCTCAAGTACCAGTTTTTTCCCAAGGCAAAAATTCAGAAAATTAAATACTTTTCATTAGCTTTCAAATTATGTATTAGAATAAATCATTCAAGGGCGAAAAGGCAGCGAGGATATTAGCAATTTGGGTCTAAGCTATAAATAGATAATTATATTCAACTTTATTGTCAGAAGGAGCCTCAGAATTATTATTCTTTCAAAGATGAAATGACGGAAGAATATGATGCATCATCCTTGGCTTACAAATTGTTTTATAAAACATAGAAAAAAATTAGATTAAAAAAAAATTCGGCCGAAGTACTTGACGAATGTTTTTTCACTTAATTCACATAATATATCGGTCATGGTGACAACCTCGCCAAGTACTTCGGCCAAAATTCTTTTTCATCTAATTTTTTTTCGTTTGCAATCTTTTTTTGCTTCGGATACTTATTTTGATACAGAGTTTTTATTTTCATTCTGGTTGGTAAAACAACTACATTTTCGGACTTGATTCCTTTCTCTATCAACATTCAACAGTATTTGAAGATTTTATGTCACACGATAAAGCCTCCCGTACTTGGCCACATATATTTTAGTATAGCTCAATTTATTTTATAACTTTTTGCGAAACCTCTAACCTTAGCTTTTCGCGAGGATTAACTCATTTTGTTTCGTGTGACAGTTATTCTCATATTCTAATTGAATTTCAAAAAGTTCAAATAATATGTTATGGGTACTTCGAAACAACATATTGACGAAGTAGACAAATTCAAACCAGGATCCTGCCCAAGAAAATGGAGTGAGTTATTCGGAGAATGGAATGAGGGTAGTTGTATCAGTTGCATTAGATTCGGGCAAATTTCGATGCCATCAGAACCAGAACGACCATAGAAGGAAAATTTTTAAATAAAAATGTTCCAATTTATGATGCCAAATCGGAGCCCAACATGGAAAATACTTAGCACACATGTCGCTTCACGAAATTTTCAAAGTTTGTAGGTATCCGCTGCATGCCAATGATACATATTTTGATATTATCAGAAAAAGAGCACCCAAAGACTTTCTGAAACAAATTTTTTTAATTTATTTTGCCAACATTAATGCGGGAGAGTGAAAAAACATGACACCCACTTTTAGTCCAACAAAATTGAAAATTTTTTTATATATCCGTTGCGTTCTGAAGCCAGAAATATTTATCCCATCCAAAAATGTGCATCCGATGACTTTTTGAAATAATTTTTTAAATTCATAATACCACAATCAAAGATGAGAAGTGGAAATACTTAGCACACATGTCGCTTCACAAAATTTTTAAAGTTTGCAGGTATCCGCTGCAGTCCAATTATCTATGTTTTGATACTATCAGGAAAAGAGCACCTGAAGACTTTTTGAAACCACTTTTTAAATTTATTATACCAGAACTAAAGAGGGGAAGCAAAAAAACACAGCGCTCTACAAGCCCAACAGAATTCAAAAATTTTCTATATATTCAATGGGTTTCGAAGATAGCAATTTCGATCCTGTTCAGAAATGAGCAGCTAAAGACTTTTGTAACAAATTTTACAATCCATATGCCACAGTCAAAGCTGAAAAGTGGAAATACTTGGCACACATGCCGCTTCACAGAAATTTCAAAATTTGCAGGTATCCATTGCATTCCAATGATACAAATTTTGATTCTATCAGAAAAAGAGCACCTGAAGACTTCCTGAAACAACCTTTTGAAATTTATTATGACACACCTAAAGAAGAAAAGCGAAAGAACATAGCTCACATTGGGTCTAACAAAATTCAGAAATTTTGGATGTCTCCATGACGATTCGCAGACAAAAAGTTTGATCGCATCAATAAATGAGCAGCCCAAGACTTTTTGTAATGAATTTTATCAATTAATAATGCCACAATCTGTAAGATGAATATGTATTTGAGTGTTCGCGCGTGTGTATGGCAAATGAGCCACGTCGTATAAACATAAAATTGGGAGATTCCCTCTCCTCTCGATTGTGAATCACCGGAGCGTGAAAACTCAACGAGAGTGTGGTCACTTGTGATTAAAATCTTGTACCTACTAGTTGTATCTTGTCTCCGTCTAAATCGACACGCACATTTATATATATATCTTGTAAACTTGAGAAACGTATTTTAATTGAAGAATAATTATTGTACAATTATTCTTCACCAAACAAAAAGTTTTCTGCACGCCGTCGCAAAGAATTTTCGTATATACCTCCAACTCACTGAGTCCGTGGTGGAGCATTGATGGAAGGAACTCAAAAAGGCTACAAATATCTCATCTCGTCGGTGAATTGACCCGTCATTGTCGACTCCCCAATTCTCAACTGTTGGCCTCTATTTCTGAGCTGATCAATGGATCCACCTACTCCGTTATCACAAGACCGTGCGAAAACGACTCCATCATTCGATAAGTTCTAAAGTCTATTTTGTGTTTTATATTATATATATATATATATATGTTTCGTTACATCATATATTAACCCTGTCCAATTCGATGATCTCGCAGATCTTATAATTGTATGCGTGTCCGCAATTTGGTATGTTGTATGTATGGGTGTTAAACTGTTCAACAAGTGAATCGGGAATTAACTCTAGTTCTAGCAAATAAAGAAAATTATCATTGATCATTGAGTGTATGAATATAAGGATTAAATTATCAGGATGAATTACACGTTAAACTGACTGATTTAAAAGCAATAAAAAGACCAACAAATAATGTTTAAATTGAGTGATAAATGATTTAGAGAGAAAAGTTGAATTAAATAACAGTTATTGAAGTTGTCGAAATTATAAATAATAACCAATCGTATTACTAATAAAACAAAATAAGAAATTTGTTACAATTGGCGCCCAACGTGGGGCTCGAAAGATATAAGCCCTCCTATATCGAATATTATCTTAATTATTTCTGGTCTATAAATAGACATGGATACAAATTCATAATAGAAATATAAATATAAGATTGGTGTAAATATGGTTGTAGAAAAAAAAAAATTGAAACGGTATTATGGCTACTCGTTCAAAGACACGAAAACAACTCGAAATGGCTCAGCAAAACCAAGATAATCCCCTGTTATTGAATATGTCTCTTAATAATATGACCGATAATTCGCTAGCAGGAACAACAAATAATGCTGCTCCAGACTTCGAGCAAATGCGGATTGATAGAGAGCGTATTAACCGTCAACGTGCTGAGTGGGAGAGTGTCAGGATAAAACTCGTAGAGGAATTAGAAGGAATGCGGAATGACATGGTCAGGATGAATGAACAAATACGGCGATTGCGCGCCGAAAATGAGCACTTGCGAAATGCATCCGTATCGAGTGAGGGAGGACATGACACTCGAACAGGTATGTTAAACGGGCTGGTACGCGGTATTCAATCAATGAATTTGAATATTCGACCCCCGCGTTTTGGTAATGATCTTAAAGTCAACCCCCACGAATTCATGGAAAATGTCGAAAAATATTTCCTAATTAAAAAGGTACAAGATGATTGCAAATTATTGGTACTCGAGACGTTATTAGATGGGCGTGCGAGAGATTGGTATCGTGCACAACCAACGGATTATATGACATATGATATGTTTAAAGACGCGTTTTTGCAAGAATTCTATTCGATTCCAACGCAAGTTCGGTTAAAAGCTCAATGGTCATCACGTAGGTATGCTCCTTCCGAGGGTTCAATGCAATCATATTTCCATCAGCAAGCAAGTGCTGCTCAGTATTTTACGCCAAAAATGGACCAATACGAGATCAATTACAGTGTTGTTCAACAACTGCCCATGAGAGCTCGCGATGCGCTTGTCACTATAGATTATTCCGATATTAACGTAGTAGCCAGGGCGTTAGCTCAACTCGATACATCGTACGATGAAAATCGCGTTCGTGAGTCGCGCCGTACCTCGCCGAATATCAATTCAAGTCCTAATAATTCATTGAACAATAGTAAGAGCAGTAACTACTCACGAGAAGGGAATAATTTGCCGTGTTCAAATAATAACCCGAATTACCCGCCAACATCGTCTTATCGAGCGCGTGGTATAGATGTCAATGTACAACCATGGTACCCGGTGCCAGATTTTTCAGTTCCTCCACCTCCGGTTACTGCAAATAATTTAGCCATCGCACATCTTACCATGTCTGAGCAGGAAGACGAATATTTAAACTAAAGAACGACGTAATGATAGGAGATTCGCATATACGTCGTGGCCCGTATGATCTATTTGAGGATCTCACTGCCACCATCACACAAGAAACAAATGTTAGTGATAAAGAAACAGAGGTACAAAGTTCAGTGTGTCCTCACGTACTGATATTTCAATTCGAATTTCCAGTTCGCGCTTTGATCGACACTGGAAGTCAGATCACCTGCATTTCCGAGAGTTTCTATACATATCTCAAACAAATCAAACCGCTAATGGAACTTCCGGTGTCAAATATCGTCGTTCTATCCGCGATAGGTAAAAAACCGACTCCAGTAAAACGGCAGGTCCGTTTTGATATTACCGTGGGCTGTGAAAAAATAGCAACGGTATTTCTGGTTGTCCCTTACTTAACAAGTACCATGATTATCGGTAGTGATTGGATGTTGAGAACAGGAACAGTCATAGACTTTTATCATAGATCGGTTACGGTCAATGGAGTAGAGATTTCCACAGAATTAGTTTCATTCGGTCGTTCATCGGTTGAAAAACTAATCGTTTCGGAAAATCACGACATTACGTATATCCAAATACTGAAAACCGTACCTGAGAAAAAACAACACATTAAGTCTCAAATGGGGGATACAAATAAACGACCTCTTAAATTTGTCAAGGTTAATAATAACATAAGCTCTCTCGAATCTAAAAAAATAATGGCTTACACGGAACAACCCGAGAATAAATTAATCTCCATTATAAAATCACCCGAAGTGACACTCAAGAACGTGGACGAGAACAAATTCGATCGTATGCAATTTTCTGAGCTCGATACGATTGGGCTAGATTGTAACTCACAATTAAACATAGATTCTATCATGGGGGATAACATTGATACCATGAATGACGAGAATAATCGATTGCTGAAGGATAATTCCGTCGAGAATTGTGCGGATTACGAGATTCAATGCCCTACGCTCACGGAATCGATCGATATAGAACTGTCTACTTTGAGTTGTTTTGGAGTAACCGCAGTCGGACTGCCCGGAAAAGAAGCTAGAATAGATCGCATAAATACTGATGAGTCTCTTTGTATTGTTGACGATGCCTCCTCAAATGATAAAATAAATAAAAATCGAAATGTGGACAGTACAACTTTCGAGTCAAATGATATCCTAGAAATCGTAACTGAAGATGCAGAAAATAAAAGTGAAAATGGATTCGATACCATTACCGTCTTTCAGACGTCAAATTTGTATAAGAAAGGTGAAGATCAGAATTTTTTTGAGGATGTTCGGTCTCTTACTAACGCTTTAAATGTCACTGAACATGAGAAAATCGCGTTCCAGCAATTGTTGAATAAATATAGAAAATTATTCTCATACAAAACTATCGGAGCAGGTGCGTATGAACATAAAATTAGATTAAAAAATCCAACAGTTGTTGTCAAGAGATCATATCCAGTCCCGTTGGCGCTTCGAAATGCGGTATCAGAAGAGCTCTATGAAATGGTTGAGGCTGGAATCATAGAACGATCAGAAAGTCAATATTGTAATCCGCTACGTATTGTACAAAAGAAAGATGGCAAAATTCGTATATGCCTAGATGCTCGATTCATTAACGATATTATAGAATCAGATAATGAATCTCCTCCCCTTATAAACGAACTGATACAGAAATATCACGGTTCTAAGATGTTGTCTACTACGGATCTTGCATACGGGTATTGGCAGATTCCTTTAGCCCGCGAATCGCGACCATATACCGCTTTTTTGTATGGCTCACAATTGTATCAGTTCTGTCGAATACCGTTTGGTCTCAAAACAGCTGGGAGCGGGTTTATTCGTGCGCTTAATTTGGCTGTGGGTAATGAGTTTGATTCTTTCGTTACGTTTTATATCGATGATATCCTAATCCATTCAAAAACGTTCACCGATCATCTTTCTCATATTGATGCGATTTTCACTAAATTAGAAAACAACAATTTCACGTTGAGGCTCGACAAGTCAGTATTCATGCGAAACGAAGTTAGTTTCTTGGGATTTGTTTTGTCAATCGACGGAATTAGACCTGCGCCTGATAAACTTGAAGTAATTCGTAATTTCGTGGAACCCACGAATCGTAAGGAACTACAACAAATAATAGGAGTATGTACATATTATCGCCAATTTAGTGTTCGCCACGCGAATTTAATCGACCCTTTTCGGAACTTATTAAAGAGCAAAATTAGTTGGCATTGGACGTGTGAACATTCGAAGGCTTTCCAAGCATTGAAGGACGGTTTCGCTAATTGCATTATGCTCCGTCATATAATACCGAGAACGCCGTTTAAACTTCAAACGGACGCATCAGATAAGGGTATAAGTGGCATTTTGTATCAATCCGATCGAAATGGAGAACAAAATATCATCTCTTTAGTAAGTCGTTGTTTGAATGCTGCCGAGCTCAACTATAATACCACAGAGAAGGAATTATTAGCCATAATCTACTCGATTAGTAAATGTCGAGTTTATCTGGTGGGCAATACGTTCGATATAATAACGGATCACGAAGCACTAAAATTTTTAAATACCACGACTTTTCATTCTTCTCGTCTAATTCGATGGAGCCTATATTTACAGCAATACACCTTTCGCGTTTTTCACTGCTCAGGCCGAGACAATATTGTTGCTGACTTTTTCAGCCGAAACCCATCCGGTAAATTTGAATCAGAGAGTCGTCCAAATGAATATAAGATCGCCACACTGACAAGAGATCTCATTTTCAAAATAAAAAACATTCAATATGGCGTACTTCATAAGTTGGTTAAGTCGTTTGATGACATTCCAAATAACATTAGACAAGAACTAAAAAATATCAGTCAACTACAGAGAGATGATTCAAAAATAAATAATGTAATTGAATCAATCGAAAAGGGCACGATAATTCCGTATTATCATTTATATAATGGTATCCTTTTTCGATCATCCCCTGCCGAAACCTGGTGGCAAGTAGTCACTCCTGCATCATTATCACGTGCGTTGATCAAATTCACACACGAAAAATTAGGACACCCGGGATTTTCAAAGACAATCACTTATATTAGGGGTCATTTTTACTGGGATGGTATGTCGAAAGAAGTGAAACAATATGTTCACAGTTGTGACTTATGCCAGCGAGTAAAATGTTTAAATTATTCGATGCAAGGTGAATTTAATATGGTTCCAGCAAGCAGACCAAACGAACTTCTAACGGTCGATTTTTATGGGCCTCTCCCAAGATCCGTTGGAGGTGTCGAATATATTTTTGTTGCTCTTGACACTCTATCAAAATATGTCAAACTTTACCCGCTAAAGAAGGCCAATACAAAGATCGCCCTAAAGAAAATTATAGATAATTATATTCCGGAAATTGGAAAACCCGAAACCATTTTATCGGATAATGGCACCCAATTTACTTCACCCCTCTGGAAATCTCGACTACAACAAGAAGGAATCAAAACCATTTTTTCATCTATTCGCCATCCGCAAAGTAATCCGACCGAACGCGTCATGAAGGAGTTAGGTCGGTTTTTTCGGACTCTTTGCTCTGAAGCTCACACAAAATGGGCCTTGTACGCCCCTGTAATTGAATCGTTTCTCAATTTAACTTTGCACTCGAGTACCGGGTTTACGCCTCACGAGCTACATTTCGGGAAATGTCCTACAGAGAAGATCAATGAGCTAATATCGTTCCCACCTGGACTCGAGATTACGCATGGAAATAAAATTAAAATAGCCGAATTCCGCATGAAACTCCAATTTGAGCACCGAAAAAAATATCAAAAAGGCGTTTCGAGTATTAAGTTAAATGTAGGGGATCTTGTGTTATTACGTGTCCCGTATCAATCAAAAGCCTATGAAAAAATGACATCGAAATTTTTCCACCTTTTCCAAGGACCGTATCGAATAAAAAAGATTATCGGGCAACATGCCTTTTTACTAGTAGATCCAAATGATCCTACGAAAATTAAGAATGTATATAATCGTTGCAATCTAAAAAAATATATCAGCCCGATTTAAATTACGCGTTGGAGTTATCACAGTATGGAAGAATGTGTGTGAACGGGTATGGAGTTGCTACTTGACGCATTCTCATTTAAATTTAGTGCGTTATTCTCAATTCCTTTTTCTAATTATGTTGTTCAACTCATAATTTCTCTATCCCGCCATCTATTGTATTCTTCGTTGAACAAGGGGGATAAATGTAAGATGAATATGTATTTGAGTGTTCGCGCGTGTGTATGGCAAATGAGCCACGTCGTATAAACATAAAATTGGGAGATTCCCTCTCCTCTCGATTGTGAATCACCGGAGCGTGAAAACTCAACGAGAGTGTGGTCACTTGTGATTAAAATCTTGTACCTACTAGTTGTATCTTGTCTCCGTCTAAATCGACACGCACATTTATATATATATCTTGTAAACTTGAGAAACGTATTTTAATTGAAGAATAATTATTGTACAATTATTCTTCACCAAACAAAAAGTTTTCTGCACGCCGTCGCAAAGAATTTTCGTATATACCTCCAACTCACTGAGTCCGTGGTGGAGCATTGATGGAAGGAACTCAAAAAGGCTACAAATATCTCATCTCGTCGGTGAATTGACCCGTCATTGTCGACTCCCCAATTCTCAACTGTTGGCCTCTATTTCTGAGCTGATCAATGGATCCACCTACTCCGTTATCACAAGACCGTGCGAAAACGACTCCATCATTCGATAAGTTCTAAAGTCTATTTTGTGTTTTATATTATATATATATATATATATGTTTCGTTACATCATATATTAACCCTGTCCAATTCGATGATCTCGCAGATCTTATAATTGTATGCGTGTCCGCAATTTGGTATGTTGTATGTATGGGTGTTAAACTGTTCAACAAGTGAATCGGGAATTAACTCTAGTTCTAGCAAATAAAGAAAATTATCATTGATCATTGAGTGTATGAATATAAGGATTAAATTATCAGGATGAATTACACGTTAAACTGACTGATTTAAAAGCAATAAAAAGACCAACAAATAATGTTTAAATTGAGTGATAAATGATTTAGAGAGAAAAGTTGAATTAAATAACAGTTATTGAAGTTGTCGAAATTATAAATAATAACCAATCGTATTACTAATAAAACAAAATAAGAAATTTGTTACAAATCATAGATAAAAAGTGGACATACTCAGCATATATGTCACTTCATAAAGTTGTCAAACTTTTTAGGTGCCCGCTGCATCTCAATGATTCAAATTTTGATACCATCAGAAAAAGATTACCCGAAGACTTTTTGAAACAACTTTTTGAATTTATTATGCCACAACCGAAACGGAAAAGAACTTAGCATACACTGCGCCGTAAACTGTCTTAATATAAAGTTCGAATGTACCCATTGCGTTACAATGACAGACATTTTATCCCATTCATATAATAAATGGGCAAGAAATTACTTTTTGTAACAAATTTTTCAATTCATGTTGACGCAGTCAAAGCGAAGAAGTAGAAGTACACAGCACACATATTGTCCAATAAAATGATGACACTTGGTATGGATCCTTGATTTTGGTATGCGTACCAATGAGATAAAAAAAGGGACCGAAAGACACAACCAAACTGAATAAAGAAAAATATGACAACTTATTAAAATAATAATGATGCAACAAACCTAATTAGCACACATTCATTTCATTAAAGTTTTCGGTTGTTTATTTGAATTCATCAACATATATACAATATTTGCATGTTCTTGCCTTATTGAGAAATAAAATTTCCGATTAAAAAGAAAATTCGAAGTTATAGGTTAACGAACTAATTTTTCTCGCAGTTATGTAATCAAAACATTTATAAATATTTTTCACATACGTATAATTTTATCGTACAAATTCAATGCGTAACACTTTTTTTTCCACTGAACATCGAAATAACTTTTATATACACAAATTCGCATTTGCCGTTTATCAACACACAGACATTTAAAGTTTTTGACTCATATATATCACCGAACCTCAAAAAATAGTTTTTCCGAAATTTACATTTATGGTCCACACGTCCTGCACTAAACACTTCCGAAACTAATAGATTAAAACATTACCGATATTTCGATTGCAACAAAATTGTCACAAATAGCGGAAAGTCAAAGTGATTATACAAGGAGACATTGCCCAACACTATAACTTATATATTAACAAACACTCGCGAACCGATTGTCATAGGAGTAAATAACCCACACTGTTTTCACAAAACTCACATAACATAAATATTTTAAATCAAATTCAAACATCTCGCACTGTTTCCCGGAAATATTATTATTTAGACAGACAATGAACGAATTTAGACAAACGATGAACGAACGAAATTATTTCGACAGTCGACGTGAACGATGTGACAGAAGACCGACGATCATAAACAGACGTGGAACGATGTGACAAGGGGTACGTTCGGCTTGCACGCTTTCAGCGCTGTTAAACGCTCGAAAGGTGCGTTCGACTTGCACGCTGTACCGTGCTTCGGTATTACTATAACGTGCGCTTTCAGAGCGTGCAAGTCGAACACACTTTGAGTGCTTACAGCGTTGAAAGCGTGCAAGCCGAACATACCCAAGAAGACCGACGATGTGCAGACAGACGACAGGACCAATCAGAAGTTTTCTCATCGGCGATTGGTTGAAGCCGGTATTTTCTCGGCGGGGATTGGCTACGAAGGGCATCAAAATGCCCTTGTATGTATCGGTCAGAACGCGCATACAGATACATCAAGTCCGTAAATGTGTTAGTAAGTTTTGCATAATCTTGAGCCTATGCAAAGTTTTTTCTCAGCAACTACGCCACGAATCATGCTGATTTTGGACTCATTCGAACAATAATTTCTTAATTAGTCTCCAGTTTAATTTTCAAAGCCTCAAATGACTCATGAGTTTCGTAAATAAACGAAATATTATTCCGATTTTACCCCCACCACCGCGAAACGTTTTATTCAAAGAAAGTATAGTCTCGGCGAGGCTCGGGCCAGCAGACGACAGGGCTGTCAATGTACTTGTCCTGAGACTCTACCGAGTCTCTTGATAGTGTGATCAAAAAAAAAAAAATTTCGTAAAGTTAAGGAGCCTCGGTCACGTAGGGCCGGGTTCCGTGGACGCATGAGCGGGGCCCCCCTTTTTTTCAAAATACACGTATTTGTGATAATACAATTGATAATGAATGTATTATCGGTAATTTAATACAAAAATTATCAGTCGCGTATCGATAAATCAATATCATAAAAATGGTATAGCTTCACACCGTCGCGAAACCTCACGGTACTTCGAGTATTTCGACACTTTAATACTTAATATCTTTTTAGATAAGTCGATAACCCTAAACTTTTTAAATATATTCTGAATCCTCATGACCGAAAGAATGTTACTCCAGTTGTTGTTTAACATCTGTTGCGCGAGTGTAAAAATATTACTTGAGACACGCGTTTTGAGGGTAACTCTTCCATAAAGCCCGTATTAAAAATCCTAACTTTAACCATTTTTATCTTTCTTATGTAGTCGATGAACTTGTCTGAAATTTTGCACACGTAAATATAGGTGCTCTATCCGTAATATACTAAAAAATGATTTTTTTTTGTTGCTAAGGCGTTCATAACCGAGGTTCCTTAAATATACCTCTATTTGGCCGTGAGACTAGGAAAAAAATTATTTGATTTAACTAGATTCTAGTTGAATCAACTAGATATTTTTTCTGGGTGCAGACTTCGCGCGATTGCAACTCCCGCAGGTTTCTACGTATGTGAGTGTACCAAAAAGGCTATTAAAATTCCATTAATCATAAAGAGAAATATATTTCGTGTAGCGATGATGAAAATCTTTGTGCCCCGTACATGTTTGATCAGGGCAAAAAAAACAAAGGAAAGTCCACGTTCATTGACGTATATATAGGTACATCGACACGCGATGAAAGCGTTTTGGTTGTTCCCGTGCGTGCCTGCGACCCGAAGAACTCACGCGATCTTCACCTCACTTGACATCAGTCGCGATCGAATAAAACATCGAGAAAGGCGAGTCAGTCACGTGTCTCACTGGCGAGTGCCGTAAACCTGATAATGGTGTTTTGGGTGACATTATCAAAAAAACTTTTCATCGATTGATCTAATAACCTTTCTATTTCTTTGTTTTATTCTGCACTTTATATCTTTTGATCCAGTAAAATGGAACTAAGAGTCTCGGTTAAAATTACCATGATGTGCAGTAAACACCTGAAGAAATTGGGAAAATATCGTTCATTACTAATTATATATACGGATGGATTATATACACTGTAAAAAATTTCCGTATGAAAATTAATACACATGTATAGGAAGTTTTTACGCGGATACCGTACATGAAAATTCAGATACGCTGAGGAAAATTGAGAGACGCGGTATTTTAATGAAACGAGCACTGTTTAGTAAAATTAATATACTTGTGTATTTGAAAAATCATATACATGTAAGAAATGTTGACTTTGTGCATATTAAAAACACGAAACATCAACTAATATTACTATACAGGTATATTAAAGTTCATGTTATCAGCATAGTAATTTTCAGATTCAAGATTACTAAATTTCAGGCACCGTATAACGTTTTCGCATTACATATGTCTACGATATTTCTAGAAATGTATCATAAAATTTGGTAATCCTTTTTGAATATTAATATACGAATGAATATTAAATAAATTCAGCTATTATGAGTTTTTATGGTGAATATATTAATTCATGTACTATTGTGTTCGATTTTTTAAAGTTGAAGGTCGAAATCATGCAGACATCTTAAGAAATTAATTAGAGTGACTTATCACCACTTGATGCCGTGGCAATCAAGTCGAGCAATTATCACCGTAAAATTTTTTATTATAATCTCAACATCTTGTGTTAAGTTTGGTGTTTACCATTTTCATGTTTTACACAATTTTCTTAGATTCGAGCGACTTGTATATATCCTCGTCCGAAGCACGTGCCTCCTATGAGAAAGTCGATGCTCTGCGCCACACGGTGGGCAGAGCGCAAAGCACGGTGCCCACAGAGCGTTACGAATTTCCTACACTTGTGTATTAATTTTAATATAGAGATTCTTATAATTAATACATAGGCAAATGAATTTTAATACACGGATTTTTTTTTTATACTGCAGGGTATATTAATTTTCATTCCCATTTTTGTACCGTATTTTTAAGAGATAGAGTTATGATGGGAAATAACATGTATCGTATTATTAACATTCATGTGTATCTTATTTTTCAGTCAACTGTCAAGAAAAGTGAAGATCATACTGTAATTTTAATACATTGTTGATAGTAGATGAATTCATATACATTTGTATTAATTATCAATCAAACATATGATTTATTTCAATGCATGTCCACAAAATTTTCAGATTTCATATGAATATTCAATGTTATGCATCTTAAATTCCACATCAGTAACCAAAATTTATGTTCATATTTCAATTTTGGCATACGAGTGTAATAATTTTCATTTCATAAACCCGGTTTGTAAATTTCATTTACCGTTGTATTGTAAAAGTATTGTAAATTTCATATATTTTTTAACAGTGTATATTTACATGCAAACTCAATAAATATTAAAATTTTCATTAAAAATAGACATTTTTTGTTACGTACTTTTCCATTAATGGTTGTTTCTGAAAAATTCTTATAAATATAAAATAATGAATTGCACAGGAAAATTCACCTTGTACTATCTAATTTTGTAATTTACGTATGTTAGTTTTATTTTAATGGCGTTTAATGGTTTTAAGGGTCGATTAATTTATTTTCATTGAAAATTTAATTTTGTTCATAAATAATCTAAATCATCTAGATAATCTAAAGGATTTCGTTTTGTCATTGCATTACTGCGATTTTCACGGTAATTTTTCAAATGAAACCGTTTGCAGTGTACGTCATTTACATATTAAAACCAGTTATTGAATAGCCCGTAAACCTTAACTTAATAGAAAAAAATGAGTGAGACCGAGACGGCGATGTTCACGATGAATATGGAATATATCATCATTAACGCAAAGTTATATATCTAAATATACATATATTTATACATATGCATATATCATTCACGTATAGATGCCTTAATACACAAGGATCACGCGAACCTTCGAGTTAACTGATTGAAGAGCAAAACCCGCCACCGATTAATCTCGCACACCTTTCCCCGGTTTGGATTCACCAAACAGCACACAGAGACCAGCACCTTTGTGCATGTGTATCATCGAGCGTGCACATTTACATTAAACCCTCAAACTAACGCAGTAATTCTACGCCCACCCTATAACAGACCCTTTCTATTAGTAAACTCAAACTCACGCATCACGTGCGTCGAACATATCACGCGATATCTCGATGTATATTCCCATTATTGAACGGTGATAATTCAATTCGTCGGCTTATAATTCTCGCAATAGTTGAAGGAAGAATTCTGCAAACGGTGGTGGATACGATCCTTTCCATAATTGTAGAGGAATCCCAAAAAATAATGAAGAAATATCCTTCCTGTGTGTGTTTCTTTTAGTTCTGGCTGAAGGGGCGATAAGGTACAGAACAAAGAAAGAATATGAAGACTAGCAAAGGAACGAAAATTTGGTCTGCGCTAGCGAGCTTCTTACTCCTCTGCTTTTTGTATTTTTATTATTTCGTTTATTTTGTTTTATTCGTCAGCATCGTTATTCATATCGTTGAATGCTTGCGTTCCTTTTTATATCTCATTATTTTCCACCCCCTGTGTATACTTTATTTCCGGTTCTCCATCTTCGCTTTTCCACGAGAGTTTTCATCGAAGATGTGCATGATGCGAATACATTGAAATTAAAGGTATATATAGATATTTGTATTTTATATATATATATAATATTGTGCTCAGAGAGAAAGTTGTCCCTAGGATTCTCGTAATTAAAACTCTGCTTCATTAAAACGTATAGAAAAACTTGGATCGCAACTTTCAAAGCTTATATCTACGCTCTCTCTCCCATTCTCTTTCTCTCCCTCTGCACGTTCATTTTTTCCATTACGCAAAAAAACGGCGCAGAACCTTTAAAAATTCAGAAAAATAATATTTTTTTTTATATCAAATCTATCTCGTATATATTTTAATTCAGTTTCAAATCATCTAGATTCTTTCGATCTCGATCCACCATTATTGTGCGCTGATCCACATACTTTTTGCTTCCTTTATCCGTCCTGTATCCGTCCCTGATACGGATAAAGGGATAAGAGCACCAGTGGAGAACTCTTTGGACCGGAAATTCGCCTCTATTTTATCGGCATTTTATTTTTTGTCTCTTTTCCAATTCCCTGCTAATTTTTGTCCAACGATCACGCAAGAGTCGAATGTGGATGATCGAGGTGTCTCTCGGAATCTACAAATTTTAATGCATTTTTCGTGTACTGCTGAGTATAAAGAAATGGGTAAAATTCACACAACAGTAATTTGTACAACACTGCAGAATTTCACGGAACGTGCACACGCAATATTTTCATAATTCCATCACTTTTTTTCTCGGTAAAAGAAAAACGACCAAGAACCGACTGCACTTTCCCACGAAATCTATTATCCGGATGTGTGTTTCAGCATTCGGGATGAATAGTGACATACGCACGTGAAAGCTAAAAGAACGCGTGTCAGCGGGTTTTCGGGTTTGATGTATACGATAGCGAGAAAAAAGTTATTAAAAAAAATAAAAAATAAAAAAATACGGAGTAAGAAACAGAGAGAAAATTCCGAGAGACAAGTGGCGGAAGCTAGACGCGTAGAATGATAAAAAAAATATGAGTATGATAAATGCTCTGGTTCGCCGATGTCAAGGCGGAAAAAGAGCGACGCTCGTCACTCTGAGCCACAAACTTGTCTTTTCGTTTTGACAATGAGTGTCCTCGCGAATGGAGGTGACTTGTGGAGGTGACGAGGCCGCAGAGGAAAAAAGGAATGGAAAAGGGGGTTGAAAACAAAGGGTTGGAAATTAAGTCCTCTTGTTGAAGGGAGCGTCTATTATGCAAATATGTAATCTCTCACTGATAAGCGGACTCGCCAATTCGCTGTGGTTCGATTTCATCAGTCTTTTCTAACCCCTCACTTTTTTATACGTTTTGAGATCCACAATGTTAACAGTAGCAAATCGAATTGTTTATGAAATAAGACTGAACGGAGTGAGGGTCTATTATAAAAATAGACGCCCAACGAGACTGGTTTTATTGGGGAAAAAATGTCTGAAAATAAGAAAGATGACTGAACTTGGAATTTTTAATGAGGGAGCACGAAGCGGTTGATGCTTGTTTGAGCGGTTATTGAAACGAATCGTAAATGCAACCGTACAAAGAGATGTACCTTTGTATATGTATAAACTTTAATGTCTGTATACATAGTACGAATGGTTCAATGACGTGAACCGAGATTAGGGAGAAGGCAGGATGAAAGAGGCTGAACAGACTAAGAGAGTGCGCAGACATAGACGATCAGAGACGGATCGCGATGATAAACGCAACGAGAAATAGCAGTAGTAAGCTTTGGGAGAGGGGAATTAATCTCGTAATCGACAAACGTCCAGCAGTCCAGTTTGGAAGATCAAAGCTAGAATTCAATCAACTCCGTACCTTTCCAAACCATTTATTCTTACTCATATAACGTATAACGTAGAACTGACGAGTCTCGATATTTCTACACTCATAAATCCTTTACAGTGAACTACGATACTAACGACCTTCGACCAAAAGTCAACGAAGATATCTTTGAAAGAGTCTAAATTTAACACTCGTTAGACTTGCAATAGATATTTTGTAATTTAATTGCCACTCTATCGGTTATTACGAAAGTCATGAGTGTGCGAAATAAATGAAAAATCGATCAAGCCGATTGTATAAACCTGTTTAAGCCCGTACAGGTCGATACAATTAATTCTCCAATTACGGGAGAGTGTTTATTTTCGGTGACAATGAAGTGCGTATTAATTGCTTTAATTTATTGTTAACAACTTTCAATCTCGAAAATACCAAAATCGAGAGAGAAGAAAATTTGCGAAACGAAAGCACCTGCACGTTAAATGCTGATTACTTTCAAAAGTGTATATGACACGACCCTGGAATATTATATTCTCTCCTCGTCCATTTATATATATACGAGGTTTATACGCGCTGAAAGGCTGGACGGTGGCATCGTGATGTACTAAATGCTCTTGTAAGTATATGGAAATTCAGGGAGCGTAAGTTTCACGAGAGACGAAATACCCCAAGGGAGAGGCAAAAGAGTGAGTTTTCATCTCCATGAGATACGCTTGTTGCGTAACAATGTCCAATTTGCCTGGAGAGTAATAAAGGCCGCGGCTAATCCATGTGAAGGGATGGACCAATTCACCGCTGGTCCAGGAAACTCTGTCTAGTTTTGACCCAGCAGCGAATATCGCTTACCAGAGACGAGAGATACCTCGGCTTAACGTTTCTCCCCCCTCTCATTTTCCCACGATAAATAGCATTTCGTGTGCTGCACTCAACCATGAAAATACATTAAACATTGTGACACAGAGTTCATGTACTTTAAATTTATAAGAAATTTTTATTCTTATTGTTTCAGGATTCGAGAAGGATGAGGAGATGGGATAGCGAATCGCATCAAACGGTAAGGATAAGATTATACTCTTAATGTAACAGGGTTAAAATTTAATACCACTTTTGTTTTTGTCAGCTGTTGTGTTCTATGTATAACATAATAATAGGCGTCAGAAGGAAGAACCTTGCAGTTGTTTTTTATGTTTATATGTAGTGAAAGACACTCTCTGCTCTTCTCGTATCTCGCTTGGCTTCCTTTTGGCCTCGGCCTTTCTTCAGTCCTTTTCCTCTCGCCCCGTTTGTCTTGCATGAAATACACTACGAGAGATCCTGTGTCGGGAGCTTTAGTGTACAAGTCGCAGAGTTGTAGAAGAGAAAGAGAGAGGGAGAAAAGCAATGGAGAAGTTGGAGAGAGGACGACATCGAGATGCTCAGGGAAAACGTGGATTCTGGGCTAGCCCAAGATGTGTGCCCTAGCTCGTCGCCGCCCTATACCCGTGTGAGTTAAGAGCCCGAGCTTGGGCTACGTAATCCGGAAAGCTCATCGTGTAATTTCCCATAAGACTACGGAGTCTGACTATGTCTATGTGTGTGTGTGTGTGTATATGTATAGAGCTTGACGATATGTACGCGCGAGAGAAGCATGAAAGGACGAGGGCAAAGCTTGCAGCATCGGCTCGCTTCACCTCGTCAAAACTTCCCACTGAGATACAGAGAAGATCTCCTATATTTCCGAGGCTTTCTGAGTATGGGTTTATTCATACATAGGAACGTGACTTATACAAAGGAAAGCTTTCCTCGCGTATATATACTCTTTTCCTCTCGTATGCATATATACATAGCTGTGCCCGCGGCTGCGTCCGCGTTATTGTTACAAAATCTGAACCTTGCAACGATGAAGTTTGGGTTTTCGAAAATTGGGTCCGGGCTATTTCTGAACAGGGTAATATGTTTCTTCGACTTTTGACGATTGAATTTTAAATCATGACGATAATATATAAAAAGTGTTATTTGTGTTTTTTCCACGAAATTTCCAAAGTAATAAATAAAAATGCACAGTCAGATCGATATTTTTTTTATCAAAATGCTCTTCGGATCCAATTAGGCGTATAAAAAAAAATATTCGAAATAAAATATTTAATCCACGCTTGATAATTTGAATAACTTGTCAAAAGTTGATCTGATCAAAAAACGACATTATACTTTTTATCTTGAAATTTAGTTTCGAACTTGAGTTGACGGTATTGATCGCCTGTGGCGAGACACGATGTATATATAAATAGATTTCCCCGAGAAAAAATATTTTCTCTACCGCATTTCGATAATTCAAATACTTCAGGACCCCGACGGTCCACGTGGGTCTTTTTTTCTATTTTATCCTCGAAAGCCAGTTGGTCAATGAGGCAACGTTGAATAACTTTGAAAATTACCGGACGCGACCATAAATATGCGACGAGGATATGAGCTTAGAATGAGCAGATAGGAAGTTAAGAAAGATGGCGAGATAGCGAGCGAGGGACAAGTCCTCTTAACATAACGAGAACTTTTTTCAGCCACAGACGTATAATATATATATACATTATATATATTTCTCATTCTCATTTTAGTGAATTGAAAATCCTCCCTCGTGACATTCGACGAACCCGATCCCGTACACCTTCGTGTACGCTCTTGGGCGCGTCCGGCACCAATCTCGTTGTCCCTCTCGCTGTCTCTTGGCAGCGTATAAAGGAAAATTAATAGTGGCGTGTATGCTAATTAAATTTCCACTACACGGTAGTGTTATTACCCGAAGGTGAGGATGACACGCACGCGATATTATGTCCTTTGCCATATATGGACGAACACGCACGTATATTCAAGTATTCGGTTTACTTCCCAGCGCGGTTATTTCAATATTACTGCATTATAATTTCGAAATGGCGATGGTTATTAAAAATAATTTTTCAGGTGTTGTAATTTTTAGTTTTCCAAGCGTTTCGTGACTTCGTGCGAATTTGCTATCTTCGAAACTGAACTGGTGAATATCTAAAAAATTATGTTCGGCTTTGGCAATAAAAGCCTCAACAAATTCATAGAATAAATACAATAAATACCGTTGTTTCCCGTTTTGAAGTCATTTAAATCCTGAATACTTATCGCAAACTATAACAAAGTCCAAATGCGTAAAGTGTTTCTATCGAAATGTGACAACGCAGCGAGTGCACGTAACGAAGTTATCACGCATATAGTAGCACCTCGTTAGGGGCCGGGACGTTCCAAAGCGTTTGTCGTTGTTTCCCTACAACCCGCATTGGGGAACACCATAAGTCGCGCCGATACGGGTATGTACTCGTATTATGAGGTTCCGTACACAGCGGCAGAGAAAGAGAGAGAGAGAGAGAGAGAGAGGACGTCGTGTAATGGGAAATATTGGAGGGAGCTGAGTGAAAGTGGAGACGAAGTTGGCACGGCTGGGGAATTTAACTCGCGGGCGCGATAATTATACACGTTAATTTCGATTTAGTTAGAACGCGTTTTGGGAGGAAGAGAATCATCATAGATCCCGTAGACCACGGAATGAGGGCGTAAGGGCGGTGCATGTGCGAGACTCTGGATAGAAATGAATGGGTCTCGTCTGCTTCGTGTACCAAAGAGGCAAAACGGAAAGGGGAAATGAGGGAATACCCTCCCGAAATCCAACGTGGTTTCCAACACCGCCCGGGAAGGGTCTACGAAGAGGAGAATCCCGCGAGTGGATTTCCGCATACGCGATCAATTACCCGAGCGTAATTATGTGCGCGTCGCCTTTGAAATTTTCATTGTTGCCAGGCGAGGGCGCGCACTCTCTACGATGATGCGATGTCTCATCCGTGTGCAACGAAATTCCTCTTCCCTCCCTCTCTCTCTCTCTCTCTCTCTCTCTCGCTCCCTCTGTCTGGTATAACGATGAGAGCGTGGTCTTTCTAATATATAGATATGAAACTATCCGCGCGTGTGCTTTCTGATGCTGGAAGCTCTGATATAACCCGACAGCACTTCGCTCCGGCTAACGTGCACTCAACTACTTAATAATCCACCAGTCAGCCAACCACTATGCACCCATTACGCTTTCTATCCTTGTGGGGCTCTGGCGTTTGTCTCTTCCCCATGGCCCCTCATACGGTGCTATTCTTTTTGGACCGCAACATGGCTTTTAACACCGTGTAATTAATCTTTGCGATTTTCCACTGCGAAATCATCAAAGTTATCTAAACTCCTCATGCTTCTGCAGTCTTTAAAAAATGGTGGATTCTCGAGATATAAAGTGCGAGGGGGGATTAGAAATTGATCAGAGGAAAAAAAAGAGCGGGTGAGTTTAATGGCTAAACGAGAATGGTGCTCTCGATTTAACTGGAATAAAACCACATATTTAATTCGCATTTCCGCTGGAATTACACCAGTCTCCTATCTTTACTGGAACTTTTTTAAACAGGTTATAACTATAACAAAAATGGATATATGTCAGTTTCGAAATACTGTGAGCTGACTCGTGCTGGTTTCTTTTTGTCGGTCGCGATAATGAGACCTCGGGTAAAGCTGACAGAGAAAAGAGACACGTTTTCTTATATATACGATGCGGGGGTGGTTTTGCACATCGCCCGACGTTCTCTCTCAGGACACCAAGGTAATTTCCTTGTGCGATTAGAGAGTCGCCCCGGAGGCAATATACGATGGCGGAGCAACTACGAGATGAGATTGGAGATTAAATTGAGAGTGGGGTGGTGTGTTCGAAAGCCAAGATCAACCAAGAAAATTTAAAAGATATATCCTCACGTTTTTATGTTTTTTTATTACTCGTTTCACTTGAATGTTGTTCGTTTCGCTTGAGATATTCCCGAGGTAAAATATGTGGATAGTAGTCTTTGTAGAAGGAATGAATTTGATGCTTGAATTAACGGTATAACGAATAAATAAGGAAGGATCAACAAGAGGGAGAGATCATTTGAGGAAAATTCTCGTTCTCTTTATCTAATAACTCGTGTTTAATGATAAAACGGATTAGGGATACTGCAAGAACAAGACGGAGAATGAACGAGAAAGAGATAGCGACAATGTACCGTTGAGAGTTATCTCTCATGATATTTTGTGATTTCGAGCGCTACTATCTCAGGGCATTTTATCGTTGAAGGTACAGAAACAGAAGGTAAAGCAAATCTCAAAACGAGGAATCGTCTGGCAGGCAGTGTATACCCAATAGGTGTATTTGCTTGCATACATGAATGTATATGTATGTGTATATGGGAATAAAGGACGGGAATAGGTAAGGCGCCGGATGGTGGCCACAATTTATTCGCGTGTTTGACTTGCCAAGTCGCGAAGCGTCGAGGACGATCTCGGAATCGCTGCCGTTTCCCTCGTATATATCGGAGAGCTGCTTTTCCACCCTTCTTCCTTCTGGAAACGCTTCGCTCATCGCCTCTCTTTCTCTCTCTTTCTTACCCTTCTTTCTCTTGCGATACACGATTATCCACAAGGTCTATATTTATTCGTGAGATGCGCCTCGAGCGTTTCTCACCGCACAAGGAGAGAGAGAGAGAGAGAGAGAGAGAGAGAGAGAAGACGCATGTCAAAACGACTTTGGGGAAACAATGGAAAAGAAAGAGACCAAGACACAGCTATATATGTATTTAAAACCTCGTGAAATATGGCGATATATATTGGAAGGAACCGGCTAGCCAAACATTCGAATTTTCTGTCTTCCGTTTTCTCTTTGCGCTGCGAGAGAGCCGGTGCACCTTTCGGAGAAAACTATGTACAAAAGCTTTCTTTTCCGGTCGTCCAACCCCTCTGGTACACTTGCGGGCATGTACGGGTAAGAGGGATGAAACGAAGCTGGAATACAAGATAAAGACGAGACAATAATAACGAGAACAGCTATCTATCTTTGTCCATTCTATATACTGTATTCATATATAGATATATACATATGTAAACGGTGTTGAAGAGTTTGAGGGTGCTTTTAAAGCGAACAAACATCCCTCGCGCTATATACGACAGTGGAGAATGCAGCCGAGGCATGAAATCGCCTTTCTGTACGAAACTAAATATATGCCTGAATCCCTCGCTCTATGTATCGCGAAAATACGTCAAAACGCTTCACTCCAGCTCCCCCCCCCCCCCCCCCAACCTCTAAAATCCCAGCGCGTATATTCAACCACTCTTCATGGGGATGAAAACGAACGGAGCCGAGATGATAGGCAAGAGAAAAAGCGAGAATAATCCAAAATCTGCGTAGTACACTCTATCCTCATAGTATATAACGGCTTGCTTTCACTCTTTCACCCTCGTTCCCTAACTGAATTCCAGCAAAATTCCGAAGCCAGGTTTAGCCGTGTTTGATCACCGATAGTCTTTCGCTTCCGATCAGAAAATCTTCCATCGCTTTTCCATTTCTCTAAATTTTCAGTGTTCAATTTTTGTTAACTCCTGACGCCTGCACGGGCAAAAACGGGAGTTATGCATTTCACCGCAATCACCTGGATTGGGAGATAAATTGGATGCAAGATTTTTACCAACCATTTGCGTGTCTTTCCATTTTTAGATGATTTCTGAGATTAAAAACTTACGCTACGTCGATATTTACTCATGTGAGAATTTTTTATAACAACTTTCGGGCCGGACAAGTACCTTGTGCGTATCCGCTCATCGTATGGTGGTAAACCGTTATCGATTCGTTACCATTGAGACTATGATATTTATAAAAGTGTAACTAACCGACAGCGATGGGTGCGCGGTTGGTGTGTGGCTCCGGCGATCTCCCTAGTCTCCCTAAGCAGCCTCGAGCGAGATCAATACTTGGTTGGGTGACCGCTTAGCCATGCACCGGCTTGTGCATCAATCGCTGAGCGAGAGGCAGTTTTTCTGAGTTTTCGAGGGTGCTAACCAATTGGAACTCAGTAAAAATATAGCCGCCTGTATCGGCCGGGTTTTCCACAGTTTCCCTTGGCCCTCGTGCAAATGCGATACAGTAGGGCATTAGGAAAGAGTGTCTGTAGGTCCCCACTCTTAGGGGGTTTCACAGGAACAAAGAAATCAGTGAAGTGGGGGAAATGTGTGTTTAAAGTGAAGGGATGAGGTCGTAAAAACTCGCAAAGGTATACGTAGAAATAGTTTAAAAAAAATATGAGCATCAAAAATGTGTGCGGAAAATATCACACTTTTTTGATGTGACGAAATAATAAAAATCGGAAGAAAAAAAATATAAAAAGATGCGTGAATTCGAAACATCCTTCAAAATTGTGTGATTAACGGGAGAAACCAGTTTAGGAGGCCGAAATTTTGGTGTTTCTCGTGAATTTTTTTTAACAGGGAAGGAATAATCAGAATTTATTTAAACTTGGAGGATATTTTATTCATGTTTTGAAGTACACTTTGTAATTTTTTCAAGTCATTTCCGCCGGAAATAGTGGAGTTAGAAGCTGCTGTCCATGGACGACTTTTTTTCAACTGGTGGACATTCTAGCTCAAAAAGTTATTGACCAATCGTTCTGAAAATTTGTGTGAATATTCTTTATTCAATTACAATCTATATGAACCTAACTCTGGGATGATATTATTATCAAAAATATTTTTTTTAATACAAAAAAGATGAAAAAACATGGTATAAAAACATGACATTGTGTTCAAACACCTCAAAAACATGCAATTTTCAACTTTTTTTATCACAATTAGGTTCATATTCTTAGGAAATATGTTGTTAACGAAAAAAGAAAATTGTAATGATTACAGATAAAAATTGTGACTTCAGGAATGCCCACCAGCAAAAAACTCGGATGGCGATCGTCCATGAACAGCAGCTTCTAACTCCACTATTTCCGGCAGAAATGACTTGAAAAAATTATAAAGTGTACTTCAAAACATGAATAAAATATCCTCCAAGTTTAAATAAATTCTGATTATTCCTTCCCTGTTAAAAAAATTCACGAAAAACACCAAAATTTCGGCCTCCTAAACTGGTTTCTCCCGTTAAATAAATATTAAAGAAACAATTTTCAAAATAATTCGAAAACAATTGGAAACTCGGTGCTCGGAGTAAAAGAGTTTTGCAGCGACCGTTCGTCTTTGACTTTGACTTTTATTTGGGAAGTGCGAATAGCTTTTTTAAATGTACTTGTCTCGAGTCGCTACCGCGACTCTTAATATTAATATTTTCAATATGCGTTGTTGAATATCGTGATGATGCCGCTAAATAACTACGTTCACTCGCAATATCTGCGACGTACTTCACACCGTTGGTCGTGACTCTATGACAGATGTGGATGATGTAAACCCGCAAAAAAACAGCATAAATGCTGTAAAAAAAGTTGAGACAAGTACATTTACTCCCCCCAAATAGTTGGTCCAGTAACAAATCTCAGTTTCGACACAAAACCTTCATTAAAAGTTATAAAAGAGATTTTCTCCCAAGAAAACCAACCTTGCAAAAATTCTCTGATTCACATCAAATCTCTCAAAAAATAATAGGAAAACCCCACAAAAATGTTCTCAATAAATTAGAAACTCACAAAAAGTTATAAGAGCCTCTCAAAAATTTATCAATCCAATCATAATTTCACAAAAGATGCCAATTCAAACCTACCCAAAAATTAAGTCTAAACTTCACAAAAAGTTATTAATTAAATAAAATGATAAAAGCATTAATAGCCAAATACATTAAAACGTATTAAAATCCAATAAAAACTCTTTCAACGAATTGAAAATACAGTTGTTCTACACAACAAGAATAAAAATAAAAAATAATTATGAGAAAAAATTTTGATACAAAAAGATTTCAAACGAAAAAAATTAGATTGAAAAAAAAATTTCGGCCGAAGTGCTTGGCGAGTTTGTAACCATAAGTGATATATTATGTAAATTAAGCGAAAAAACCCACCAAAACCAGAGTTTTACCAATATCACTAGTGTCACTAGACAGCGACTGCGAAAAAGACAGTTGCGCATCAAAACGTGTGCGAAAACATGCTCAATTTTTCCGCACAACGAAAAAAAAACATTAATATTTTTAATACTATTTAAGCTACGAGGTTCTAATTAGTGGCGATCGAAAGAGAAAAAAAAATCAAAAATACGTGAATTTAAATGAACCTTCAAAATGCTGTAATTTAGTTTATATCAAAGAAACAATTTTCGAGAACAAGTAGAATCACGGTCCTTTTGATAAAAGTCTCTTGTGCGACTCGCTTCGTAAATGTACTTGTCTCGAGTCGCTACCGCGACTCTTAATAAGTTTTTTTTTAGTTTTTTAATTCACCGGTTATAGTTTTTCTAACTTAAGGTTCAATGAGTATTCTAATTTTTTATTATCAAACTGTAAACCGCTAATTTATATGCATTTTCTAAAGACACTTGCTATGATTAAATTCCATAGTCATCTACCCTCGATTTTTTATTCACCATTCTCGAGGTTGCGAAAGTGTTCCTTAATTTCAAACAAATCTATGGTTATTTGGCATCGGAAAAGTCTCGTGAGAATTCGAACGAAAGGCAGAAAACAACAGAAAGAATTCCTAGTTCAAATTTCTCATAGATTTCTTCTTTCCCTTCCCCCCCCCCCCCTCTCTCTCTCTCTCTCTCTCTTCCTCTCTCTCTCTCTCTCTTCCTCTCCTCTCTTAGGGACCAGAAGCGACAATAAAGAAGATTGGGTTCGATTTAAGATTCCAATTTCCGGATTCTACGGCCCTACGAGTCCTGGACACGAGCATAGAATCTTTCTCCCTCGCTCGTATCGCCACTTTTCCCTCCCTTTCACTCATTTATTTTTTCGTACTCTCCCGTTGTGTATATGCCCGGGAAGCTCTCGTGGAGCGCGGTCGTCCGAATCGTGGCGTTTCTACTTTGCCATTTATTTTTTTCCATCTCTCTTTGAAAAGCTTGGGTGAATCCGCGTTTTTTCACTCCATCTCTCACTCTCCATCTACACAATTCTACTATCTTTTTTCTCTGCTTTTTTCAACTCTCATCTCGTCAGGAGTTTCGTAATTGGCTCTTCGGTCAGAGAGAGGGGAAGGATTCCAATCGCGTTTTCTCATTTTCTGGTCATCATACTGTCGTACTCTCTGGTCCATGTTCGACGGCATTTTGTGACTCAACAGAGCTCACTATATAGATAAATTCATACGTATACATAAAAATTGGGAAAGCCGTTCGTATTCTTTCAAGAAAGAGGGAGAATAGGACGAAGCATTGATTTTGCTCATTGGAAATTGTGAGTTTTTCCATTCGAATTACGGTGACGAGTAGTAAAGGATCCTCCTTTCTCCCCTAATTGACAACGATCTTTGAAAAACAGCTCTGACGCAGAAAAGTTCGCAACTTTGCAAAACCTTTTCTTCCCCCTTGGATATGCTTATATATAGATATGTATATGAATAAACTATATAATGTATACATATACCTATATAGTGAAGCAGGCAGAACCAGCATCGTAGATGAGAATTTATCGAGCAATTTTCCTCGTCTCAGGCGGGTCGTCGCACATATATACGGGAAAGTAAAGCGAAAAGTTCATGGCGAGAACCCAAGGGCAAAGAGAAATTCTTCACTCCGTCTCTTTACCTTTTTTTTATCCCTGTCGTTCTTCCCGTGTCGTTATAACGCCGAGACAGGCAAGGGAATGTATACAGAGGGGTAGAAAAAAGAACAAGGAGATCACTATATATAAACAGGGTGTTTAGTACCTGTTGAGGGGAAATAGAACGAAATAATGCGATACAGTAAACGGAGTTTGCACCCGCGTCAAGTTTATGTCTCGGTACCAAGAGTAAAAGCCCACGTGCGTGGATGCAGGACATGGGTAAAAAAAACTCGTACAATTTTCCATCCACTAGACTTATTAAATTGATACATCATAAAAAACGTCTTTCTACGATCTTATTATTAACGGTAGTTCCTTACAGGAAGTGCGATATTTCCGGTTAAAAAAAGTTTTTTTTTCGATTCTTTTACAGAATTTATATAGAGAATGAATTAAGGTGAAAGTACACATTTTGGAATATCCTACAATTTTCCAAACGACGACACAACCAAAAACGATGTTTAGTTTGACCCTTCGCTCTTTTTCCCTTCGCCAACCCTCGCATAATCGGTCAACCAGCCGCAGTGACGGAAAAGTTGTCGGTAGATTTTCTTGCATCTATTCGAATCAGATGAAAGAACGAACCGCGCGCGTTAAAAAAACGATAAAATACATATACGGCATTTCACGCCAAATCGGCCAATTTTGAAATTCGCATTTCTTATTGTGTTGATTTTTTTTCTAAATATAGAGCTCATTGAAAGGAACTCATCCCATTTTTTTCAAATTTTTATCTTAACACGTTCATCGGAAACGAATTTGTGAAAAATTTTCCAACTTTCTTCTTTAAATATCAATAACTCTCTCAAAAATGCAGTAAACCGAATGGATGAGGGGTCAAAATTTTAGTTTTAAAACGTACTTTCATATGAGAATATGTAGGAATTCATCAAAATATTACATACAACAATTTTTTTAATTCTAAGCGAGAAATGTTATTTTCCACAGTGTTATAGCCCTCTTCGATTTTGCTCTTGAATTTTTATCAAAAACTATCATTTTTTTAATGACATTTAAGCCTAGTTTGATGATGAGGAAATCGTTTGTTGTATTTTTTATAATTAAATTGTGGATTTTTTTTACTATTAATTATGCACAAATCCCTGAAAAATCATACAAACCGAATGGATAAGGGAGTCAAATTTTTCGTTTTAACAGGTGCTTTCATTTAAAAATATATCAACAATTATTTAAGGATTACATAAATCTATTTTTTAATTACAAGCAAGAAATATTTTTTCCCGCAGTGTTAGTCCCTTTTGATTGTGCTGTTAAATTTTTATAGGAAACTACTATTCATTTAATGCATTTTAAGACTAGTATAATTGTGGGGAAATATTAGTTTAATCAACAACAAAAATCTTTAATAACATTGACAATTTGAAAAATAGTACACGGAGAGAAAAATCTTGGAATGTTTAAAGGGATTTCTGGAAAAAATTACCATGCTCTCTGATAAACCTCATGAGAACTGCAAGCATTAGAATAATTATAAGAAGGTTTCAAAATTATTCTTTGACATACAGTATAAATATTGTTTGCGTTGACCAAAGAAAAAAAATCATGCGTAGAGTGAATTTTTACCGTGCTAGCATGGTAAAATTTGTCATGCTAGCATAGTAAAATTCGTCAACGCACTAACAATTTTTCTAATACCAGCTCGAATTTTTACCGTGCTAGCACGGTAAAATTTATCGTGCTAATGTCTTTGTATATTCTGTATAGAAACGAAAGAACAGTCGTCACAACTATTTGTAGTGATATCACAAAATACCGACAACGATAAGAAAAACGCAAAAAATAATAAAACTGAGCAATCCCTGTTATATGGATAAAAAATTAACTGAGATCGTAACCTTGTTCGATTGGGTCATGTTTTCAACTTGAATTAACTTGATCTTCCTTGACTGATGTCATAAAATGCTAAAAAAGATCACACGATACAACGATCATACGATATTCTTCGCTATGCGTGTTCTTTCAATACGGTAAATTATTTAATTAAATCATACTAACAGAATCACTTTCACTAGATGCGTTGCACTTGTCTCACACGGCCACTGAAATTTGACTGGCCTTCTTTATTTCACGTAGATAAAGAGGCGTCGTCCACTAGTGTGAGTATTCGTTATATGCACGCACACTTTTTCTCTCTTGTGGAGAGAGGAATGAAAACAATTTCAAACTCTGCGATCTACCTAACTCTGAAAATACGGATTTGACCTTCATGTGACATTCATGCTTATGGTCGCTCTGGGTCGCTCCTCATCTCCCTTTTTAAAAGAGCACGGTAAAAATTTCTCCATCGTCTTGGATTTATTTCCAATGAAACCATCAATTTTTCTGTGGTCGCAAATGAAAAATTTGGAAGCTTCAATTTTTACTGTGCTGCTTATGAAAAATTCGTCATTATATTTTAAATTCTATGATTTCGCGAGACATTTTTTCTGAAATGTGTAATAAATTTTCTGTAACAACAGATGAAAAATTACAAGGTCCACATTTTTACCGCACTGTATCAGAAAAATTCGTCGTCTCATTTTAAATTTTGTGCTGAGAAATACATTTTCTCTTAAGCAAAATAGTAATTTTTCTCATGAGAACCCATAGTTTTTGTAACATGCATCAATAAATACTGCATTACGTGTCTGTTACATGACGATTATAGTAACAGCACTGTAATTTTTATCAGATTTTTCTCTCCGTGTACTATCTATTTTCTCACGTTCCTACTTAGCTTAAAATTCATTAAATGAATCATGCTTCCGTACAAACAAAAAAAGAAACAGATTAATTAGTACAAGCACTATGAAAAAAGGCTATTTTATCTTAGAATTGGAAAAACTGGGTGATGTAAACTTCGAATAATTTTTCACATATTTAAAAAAAAAAGTACATTTCGGAACAAAAATTTTGACCCCCTAGACGATTCGGTTTGTTCGATTTTTGAGGGAGTTATAGATAATTGATTGTAAAAAAATCTATATTTCAATTATAAAAATATACAACGGACGATTTCCCCACAATCACACTAAACTTAGAATTCCTCAAAAAAATAATAGTTTTTTATAAAAAATTAACAGCAAAATCGAAGGCGGCTAACTAATGCGGGAAAAAACATTTCATACTTAGAATTGAAAAAATTGATTCATGTAATGTTTTGATAATTTTCTGCATGTTTTTAAACGAAAATACGTTTTAAAACTAAAATTTTGACCCTTCACCCATTCGGTTTACTGTATTTTTGAGAGTTATTGGTATTTGAAGAAAAAAATCGGAAATTTTTTCAAAAATTCGTTTTCGATGAACGTGTTGAAATAAAAATTTGAAAAAAATCAGACGAGTTCCTCTCAATGAGCTCTATTAGAGAAAAAAAATCAAAACAATAAAAAATGCGAATTTCAAAAGTGGCCGATTTGGCGTGGAATGCTCCATATACAACAAGTGAGAGAAAAACCGCTGGGCGATTTTTTCGTGCGTGGAAAAAACGCCATTAGTCTACTAACACTATATTTGTAGAGCGAGTTTCGAAACTAGGGTGTGTCGGGGATACGTAATCGATCACGATGTGCGTGCTGGTAACGAAAAAGAAAAAAGAAAATAAATAAATTACAAAAAAGAAAACGAGACTCATCTGGGCGAAGGGTAGAACGAAGTGTGTGCTTGTGTGTATGTTCGTGCATGGAGAGTTGGAGTAAAATTTTCGTTTGTCGATTTTTTTTTCGTTTACTTTTTTACTATTTCTCAAGTTTTTTCATTTTTATTTTTGCTATTAAATTCCTAAGAATTCGTCGAAATGAAGTTTTGAGTATGAGTTGCACGCTTGCGACATTTTTTCATCCCTCAAATCTGTAAGATATATTATTAGAAGCGATACTAAGCACGTGTGTATATAGTATATATATATTTCGGGTTTCGCGCGCCCAGCATCCGCAACCGTCCGGAAATTACGTTCTTCCGGATGGCTTTGGTATAATAACCGGTGTGAACATCGCGACGGTCAGCTGCACCAGAAGGTTTTCCTTCTCTCTCTCTCTCTCTCTCTCTCTCTCTCTCTCTCTCTCTCTCTCTCTCTCTCTCTCTCTCTCTCTCTCTCTCTCGCTCTCTCTCTCTCTCTCTCTCTCTCTCTCTCTCTCTCTCTCTCTCTCTCTCTCTCTCTCTCTCTCTCTTTCTCCCTCCCTCCCTCCCTCCCTCTCTCTCTCCCCCCCCCCTCTCTCTCTCTACCTCTCTACCTCTACCTCCAATTTTCCTTCCCAATCTCCCTCTAGAGCTTCTCAAATGGACCCAATCGATAGAATCTTGGTTGCAATTTCTGCTTCAACAAGTTCGAAAGTAAGCCTTTCACTACAAAGGCTATACCTTGCTGAGATCTTTTCGCACGTTTGTGCTCCGCCCTTATCGAAAAATAATATTCCTTCACACTGTAGCGCCGGAACTTCTGGACCAGAATATCAAAAATAAATTTCATAGCCGTTAAAACGATTTTTTTGAATATGAAAGTTTCTAATGTTTCTGATGGGTCAATTAATTTATTAATGACAGTGACTCGCTGGTAATAATTTTCAAAATTTCGCCCTTTATTTTAATAGTACACGCGATACAGTAACTCAAATTTTATAGGTCGTTAAAAAAGGGAGCTTGAAATATGTTCTCGTAAAAAGTGTTACACTCATATATTTTTTATATATACATATATATATATACACATACGCTGTGGAAGATGCGTGTGTTTTGAGGAGGTTCACGTTATAGACGTGAGAGGGCACGCTTGAAATCCTTTGGGTAATTCGTTTTAATTAATGCCCTGAGCGGGATGTTTTATGCACCAGCACGTAACCCAGCAGCTACCGCGAGGATAGAACGTTCTATAAATATACATGCATATATATATTCCCTCGTGCATACCTATATATATATATATTGTGACGTATTTCGCCACAAAATCGCCAAGAAAGGGAGAGAAAAAAAAGTATAATAAAGAAAATAGGAGAAAATAGGAAAGAGAATAAATGGGGAAAAATAAACTTCAATAAAGGAACGAAACACGAATTTTATGCTGGGAGAATCAAGATAACAAAAATAATTTATTAATGGCACAGGCAAACAAAACAATAATTTAATTAATTGGGCGCCAGTTAATTTTTAACATAGAAAAAAATTAACAAAAGAAATAATTCTTATTCTCCTCTTTTTTTATCTTTTACAAATTGTGGAACTTAGGTCTACGGGGTCGCAACATAAAAGGGGGAATAATACTTCTAACTAATTGGGCCTAGCTCGGAGCATGAATAACTATTAAAAAAAAATAATATCTCAAGGACAGAGGGTCCCTGATAGCTCAGGCGTCTTATTTTTATACCCGTGAACTGTCGAACAGTTGGTTCGACGGGGGGGAGAGCAAAAATGACAAAATAGAAAAACAAAATAAGGACTTAATTCCTCTTACAATTTTACGCGAAGCTACGTATCTCTCGTGTGACAACGACGAGATAAAGAGAAAAATAAAATAAAATAATAAATCGAACGAACGTACGGTTTGGTCGCGAGGTCGTGCACGTGACTGCACGCCGACAAACAATGGCGTGACGACGAAAATGGGCTAATGCCTAATCGGCGCCAGTAATATTGGTGTGCGAACCAATCACAAAAAAAAACAATTTAAGAGAAATAAATAATAATAATTAAGTCACTAATAAATGCCGTAATGGCGACGCAAGAAAAGAAAATGTCACTCGAAAATATCGTAAAGAAAAAGGTTTGGTTCGTTTCGGCCAACGCGCGACCGAACGACGGGACTTGTCTAGAGCACTGGAAGGGAGGGGGAAAAGCGCGTCACTTAATCACTAAATAACGACCTTAAATTAACACCACAGCACTCGTCGCGCACTTAATTAGTTTCCGCAATCAATTATTAACAAAAGGGGATCGAGCTTATAAGCCAGAAGGGCTCCAAAAATTAATATAATATAACTCAAAAATCTGGCAGGGCCACGCGTTGTACAGCGTGTAATGGCTACTATGGCCGACGAGAGCTTCCACGCGTCGAGAATACAGGGAACGAAAAACGACTTACTTTTTAATCTCTGAGCTTTATTTTATCACTCCAAAAATCGTCCAGGAGTCTCTCTCGGTCCTCTTTAGTCCTGCCGGATCGGATGCTCGCAATTTTCGTCTTTTTTCGAATTTTATTTTTGGTGGCTACTCGAAGGCTACGGTACTCACGCCGCGTCGTGTCGGAGAATTCTCTGTAGATTCGCCCTCTCGCGCTTTCCTTGCGGGTGACTCGCTGGTGGGGGAAATTTCTCCTCGCGCGCGAACTCGATATCCAATCACGTGCCTGTTGGTTTCAAACGTGGACTCGTTCGTAGGTAAGGGGAGTGGGGAGGGTAGAGGGGACTCTGTTCCGAGTTTGGCGTTCGACTCGATGTAGGCGAAGAGGGCGCTGTGTCTCGGCGTACTGATCTAGCGCGCCGCCGTGTCGTTGGCTCGAACTGGCGCGCGGGCGTGAATCGTCTCGATGTTTATTGTTTGCTGTCTGGCTGTGCGCGCGTGCTGACTGTCCTTCTGGGACCTTTTCGATATTTTTCGTCGCCCCGACGGGGTTGTCCAGGGGTCGACGATCCTGGGATGGTGACCGGTGAGAACCTCGACGCCGTGGGACCGTGTTTTTCTCTCGGAAGCCATGGACTATTTGTCCGTTCTCGAGATAGCGATGACAGTTTGAGGTTAGGTCCCCACGACTTGGCTCCGGGACTGCGATGTTTTTCTTCCCTTGGTAAGCGAGTATTTCTCTTCCCGTTGGTGAGTGAATTTATTATTCTTTATAATTTGATCGTTCGGAACAGAGGGGACTTACAAAAGGGGGGGAAATTTCTTGAAGCGGGTAGGGAAGGCGATAGTGAACGGATTCTTGTGTTCCTGGGGAAGGGACTAGGGGTTGTTGATTCTTGGGGTCTCGTTGTGGCGAAAACGCGATTGTTGTTGGGCTCTTCGTTTCTCCTTGTTGTGTGCGTTGTCTTATTCCTTTTCGATATATTGCAGTTGTTGTTCGTGACCTCGACGGGCGCGCAAGACTCGGAAATACTTTGGACGGTTCTTAACGGAGACAAAATTTTTATACGACGGGCAGATACAATTTCGAGGGCTATTTTAGCCCCGGATCGCAGGACAATGAATACAATTTTGAGGGCTGCGTAGGATAAATTATAACACGTTCTGGATTCCTTACTCTAATATCATTTTTCGCTCAATTTTGAGGAAGACGAGTGCTGTGGTGGTCTCCGCCACGAAGCAGGTGAGTATAGATTTTTGTACAACGTTACAATATATATATATATATATATATATATATGTATATATAATTCCGGTAATCGAGAGCGTTCAAGTCTCAGTCCTGAAACTTGCCGTAGATACGAAGGAATATATCCCCGATGAAGACGAGACTGAAGCTGCTCTCGCGTCTACAACGTTCGCGCAATAATGCCCTAGCTTTTTTCCTGCCTCACCTCCTCATGTCCCTCTCTTTCTTCCCTCCCCCCCCCCTCTCGACCAGAACTCCTCTCGGGTTAATTGGGTTTGTTAAAATGTTTTATGCACCGGCACCTGCCAAGACGTGATTCGCCCGTCAAAGCAACGCAGTATCTCGTCATCGTCCCCGTCGTCGGTGGCGCCTGGAGCACATGCCGTGCGTTTCGCTTAATTGGATTTGCGAGATGTACAGCTGTGCTTCCCTCCAACGGTTTGCCGCAAAATTCCGGCATTTCACAAAAATGAAACAATTTCATTAGCGAGCGGGAAAACACTGCGATTCGAGCACATTGGAAGTGGTGGCTAGCGCTGAGAATTCTTCGGGTCTGAATGTGAGACGAAACGATACGGTGAACACCCTTCTTGAAACTAACGTTTTTTTTTAAATTCGAGGTTATTTCGACTAAAGCATCAATAAACTCATTCCATATTGGCCCAGCAACGGGTCGAAAGATAGACGATTAAAAGGTTATTCGTCTCTGATGTTTTTTTTTTTTCTATCGGTACGAAAAGTCGATAGATTGGCTCCGAGAGTCAACCTAGAAAACTTGATTGCAATATCTCTCATTAGGGGAAATCAAAAGTGCCGGAGAAAAAAAAACGGGGCTTCAGCAGGGCTTAGAGTTGAGTTTGGAAGGAGGTAAAGAAAGATTCGTTAAATCGCGACCGTCACGTTCATCGAATTATTCCAAGCAGCTCAGATAGATAAAGGACAGATGGTATCTGGCCTTTCTGCTGTGGTTTTTCATTTTTCTTTTTGCTCTCTTTTTCGTCGTGTCGCTGATACCGTGGCTAAAAATATTCTCAAGCTGGAACCGTTGAAGTAGTCTTGCAAAAGTGGAAAGAGAGAGAGATAGGGAAAGAACTGACTTAGTATGGAATATGGCGTCAATACCCACTGCTATATGTTCTCTAAAGAAATTCGCTCTCATCTCGATGATTGCTGGAAAATTATGGGATAATTACGACCGATTAGGCAGCTCGACTTTGCAATAACGCCTTCTTCTATCGCTGCCTCTTTCTCTCTCTTCCCTGCGATCACTAATTACGTAATTCGTCGAGCTAGAATTCTATATCGTCGTCTCCACTATCTTTTATCTTTTCTCCAAGGATTTATCGAATTTCGAAGCATATCGTAGAAACTTCTTCTCAGAGTTGTTGAAAGAGTGAAAACTAAAAAAAAAATACACAACAGACGCGGAATACAATTTTACTGCGAGCCAAGATCTCTTTTGTATACAGCTGCGCTTAAATATATGTATAAGTAAATTTTCAATTGATCGAATTTAGTGGTGGGAGTTTCTCGAATAGCGACGATTTTCATCGGCTGCCCATCACCGATCGCCGTAGTCATGAAGAGGGACAATCGCTTAATTGCCGCGGGCGAAAAGAAGAAGCGTTTGTTTAACTCTCTCTCTCTCTCTCTTACACACACACACACACACACACAAATATTGGTGCGATACTGTCACATGGAGCTGGTTCGATAAATCATTCGATTCCAAATTTGATCGAGAAGAGAGAGTCCAATTAAAATCGTTTTGCGTCTGGATTGACGAGCGCTTTGTATTTCTACACTCGAACTCCTATCAGTCTCTCTCAATTCTTTCCATTTCGCATTATTCTAGTTATATATCTTGATGAATTGTATAAACATGTTGAAAAAAAAACTCACATCAGACTTGGTAACGCGTGATTACAATCGGAATACTAAAAGAAAGTCAATAATTGATTAACGAAACTTCAAATGGAACTCACGAATTATTATTTGCGAAATGATTAACATTCATTGAGAATTTTAGTATTTAAAGTTTGGTAAAGTTGGGGTCCACGTGTGACCATATATTTTTTTGCATGGAATCGAAAGAAGATAATTTTTTTACGTGTTGGTGAAATTTAAACTCTTTTTACCGTGTAGTTTTTGAGATATTAGCTTTTAAAAATACATTGCGACCATAGGAGAACGCAGACGATAGCATAGGTTAGAACTTTCAGTTTGAGAATACTCAAAAATTTGTCGTGCAACCCACGAAAAAAAACTTATCGCTCTAATCTACGATATGTGAAGCATCTTCTAGGAGAAATTGAATTCCATTCACCGTATAATTATTGAGAAATCGCGAATAAAATTACACAGATAGCAGAATTCTGTCGACTTGACTTGGACTTCTCTCTTTCTCTCTCGGAAGCCAGTAAACAATCAAGATGACGGCTCATTTATGCCCGCCGGTACGAAATGTCAATTAGACGAGTGCCTTTCTTAGCCACTAGCTGCTTCATTTCCAAGTTTTTCTATTCATTGCATATTTCTAGAGCTTCAAGTGAAGGTTTACGTTGGTTAAGTTGTTTTTCTTTAATAAAACTGCCCGAAAGAGCTCGTAATCAGTGCATTTATGAGGTTATGTTTACATTCTCACCGATCCATGGATCTGTTACTACATGAGTCAGGCCAAGATCTTATTAAATTTTAATTGTCATTTAGATGATTTATAAGAGTAAACGCAATTGGATAAATTTTATTTTCAATGAAAATGATTTTTAAAATCGATTTTGTAATTTAATCGTCCATTTACAAATTTGAAAAATGGACTACATTCGAACTGGGCCAAACTCTACCGAACTACCTTAACTTTTCATTCCCAATGAGAATATTAATGGAATTATACTAAATTTTGAAAAGAGCGAAATTTTAATTTCATCATATGCTGATTTTCTATTCAGTATTTGATGAACGAGCTTTATCATAACGTGTGTTATTTCCGTATAACGATTTCCTGGTACGGAGATGTGGGAATCTGGAGGGTCGACTAATGGACGAAAGGGTAATTCGTAATCGCTAATTACAACGGGTTAAATTTGACGTATCCACGGGGCAGCCGCGGTATGTTTGTGCAGCAGCCACAACACACCGGTGTTGAGGTATATCTTGGATAGAGAGAGAGAAAGCGAGGGTGCGAGAGCAAGGTTATGCCCACTGTGTCGACCAACCCCTCATCTGCGCGACCATAACGCCAGAGTTGACATTATCCTTACGCTCTCGAGATTAGTGCCGCTACGATAGCGAAGCGTCAGTCCAGATGTATATCTATCCTCTATTTGCATATCTGTCTATTTACGGAACACTCGGTGTCCAGCGAGCCAATCAGTGTCCATAATTTCCAGATTCGAATATGAGCAAATTAAATCAAGTTGCATCCATTTAATTTTGATTAGTTATACGTGAAAATCCAGTCGAATGAATGAATCAAAAGTTTGCGGAAAATCAGATGATACCAGAAATCTCCAATACATAAAAGATTCCTCTCAATTAATTCATTATTCTATCCCATTTTATCCCACATACGCTTTCAGAAACATTGCATCATATACACGGTTGATTTATTGAACATAGAATGCCCAATGCACTGGTTGAACGCGTACATAGCGAATAATGTCCTACCCCTGAAATGGGGATGCTGTACATGCGCTGCACTAGGGGCAATGAGAAATCTCGAGACAAAAGGTCTCCGTCATGATCATGCACAACCCGTCGGATCTACCGTCCCCACTCACGAATCTACCTCAGCTATGTGGTTTACTGCTTTCCACCCTAACCCTTAACCAACACCATTCGCCGTCTATTTTCAAGGATTTCCTCCTGATATATCATCGCTTGTCTGTTTTGTTTCCTTTCGGATATTGTCACAGGACGTTGATAGAAATCTGATGTTTTTACAGTTGAATTTTTTATTCGATCAAATTAATTTAATGTTGGAATTTAGCTGAAAAAAAAACGCTGATCACGTTGGAAGCTGGTGATAACTTTTTGCTCGATAAATCCCTAATAGCGAATGTGTTCCAGTCGTTTAATATGAAAATGTGCATCAGCAAAGTGGCATAACGGGGTCATGCAATCAGCGGGATGACGACTCCTTTTCCTTTTTTTCACAGATATTCCCCATTTAATGCAAGGGATGCAAATGTTCCATATTGCACGTGAAAGCTTTTCCCCTTACTTTGGCACTTCTAACTAACCGCGATATGGATATAATCCGGGGATAATGACGGGCTCATTTTTTCCCTCCTGTTCATATAATACCAGCTGACACGCGATAATGATTCCGAGGTTGACAGAGCTTCGGGCGTAGCGTCCCTCATATTCCTCACAATAGCCATGTTCCTTTCCTTTAGTATGACGAATAAACCAATGTGGGGATTACTATCTTTTTGCCCAGCATTTTTTTTGTTATTCATCTGAATATGCACTATTTATACTCCCCGAGTTTTGTCCTCGGTTAGGCTACCTATCTCTCAACGAGAGAATCCCGCTCCCTTCCCGTCACTTCAACGAATGACATACAGACGAATGTTACATCAGGCAAAAAAAGCGCAAAGATCGCAAAGTATGAAAATTTTTAGGTCACGCATGTAAATAACAGGTTTTTTTGCAACTTTGTTACAGAGCTTGCGGGGAATCGTGCGGAGTACAACGGGAGTCTCAAGATTGATGTTCCTGCTGGTGACAGCGTCAATATTCAGCGTGGGCAGGACGGGATTTTGCCCGACGACTTGCACGTGCGACGACGAAACCCTCGTCGTAAATTGTCTGCACGGGAACCTCAACGTTATACCGATCGCGTTAAATCCGAGTATCCAACGGATAGTACTGAAAGAGAATCGTATAAGGATCGTGGAGGCAGCTGCGTTTCAGTTCTATGGTGATCTCAAGAACGTCGATCTTTCGGACAATCATTTGGTTACGATACCGGATGGTAGTTTTGAAGCACAGAAGCAACTCGTCGAGCTCGATCTAAAGCACAATCAAATATCCAATCTGACGATACGTACATTTACGGGTCTGAAGTCGCTGACTATACTGAATTTACGTGGCAATTATCTCGAGGAATTGAAGAGCGGTCTTTTCGCGTCTCTGACGAAATTGGAGGAGCTCGATCTTGGTAAAAATCGTATATCGAAGGTTGAGCCAGGAGCATTTCAGAAATTGGGAGCTCTGAGAGTTCTCTATCTGGACGATAATCAATTGATGGCCATACCCTCAACGGCTTTATCACCTTTAAACGCTTTAGCCGAATTGCACGTGAGTTTCAACGTAATATCTTCGTTGCCGGACGACGCTTTCAACGGCCTTGAGCGTCTCGCTGTTCTCGATCTTGCGAGCGTTTCCCTCGACAATGTGAGTGACGGTGCCTTCCGTGGCTTAAACTCCCTCAGAACATTGAATTTAGGTGCGAACAATTTGCGCGAAGTGCCGACTCGGCAATTGGCTGTATTGTCGCGTTTAGAAGAGCTGACCCTTGGCTTGAACTCATTCGCTGTATTGCGTTCAGGGGCCTTTCAAGGTTTGACCAATTTGAAGAAGCTCGACGTGTCGGCGGCGAAGCTACTAACCACGGTGGAAAGAGGTGCTTTCGCGGACAACGGAAATCTCGAGACTCTTATACTGAAAAGCAACAAGCGTCTAACGACTATAGAAGATGGTGCTCTGGGTGGATTGCCAAATTTACGACATCTCATAATGCCCGGTAATGCTTTCAAAAGTTTCTCCGAGACGCTGGTCGCTTGGAGCGAGATGAGACGTTTGGACATAAGCAACAATCCTCTAGCGTGCGAGTGCGGTCTTTTGTGGCTAGCGGAGGTTCTTGTACCGCGTAATTCAAGTCCTATTTGCGCAGAGCCTCCAGAATCACGTGGAAAACCAATCAGAGGTATGACACCGGATGAGTTGGGTTGCGCCTTTTCGGATCCACGAAAACAGGCTCTTCTGGCGACGCTGTGTGCTGCTGGGCTCGCTCTTTTTGCGGGCCTCGCTCTTATTCTCTACTACAGATGTCGTAAGCGCGTAAGAGATGCACTGAAGGATTACAAGTGGAAAAATCGGGCCATATCGAGGAAGGAACACGAGTATCAGAAAACGTTCTCCGACGATGAGTACATAGTCCGTGCAGCTCATGCTCCGCATCATCATCATCACCATCACCATCATCAACAGCAGCACCAACAACAACAACAACAACAACATCTCCATCATCATCGTCAGCAACAGTTGCAGCATCATCAGCAGCACTTACAGCAACAGCAACAGTTGCAGCAGCAACAGCAGCAGCAGCTTGGCTCATCAGTAACGACGGGCATAAAGCCGATACCAGTGACGGAACTGTAGCTAGAACTTCGGGCGGCGAGCCCCGGTAACGGTGGTGTGTGGTTTTTGCCTCACGGAGGCAGCACACCCGCAGGCGAGGGTTTCACCTACATCGACGGTGAGACCGCCCGTCAAATGAGACGTCCGGGTACCCTGCCATCCGTTAATTCTCATACCACTTCGACCATAACGTCGCAACAACGTACCGGTCCGGCTGGTATTTTTTGCGCAAGTCCGCAGACTCCCTCCAGTGAGATTTTGGCGAATAGCAACGGCTCGGCGAGTCTTAGGAACTTGAATTCAACGACCACCCCTAGTGGCAATCATCATCATCACCAGAACTCGAGTCACTCGTTACGACGGAATCATCAATCCTCACCTGCTCCGGCATTACCAGCCCGTGTTGACTCCACTTCGACCACCGAAAGACAACAGCAGAATAACTCGAAGATTTCTAATGGTATGATACCCGGTCATCCACCACCACCGCCCAGGCACTCGCCGCCCTGTCCGCAATCATCCTATCCGACTCTAGCTATTAACGGCCACGCTGTACCCCCCTCTCATCACTATCGTCACTACAGAGGTGAACGGGACAGATCGAGGGACCGCAGCTTGTCCCGAGATCGTGAAATGGTCCCTACCACTCATAGAATCGAGGGCAAACATCGGGCTGACAGCAATCTCGAGTTGGAAGTTCACGAGGATGATCCAAGCAGCGGAATCGGTACTTACAGGGCGTAAAAATCCTCGACGATTTCCCTTGGAACGCGGGTGCGTTCATCGCCCCTAACCAAACAACTACAACCACTAAACCGGACGCAATATACCGTGCCGCGTAGGCATGAGATTTCATCTTACGAAAGACTGAATCTAACGAGAAGAGTGTTCCAATGAACAAATAAAAATCATGCGGAAATCGTTGTCCTTCCGTGTTTACGCGGAACTTTGAGTTTTTCTGCGTTTCGTTTTGTGGGAAATAATGTGCGCCAGTAGGTAAATGTGTCAAGTTCGATAGTGGAACGGTCTAAGAGATCTGAATGGAAAATATTTAAATAAAAAAAAAAAAAAAAAAATCAATCGATAACGTTTGCATCATGTGCATCGAGTAATGCACGAATTTGCATCATATCGAGCTTATGGACGTTTGATATGCGAAATAAAATAAATGGTGCAGACACGATCGTGTATATCAGTGAAAAATCAAGAGTGCAGCCATTATAAATATATAAATATACACACATACACATATATATATATATATATATATATATATATATATATATATATATATACACACACTAAACGTCGAATTATTTTCTAAAATAAATAAGGATCGAGCAATTAGGCAAAAATATGTCTAATGGTGTAGTAGCGTCCTCAACCTCGATGAATAGTTGTATTGGTATTCGATCGGGAGAAAAGAAAAAAAACATTTGGGAAATCTTTCCGAAAAGATTAAATTAAAAAAATCATTCCTCCCCATGTAAAAAAAAAAATATACGATTACGATTAACCTCGATAAGGTTTTAGTCCCTGTGGTTAGTTATTGTTAAAATGACCCGGATACACGAACGAATGAATGCGATAAATGTAAATGAATGATAAATTTAATTATTATTAATTTTATTGGTTAAACCAGTCGCGAATGTTCGAACCAACGCTGTGACCCGAGAACATTTCTCTGCGTATTCTCGGACAGTGTACTCTGTGGAATTCCCTTTCAAGCAAGAGAACTATGCCTTTGCGAGTAAAAGCAAGAGGGAGAGAGAAGAAGGTGACTTCACCTTGAACCCTCATTCTCCAGCGTGTGCAGAAAAGAAGAGAGAGAGAGAGAGAAAGAGAGAGGAGTTGCAACGTCAACTATCTAGTCGAATCAACATTGCATACCTTTCGATGCAATTTTTAATATTTTTCTTTTTCATTTTCTCACATGTCCACAGCTACCAAGCCGTTATACGATATAAATTAACTTATTTATTTCTATTTATTGAAAATTAGGGTTCGCCTTGAAATGCCTTTTGTGGTATATTTTTCGCGTATTGCGTTACGAACAGGTAGAAAAATTGAAGGTCTACATCCGGCCTCGAGGATCTTGCCTTCGTAATTTTCTACCTGAATCACGTTTTTTCGTCGCGAGAATGAAGACGAAAGAAGAAAAAAGAATACGCGAAACAATGGTAAATCGTTCTAAATTATTTAACGTCACGTACGGCTTGTGCTCGTTGACCCAGTAAATCATTTCTCACTTTCGAGGGGAAACTCTCTCTCTCTCTCGCTCTCTCTCTCTCTTATACACTTTTTTCTCTCTCGCAAGATAGGGCAGCACAGGACCGGATTAATACTTTGGCATTATCGATAGCTCTCGCATTCCCGAAGAGAAAGAAAAGGAGAAAAGAGAGAGGAAGACAGAAGAGAAAACCTCGTACCCCCTGGTAAAAAGTCACGTGGAGATCGTATCCTCTGTGTACGTGCCAGCAATCCATTTGCCCCCCACGAGGCGATGCCACTCTAAAAATCCAACCCCCTCGGCTTTTTTTACCCTTAATCCGTTCCTTACTTCCGCTTCTCTTTTCTCGTATTTTCTTCTCTCTATCTCTATCGTTTTTTTTTTCCATGCACCATTACATTGTTCTCGGTACGCGAGAAGGAATTCTCGTTATCGAAAACCCACAATTTCAACAAATACTCGTTTACTTCAGCCTCAAAATGGCGCTGTTTTTTCGCTGCCTGCTAGCTTTCCTCCCGCCTAAAGTAAAATGGATTCGGGGCAATTTGTTTAAATAATAAAAAAATAACCGAACATTTTAGCAGTGTACACGCAATTCGCAAATGAGAGCAAATCATAACGTCATCATTTAATCCACTTTGTATTGACCTTTTATTATTCGTTAAAAAATTTCCGACGTAAAATTCGGGCATCTGGAAATCGCGAAAAAGAAGTGTCCAAAAAAAAACATCAGAATTTCGCACACGTTCCTTCGTGTCTATGATGAGTCGTGAAAAAACCTGATTGCCCGAAAAATGTTCTATTATCATCTTTTTTTACTTTTTTTTTCTTAATCATAAAGTGGACTGACTGAAAGTATGAAAAAAATATCTTACAAATATCGTGACGTAAATGAAGAAAAAAATTAATGAAAACACGTATCGTAATGCTAGTCAAATGATGCAAGAGAGGAAGAGAAAGAGAGAGAGAGAAAGAAAGAGACGATATTAAAATTGAGGTTTAAAGGGATTGTACAAAATTATAAGATGATGAAAAATGGAGAGAGAGAGAGAGAGAGAGAGAGAGAGAAGTTTGTATGACATGTATGTGTTTGTATGTACGTAATGATTTTGATTCTAAGCTACGCAAATTTTTTGACACCTCGTCCACACTTTTCTATCCCATAATTAATCCGACCCTTCGATAATAAATTGTGACGGTTCATATTAAATTTTTTTTGTTATATATATAACAAAATACATTTAAAAAATATATATATTAAATCGTAATCTTTGTAAATCTTGTGCACATGACTAATTGTCACCTCCAAACCGCAAATGCACACTTGTTCCTAACTCCGCTGCCACAGTTTCTCTCACACGGAGCTGCCTTTCCGTAATATTCTGCTGCGAGAATCCTGCCTCCCGACAGAATAACGAATGAATGTACCAACGTGGAATACGAGAAGAAAACAAAATGAATAAACAAACAAACGAAAAAATAGGCAAGAAACTTTTGAATATTATAAATTTTGCGTATGAGACCCGGTCGCCGGTGAGGTGACAAAACGTTTGTAAATTCGTGTAAATCAAAGCGACGCGCCTTATCGTGAAAAGCAATATACGAGAAATGAAATTTGATGCAAAAAATGTTTTAAAAAATTAGAAAACAAAAAAACTGTACGCGAAGCAATTAAAAGTGTAGAATTTGCGATGAGTGGTTTTGTTCTTCAGTTTTTTTTTGTTTTTTTTTTTTTTCAGAGAAAGAAATTACGAGATATTTTGAGATTTTTCAAACATAAGATTAAAATAAATGACTGAATTAAGAAATAATGAAAATGAAGCCAAAAGGAAGGAATGCACGCACTCGCTCGAATATATTCGTTAGGCTAGCTACGTCGTTCGCGCGATTCTCTCCCTCTCTCTTTCCATCTCCCTTGCTCTCATTTCTCATTTATAAAATTCTATCTCGTGTAATTCTCGAAAGAAATAAAAATGATGACAGAGAGAGAGAGAGAGAGAGAGAGAGAGAGAGAGAGAGAGAGAGAGAGAGAGAGAGAGAGAGAGAGAGAGAGACGGACAGACAAAATGTTCAAAACACACGCACACGAAAATACGATGAGATGCAATACGAGTAAAATTACGCATGGCAGCCTCGAGATTTTGATCTCGAAATGAGTTTGCTCATTTCGAGAGTGTCCTTCGTTGCTCCGTACCATTATATTTTTTAATTCTCGTTTTTTCTTCAAATTGCAGCGACACGAGTCTCATTAATTATCGCTCGTCCAATGCACCCCTTTCATACTCTTTTATTTATACCTTTTGTTTCTCGTTTCTATGGACCATCGCTATTTTCGTCTCAGCCTAAATGGCCAAATAATTCACTGCCAGATGTGCTTGCGGCTCGTATTTCAGGCCTCTTCCTCTTTCTCGTTTTCTTCATCCTTTGACAATTTCGTTGCTTCAAGAGATTCTCCAAAATCGAAAAAAAAAAAACAACAACAAAAAATCGCACGTACACAACAAAATAGTTGCGAGAATCGCATTCCGGAGGCAACTTCGCGAATTCCTTCTCTGTAAATAGATAAAAACATTCACACACTCAAACTCACATACACGTATATATATGTCTCGATCATCGGGATGAAAATTGTACGAAAGAGCGAGAGAAAAATAAAAAATCGTCGCAGGCGAGAAAATACGAAAATAATGCAAAAAAAAATTCATTCACCGTCTTAACTCAATTAACTCCTCTCCTTTATTAACCTTCGAGCTGTACTCTATAAACGAACAAAAAAAATTGCTGATGTATACCGCGCCACGTTCGCAGCTGTCGTGGTTTGTAAATATTAGACATGCGAATAAATAAAAAATTAAGTTAATGAAACAAAAAGCAACAATTACAGAAACAAGCGAATGAAGTATCAAGGGAGAAAAAAAATATTGGCGAATATGCAAGAGGACGAGAAAATCCTCCGATGATTAACGGATTTTTTTGGCGTGAATTAAACAGGATTAAAACCATGATAATAATAATAATGTGATGGCAAACTCGACGATCCGTTGGCTCGGAGAATTCTCTCGCAAATCCACAAGCAAAGCGAAGGGAAAACAATTAGGTTACTATATAAAATGTTATAAGTATATTTCAGCATTATTTTGTACATAAACAACTTTATCAGCGGATATTCAAAAATCATCAATAAAAATCTATATAAAAACAATATAACATGTTGGTCATTTTTTTAAAATCCTTCCATAATTTTAGCTGCCTTTCCTAAATATCTCATACCCTGCGGCCCGACCCAAAAAATTAGGCAAAGGTTCTTAAAACTTTATGAACTGAATCCGCGTGAGTCATAAATTTAATGCTTTCGACAACACAATAATTACGAGGTAAGAATAGAGTGTGTGGAGAGCCGCAGAAGAAGGTTCTAGAAACGGCTATTATCCGGGAGGAAGAAGATTCGGAAGATTCCTGAGCTAGTAGTAAAAACAAGAGCTGTATTTACGGCACGATTCGCAGAGTTTTGTGAGTCCAAAAGGCGTCTAGACAACGGGGGAAGAATAAGAAGGGGATTATGGAGCCATAAAAAGGGCAACGAGTTTCGAGAGGAGAGGAGAGTAAGGAAAGATGCGCGTGACTATTATTCCAAGAATGATGCAGGGACAATTGCAAATTGTCAAATGACTCCATGTCGCATTCGGTCTTTGTCTTTCTACATTTTTTTTGCTTTTTTTTTGCTGTTATTCAAAGTGCACAACGAACAAACGAACAAAATGGTCTCTGATGTCACCGAAACGCGAGAGTTCTGTACCTGCAGCAAAAGCTGCACCAACATGCAGCACGTTTTCCTGCCGGGTATGAAGAAAGCGGGTTGTTTCGTACACAGACTATTATGACCTTCTTTTCTTTCTCGGTCACTGGCATACGTCCAACGTTTTCTCGCTCTTTCACTCGTGTCTCGACTCACTCACGAATGCACATTCCAATTCCTTGCGATTTGTACAAGACGCCTCCGCCTGAACCCCCTCACCTGGTCTTTCGCTATAGGTACTTCTTCTGCAGGCTTAAATTTCAACTTTGTCGCTTTGCGGAAACCTGAAACCATCCTCGACGCAAGTTGCGCGCCATAAACTCGCGTGTCTGACCTGCCAGACTGTCTTAATCCTTTCCTCCCACAACTCGGTCTCATACTTCATTGTCACACTGAGAAACAAATTTTTCCAGCGTCTAGCGATTTACGAGGTCATTGGTCTTTTAAGTTCTCGACGGCAAGTTAACCCCGAATTATTCATTGGCTGTCAATAAAGCCAAAGCTGTAATTATTTTATCTACATGCGCTAATCAAATCAAGTTGAACCAAGCTCATCCCAGATAAAATTTAAAAGGGGTAATTTGAACTGGCTGCTTTATGCCGGATTCCAACGTACACGTCGTTAATCGGGTCAACTATGAGGATTTCCTCTCTCTCTCTCTCTCCCTCTCTCTCTCTCTCTCTTTCTCTCTCTCTCTCGCTCTTTTGTCTTCTCCTATCACTATCAATTTACACAGACTCCATTGCGGAACCTCCTTGGAGTTTATACCCAAGACAGTGTGTTCTGTTCCCTGACTAATGGAATATAACTTTGTGCTTGCTCAGGATTGGGTAGTATTCGCTGTGAGAGGCTGAGACTGTCTCACGTCTCGTACAATAACTTGGAACAACATCGTTGGAGTAGAAACGGGGTTACGGTAGGTTCATTCGCGAGTCAACGTTGGAAGCTCAAAGGAACTATATACCGGACGTATTAACATTTAAGTAGACGCGTATCTGTTCCGAGAGGCGATCTCCGTTGCTATAAATTGCGGGCGTGTGCATCGCACAATAATGCAGAAACTTTGTGTGCTCGGCTCGTTCAAGAAAGCCTCGTGGAAACAGAAAAAAAAGAAAAGGGAAAATAGTAAAACGGGGCGTAAGAAAACCTCGTGAAAAAGGGACAAGAAGAAAGAGAGTTAAAATGAAACGCAAGGGAAACAAAGAGAGAGATTGAAATGATGTAAGAGAATAGACTAGAAAGAAGAAAAGTAGCTATAAACTCGGGGTCGATGCGCGAGAAGAAACTCGCGCCATTAAACCGAGGCCGTATCAATCGTGTAACAATGTGGACGGAGCCTGCACTCAGGAAAACCTACCGCAACTCGGCTTTTTAAGCCTTTTAAAACTTGTAACTTTGTGGAGAACGACCCCTGCCTCGAGCGAAAGAGGTTTCCATTTCGCAGCGACTTTGGAACAAAAGAAAAAAGCCCGAGAGATGGAGCCTTGGAAAAGAACGGACTTTGGATAAAATGTGTTCAGAAACGCATAGCGAAAAACCCGATGAAAATCACGAAAACTAAGCTTCACTCGATCCACGTCAATAGACCACGGGTAGATAGAGCGAAACTTTGCTAAATCGACAAATTTCAATGATGACGGGTGTGTTCTAATATTCTTTCCCAGCACTTTAAATACCGCTTGAGTATAAAGCTCACAGTACTAGTAAGGAATTTTGAGACGCAGCTGAAGATAAAACTATTTTTCGTCATGATAAAAAATGAAGATTTACCAAAGAATTTACGAAACCTGTGGAAAAACGGCAGCATTCTCAAAGTAGACCTGAACATTGGACTCCGTGCGATTTTAAAACATTTAAGAGCTAGAATAAATCTTATACAATTATCTTTATATTTTGCCCAATAATTCCACAAAAAAAAGATATTAAAAATAATTTGTTTTAACACGATTTTATAACGAGAGTTTTTTTTTTATACCTGGTACAAAAAGCGGGTTCGTTATAAATTCACTGAATATATGAATGATCCAGATTCCCATCCGCAGACTCGGTTGAATTAACAAAATCCATGCGATCCCTATTTTGTGAAATTGTCGAAAAAAATGTGATGGTGTGGTGGAAAACATAGTAAAAAATATATTCATGCAGAGAAACAGAGAGAAAGAGAGATAGAGAGAGAAAGAGAGAATATTTCTTGTGAATCTTGGTCAGCTTGACCCAGTCGCAGATCAAGAGACTCTACTGTTATAACTATAAACGCGGAGAGAAAGAGAGTGGGCGGAAGAGAGACGGATGCAGGAACAGAGAATGATTAACATAACAACCAACAAGCGTCGGTAGAGCATCTCGTGTAGGATACACACGGGTACAGTAGAAGGAAGGAGATCGGGGTGAGAGGGGGCGTGAGAGCATGATGCTGATGGCGTTGGTCGGTGCTCTCTGGTTGGAATCGCGGTTACCATACCCGCCAGAATAATTAACAGGAAGCGAGCGGAGTGGAACCGTTAAAGCTTGCGAGCTTTGAGTAAGGGATTACCGGAAGCCGAGAAGTCATCTTCCCCACTCTCCTATGTCCATACGTAGTACGTAGTTTAACCCTCTTCACCTCCACCTCCTAAAATATCTCTACACTTTGCCACCAGCTCTATGTGCGTCGTCGTTCCACAATGGTGACCTAACTTCTCTCCACTTTCTGCGTCATCAACAATCAACTTTTTAATGCTCTCCAAGCGAGGGTTATACTCGATTACAGTGTGGGTTTTCCAACCCCGGGGAGGCGAACTCTCGCGGTACGTACAACTGCACTTTCGATGAAAAACGCATTAGAAGTCTCCCGACTATTTTCTTCCATCATTAGTTCTGACGTTGCCATTTCTTGTTACAGTAGAAGAATTATACTTGAAAAAATAACGCGAAGATCATTGAAAAGATACAACAGAAAATTCTCACGATTTCTTTACGTATTTAAACTTTTACTGATCGTTATACAATTTTTATTAGGCGTCGTGATAAAAATTGCATGCGACACTTGAATTTTTACATGTCATAAACTAAGAGCAGCTTCATGGGCAGTAATAATTAAAAATGTTACGCCTCTTCTTACATTCCAGTATATCGCGTAAAATTTTAATCGCCAATTTCAGTTTAAAATTGCCTTTTTAATTCATTCTATGAAAAAGTCGTAGTATAAAAATATACCAGATTCGTATATATTTTGGATTACGTTTATAATTAATTAATATAATTTTTATATAATTTGGATTACGTTTATAATTACATTTATAATTAAAGTTTCAAAATTAAAAGCTCCTATTCTTTATTATCTTTTCTTTCGAATTGTGAGCTTTCAACCGGTACCAAAAGATATTCATCCGTGGCTTACTTGATATTCGGAATGCGATTCAAGCCCGTCTTTCTTTTGTTTTCGAACTGTGCGAGAATATTGGACCAAAATATATAAGAGGAGACTGCTATAGATTTAGTAAAGAGGGTACGGGCATCACTGGGGAGGAAATTCCGGAGTTGTTCGAGTCTGCACAGAGAGCATGTCTAACATCCCGCATCAGCGGTAACGATGAGTAAAACGTCCGTACAGATCAGTGCAAAGTTTCGGAGTCATGTCAGTGTTCGTGGACAACGTATCATAAATTCATAATGTATTCACCTCGTGAACATAATCTTGATCATATCGAATTTCACGGTGGATTGTAAGACCCCTGAGTAAAGACGAAATACGTTCATATACGGAACGAAAAAAGTGATAAAAAAACGAACGAATAAATTCGCTTCGAAACGTATAGATAAAATAAAAAGAAAATGATAAAAAGATGAAAAATCCCAAGATGAAAGAAAATTAAGTCAAAGATTACCAAGCAATGAAAATAACAGAACGAAGGGGGAGAATCTTGCCGATGACATTGACGAAGGAGAGATGAGGATTTTTTCAAAGTCCTTTTTCAACGAAGCGATCAGTCGATATTCGATATTTCTCGTTGAACTTTTCTCTTCTCGAGGGAGGCAGGGATTTTTTTATCATTTTTTTATCCCGAACGAGTGACGCGAGGGGTTAAAACTCGAGGAGAGGTCCGAGGAGAAAAAGCTCGATCGGTTTCGTGACGTGCCGGGATGTCGCGTAGCGTTGTCGGGAGAGAAGATCTGCGACGTCCTGGCGCGACGGCTATTAGCCGCTCTTGAGGCCACATCGACAGGGCACCCTCGACGTCAGAGGACCCTACCATTCCCATAGCCCAGAAGTTTATATATCTCAACTTATATATACATATAAAATAAGCGGCAACGTATATGTATATATATATATATTTATATATACGCTGACGTTGACGTTTTGTAACGGCTCTATAAAGCCCGCTGCTGTGTCGCTTCTCCGATGAAAATCGAACGGTAATAGAGTGACCGTACTTAATTGGCTATTGGAGGAGAATGGTAGAGAAATTTAACGCGGTTCGATAGCTAATACGATGACACCGTAAAGCGACGACACCCAAAGCTCCCTGTATATATACATACCCTTGGCAGTATAGATATTGTAGAACGTAAGTGTACAATATTCGCGTGAGAGAGAAAGAGAGATAAAGAGAAAGAGGGACAGTGGGAAGGGACTGAGCAGCCATTAGGATCAAAGCGAGAACCTTCTGAATTTTCCTTGAGCGATCACATTGGTGGATCTGGGTGTGAAAAACGATGGAATAAAGGCCCGGGAGACGAAGAGTAACAAAATTTCCATCCTTGAATAATAAATTTCAAACCGAGTAGTCGCTGCTCTTTTACTCTTTCTCTGCCTCACTCTTTCTCGTTATAAATTAGTATTGGCAACGACGGGCACGGCCGCGAACGAGGAAAAATCCTGAATTCGTGTCGAACACGAACAAGATGGGACGCAATAAAAATGAAATTTTACAGAGAGAGAGAGAGAGAGAGAGAGAGAGAGAGAGAGAGAGAGAGAGAGAGAGAGAGACTATGGAAAAGAAAAGAGAAAGGAAATACTACGAGGAGATATGGGGAAATAAAAGTTTATAACGGGAAGAGCGTGAGTGCAAGCTGAAAAGAATTTAAAATACACGACTAATATCTCAACTGGCTCAGAGTTTTCTCTATGACCTCGTCTCCCTCACTTTTTTTCTGTTTTTATAGGTGTGTACGCGATCTATCTATGGGTTATTATACTGAAACTCTCTCGCGTTGTCGTTTTGTTAGGAACCAGAGAGCAAGGATAGAGACACAAAGCTCTTTCTATGTGGGGAAACAACACCCCCGAGGGCGCTTCTCCGCCAGCAGACTTTGATCGTTATGCGAATTTCGGTGCCCCCTCGTTCTCTATCCCATATTGCTCACTCTCGCTCTCTCTCTTTTTTGCGAATTAGAATTGCAAAATAATTCTTTTATGACGTGAAACCACCCGACGACCCTTGGCTCGCCTCTCAGAGGCTCGTACCTTCATCTTTCGCTCTCTCTTTCTCCCTGTCTCTCTTTCTGTATCTATATCTTTCTCACTCTCTATCTCTGTCTCTCTCTTGTATATATTCTCTGACGTTATGATCCCTGTGTTAGTTCTCGGTTCACCAAACGCAAGCATATTATACTGTTATGTATTCGCCGGGCACTGGCTTATTCTCCAAACACTCAAGAGCTACACACAAGCATTCCCGCAAAGTAGTACAAACCCTCATACAGTCAGCCATACTTCTCTGCCTCTTTTAAACGCTGAACACTCATTTTCAAACAAAATTTTAATTAAAACAACAATAAAAATAACATCGTCTTTCCCCCCGAGTCTCGGTGAATCGTTCTTTTACACGTATGCTTTCTAATTACTTAACTTTTAAGCGATTCTCGCTCCGAAGTTAATTTCATTTCAACGTAAAAGTAGAAAGAAGAAACTCTTCGTGAATTATCAATGAATGGAATGCATGAAAAAAACCACCTTCATAATTGCACCAATGTTCGTAAAATTACTAAATGTTCCGAGAGATAAAAACAGAGTCTGTCCAAATTTCCATCAATCCAAAATTCCAGCAAGTTAATTGTTTCTCTCAAAATCTACAAACGTATATGGATCTTTGGTGTACAAACACTCTTTGACTTCTCGTCCAGTCACCCTTAAGGGCGAAGGGCGCCAGTTAAGGATGACGCGATGACTGTATAAAGTGGGGATCAAGCAAAAGAGGCGATACGGAAAGACGCTCGAGCTTTTTGCCTTGTTCATCATTCTCTTTCTCGTCTTTTCCTCTCAATCTATCCGCCTCATTCTTTAGTGCACGGGGAGCTTTAGATATCGCGGATGCATTTGCCGAGCGCGTAGATAGAGTGGTGCGTTGGAGTAATTAATGGCTGACCCGTAAAGGCATCGAGCCAAAGCCGTTCTCTCGACCCTCGCAAACTTCCATAGCACAAACCCGTCTCATTTCCACCTCTGACTTATTCCCTCACTCTCTTTCCCTCTCACCCCATATCGCACGACCCCTATCGTCAACGAGACTCGGCTTGCCTAGCTTTCTGCTTGTTCACTCTCAACTATATACATGTGTAGGTGTGGATATCATATAACACAAAGATGCTACCGTGTGGAGAATAAATGCCGATGTGTAAAACTGCGCTTGCGCAACCCTCTCTCTCTCTCTCTCTCTCCTCTCTCTCTCTCTCCTCTCTCTCTCTCTCTCTCTCTCTCTCTCTCTCTCTCTCTCTCTCTCTCTCTCTCTCTCTCTCTCTCTCTCTCTCTCTCTCTCTCTCTCTCTCTCTCTCTCTCTCTCTATCTCTTTCTTCCTCTTCCTCTTTATCATTAACGTTCTACTAACCTCATCCTCAGCCTGCTTCTATTAAGACAAGTATGAGAAGGGATTGCCATGCATACTCTTTCGTAACTATGCGTCCAAATTAATGGTAGCTACGTGCTACGAAACTCAACAATGATGTTAACACATTTTGCGAAACAAAAACACCTTCCCAGGCATTTCCAAGAGAATTTTCTTACGGCTAATGATTTCGTGATCTGAAGGGAAAAAATATATATGAACGAAGTGTTCCTTTGCATATATAAAAAAATTGTATCATTTTAATGAGAGGATTAAAGATAGAGAAGTCAACGTTATATGGATCAAATTATCGTTGGGATTAGATTTAATTCTAAAATGGCCGTGCGAGCGAAACATTTCGTTGGATTAAGTGTCGGAAGAGAAGTGGTTCCACGAGACACGAATAATATTAATAAAATTTGCATTGGGTTAATTACGCCGGGGTATTCTAATAAATAATGAATGAGCGAATTGAACTGGATTCAGAGCTGAAACACATAAATCGCAACCGACAAAGAGAGTAATTATTATCCTTATTATTTGTTTGTTTCCCGGCAATATATGAGTAGTGTTTACTCATGCTACTCTGATGTTTTAGTTATCGCATGGATGCTAATGAACGAGGAGAGTGATGAAAAAAGATAAAAAACAACACGAGAAAGAGAGAGCGATAAATTGGGGGAATGGGCTGTCGTAAATTCGCACGTGTCCGTTCGCCTACCAACGAGCTTAATGAAGCGCTGATTATGAACGTACTAATTCTGTTTATTAATGCGTCAATTGAATTTTACGAACTCGCTTTGCCGCTGTCTCTTCTAATTTCCTCTCAGACCCGGCGTAACATTCGTAGTTATAGTGGAGTGCATACAAACTTTAAACTCGTCACGTACCATCCGAAACTTTTGACGAACTTCTTTTTTTATTAAAAATAACCAAAGAAAACAGGAGTAATTTGATCAATGAAAATAACCGAGAAAATACGTACTTGAACAAAAAAGTGAATTGTTTCTTCAACGTAATACGTACAATCGGGTGAAATGAGAAAATTGGAGAAATGGCTCACTGCCTCTCGATGAAATGGTTGCTGGGGCTGGCGATTCTTTAACCCGTAACGCTCTTTCGCTCTCTCCACTGCCAAGTCATATTTTTACAATTCCAAAGCTTTTTATGTGGGTGTGTATGTATGTGTGTGTATGTATGTGTGTGTGTGTGAGTGTGGGTGCGTGTATTCATGTGAAAGGCAATGGTCTCTCCATCGCTAGTGCATACTCTTTCACTCGCTCTCGCTGATCCGGTACGGGTGGGACACGCGACGAGATTGAATTTTAATTTATATCGAAGAACCCCGTCGATTTGGCAAGCTCCCTCAGTAGGGCTTATACGAGCACGGTAAACGTCTACATTTATTCCGCATTCGGTTTCTTCTCCTCCTCCCTCGCCTGTCCGCTTTTCTTCCGCCACCCTCGCTATATATTTCCGATTATTCCACGAGAAGATGAAGTCTGTGGCGAAAGATTCTTAAACGTTAAGAGTGCGAACTTTTGAGTTTCACAGACACTTTAATTGAGCCTTCAACATGCCGGTTGATATATTATAATGTTTAAATTAATAACGATCAATTTGAGAAGATTATTCGCTATGAAAAATGTATAAACATGTTTCTAATGTGCGGAATCTGCAATCTATTTAAATGAAGAGACGAGCTTTGCTAGTCGTCGCCAGATGGCTACCAGCACAGGTGTTCTCGCCGGAGAAATATATGAACAAAACTATAAGTAGTCCCCTTGATTCTCCGTCTTAAACGTTTATTTTACGCATACGTTTAGCAACAACCCGCCTAGACATTTGTTAGGATTTGCCTGTTCGGGATTAAGCCGTAATCAGGTTGCAAAATGGGCAGCGCTAGTATGGACGCCTGACCCGGTCGTAATCAGGCCTTCCACAGTAAGTGACAAATCAGGCAAGCCTGAACGGTCCTAATCCGGTGTGATTTGGTGAGGCCCTACTGACACGTGCCCCAATCAGGCCTTGGTATGGCGTACTCTAATAATATCCAACTGAGGTTTGCTTTGGGCCTTGGTACGGCTCACTGTCATACCGCCTCCATAAGTTTTACCCTATAACGCCCCGATAACTCATGTCTTATGACTTCCGTACCATTGCTACAACATCGAAACGTGTGTCTAACATAAAAATTTCTGAATTCGCCTGTGAATACTGCTCTCGGTTTTATTGAGTGTTTATTTATGTAGTTTATTATAATATGTATATCTGCGGTGTCAACAATTAGAGATTTAATCTATTTAAATTATTCAAGTAAAGATATAGCGTTAATTGAATGACGTGTACCGGGAATTATGAATAGTTCCTGATGAAAAAATCTAACCTAACAAATCATCACGTGGTTATAGTGCCTGTGATTTGTTCAATATACTCATACGAAACAAAATATCAAAAAATTGAATTAAACGAACCTTTAAGAGCGATAAGAAAATAGTGAAAAAGTATTAATGTATAATGTGAAAAGTAATGATGAACGTTCTAACGTAAAAAAAAACATACATAAACATGTATATATAATAGGGTGGTCCTTATTTGGGATTTAAATTTCTTTTTTCGAATTCCCCCCTCAGTTCGACTCTGGATGAATAAAAAAAACGTCCTGAAAAAGCTGAGGTATGTAAGTTAACGGAAAAGGGTGCCGGCAAGCCCGGTCACCATTTTAATTGAAATTAAATTTGTATTAGCTATTGTGACGGAAATTTTCCTAGCCGCGATTGTCACAAAATTCGCTCTCTTCCTCCACGTTAATTTATTTTATTAATTTGGGCGCCAGTCGCCTAAGCGACTTAACGGGAGAAAAAGAGAGAAAGTTGACCAGCTTTGCTGCAGCAGAATGGGCGGAGTTAGGCACGTTGGAAAAATTTGAGAACAAAATGAAAATCGGATTGTCCTTCAATTTAACAATTTAAGTTTATTTAATAATCAAATTAATTACGGGATAAATCCCAGAAAAAATAAATTATAATTTTAAATATCGGTACAATAGAGAAAATTAAGAATGAATTATTCGCGGGACACAAGTCAGAAAATATACGCGCGCAAACGGTCATCGAGAGAGAAGCTCGAACGCGATCACACTCTTACTCACACTCACACGACCGGGATCCTACACACACGATTATAAAATTAACCGAGTCCGTTACGATTCTCACCGCGGTTCTACTCGCGAAAAGAATTTTATAAAATACAGGAAAATCGATGTTCAACCAAAAGACACGAAAAATAAGGTACCAAGCCCCCGATAATCGGTTACTCGGCCGGACTTTTCGAACTTGACATAATGACGGCGATTCTCCCGGCCACACACACACACACTCACACTAGTCTCTCTAACACTCCCGAAATTCGCGCTCCTTTCTCGATACCTACAAAACCAATACATGATTTATTTTAATACACGGACAAAAATATGAGATTTTCACTACCGGCCACAATATTTTCCTTTCCCGTGTCGTAGCACAGATCGCTTCGCGGGAAAGAAACCAAACGAAATTACAAAAAGGTAAAACCGTCGCCATGACCGTTAAATTGAACAATTGAGCCGAACTCTAGCGCTACAAAGGCCTAGACTTTATTTTATGTTTTAAAGAAAACGCCAAAAGATATCGGGACGGGTTCACCGACCATACGAATCGCGTCAGGCAAAATTACGTACTTTGAGGATAATCTCGGACGTCCGTCGCACTCAATGCCACGTGAAAATCTGACGATAATCGCAATGATGAGTCTCAGGCGGGACAGCGAACTCTCCCCCTACTCTAATTACCGAATGTTCTCGATTGTCTCCCGAATACGATGTACAGGCTTCCATACAGGGGAATTTAAATAAGCGTGAGACAGAGCTGAGATTTTCGAAATTGAGTGATAACGAAAATTCAATCTCAGACTCCTAGCTTTTGATGTTAATATTTTTCCGTGGACGAGCCATTCTTTATGAGATTATTGATTTTACAAAATATTTTCGGGAGACGAGAAACGTTGGACGAAATATCGTAACGACAAAAATGTAACCGACGACGTGAGACGACGAGAATCCTCAATCCTTATCATTTCGTTAGCCAGTATAGTTGGTGGGCGAGATCCAGAGATTGACAGCGATAAATCGAAGACGGAAATGGCCAAGGGTATGAGTCCTGCTCGAAATACACTGACGACGACAGTAATTGGCCAAGGTTGATTGTCTCTCTCGCCCTCGTTCAGACGCCAATACAGCTGATCGGATCGGTGTGTATAAGCCCTTAGCCTCGGTTTTGAATATAGCTCGGAATTAAAATACAAAAATCAAAAATAATTAATAACGGTTACAATAATTTTTATTTTCCCGGAATTGATCCTAAGAGATTTGGTTGTGGCCGGAGCATTGAGCGGGAGGGTCGGAGAAGTTCAACCAATTTTCTATTAAATGTGACTCGCTCAAAAATTTTACGTCAGACTATATTTTTGGTTGCTATTTTGTTTTACCTGCCTGGAAAGCATGCCGAACCTCCAACTTCACTAGAAACACTGTTTTTACTTTAAAATTTTTGATCCATTAGAATTTTTTCAGAATTTTTTGTTGAAATTTTTTTTTTCTCATAACTCTGAAAATCGTCGAAACGATCGATCGATGTATCTCGAGAAGTATTGGGTTTCAGATAAAGTAGCAAGAGGGGAAATAGTTGTAATTATAAACTTTGGATACATTGTAATTGTTTTCATTTTTTTCCCAAATTTTTTTGACCATGATTTTTTTATGCCAAATTGACGAGGTATTTTTCGCTAGCCATTTTATCACAAGCCCAGCAGAATGAATCTTGAAACTGTTTGAACTTCCGTTCTGCTGGGCTTGTGATAAAATGGCTAGCAAAAAGTACCTCGTCAATTTGGAATAAGAACATCATGGTCAAAAAATTTGGAAAAAAATTGGAAACAATTTCGGTGTATCCAAAGTTCATAATTACAACTCTTCCCTTCTTGCTACTTTATCTGAAACCCGATACTTCTCTAGATATATCGATCGATTGTTTCGACGATTTTCCGAGTTTTGACAAAAAAAAAATTTCGACAAAAAATTCTGAAAAAATTCTAATGGATCAAAAATGTTAAAGTAAGAAAATTTCTTCTCTTGATATTTTGCCCCAAACCCCATGATTCTCGAGTTCAGCCACTCCAGTTATCAAAGTTTCGACTGAAAATGATGAAAAAAAAAATCTTGGACAAAAGTTCTGAAAAAATTCTAATCGATTCAGTATAATCTCATGCAACTTTTTTACTCTTTGACAATTCCATTCAAATCTCAAAGTTTTCTAGTTGAGCCGCATTTTCTAAAAATGGTCTTTTTCAGGTAAAAATGAAATAACTGTGAAAAAAAATTGCATGAAACTTTTTCAAAAATGAAATTGCAGCTATTACTCATCCTTTTAAGTTTTTCATTAAAAAAATTAGCGAAAAAATTTTCCACAAGTTATGCGTCCAATTTTAAACAGCCAAAAAAAAGCGGGAAAACGGCCCTCATCGAAAGTGCGCACCGGGTCCAAAAAATATATGGAAAGAGCGAAATGAATCTAAATTTGTTCTCTTCGAAACGCCGTTTGCGAAATTAAAATTTCTTCATTTTTTGAAGAGCTATCGAACTTTTAATGTGCCTCGAAATTTAGTCCAGTGAATCCATACTTTTGATCTGGAGTGTATGTTCTATAAATACTTGAATGATTTTTTTTAAAGACAACTGGCAGTGATTGTAATGAAGTTAGAGGGTTTCTAGGCAGGTAAAAAAAATAGCAACCAAAAATATAGCAAACACAAATTTAATTTAAATTAAAATGATGACCGGGCTTTCCGGCACCCTTTCCCGTTAACTTACAGACCTCAGCTTTTTCAGAACGTTTTTTTTATTCATTCGAAGTCGAATTGAGGGGGGAATTGAAAAAAGAAAATTTTAACCCCAAATAAGAACCAGCCTAATGTATAGTGACGTTAATTTTTTCAGCGAGTCACATTTGATAGAAAATTGGTCGAACCTCCTCGACCCTCCCGCTTAATGCTTCGGCCATAACAAAATCTCTTAGGACCGGTTCTGGAAAAAAACAAAAATTATTGTTCCCGTTATTAATTATTTTCGGTTTATATATTTTGTTTTCGAGCGATATTCTGGGACTGAGGCGAAAAGTTGTAAAATTTGTCAATCAGCTGTATTGGCGTCTGAATGAGAGCGAGAGAGAGAGAGAGAGACAATTTCGACCAATTAATATCGTCGTCGGTATATTTCAAGCAGGGCTCATACACTTGGCCATCTCTCTCTTCGGTTCATCGCTACCAATCTCTGGATCCCGTCCAACAACAGTCCTGACTAACGAAATTATAAAGGCTAAGGATTCTCGTCATCGCGCGTCGTCGGTCACATTTTCGCCGTTACGTTACTTCACCCGATATGTCTCGTCTCCCGAAATTATTTTGTAACATCGACAATTTCAACAAAAATGGCTCGTCCACGGGAAAATGTTTAACATCAAGATGTTAAACATTTTCCCGTGGACGAGCCATTTCTAGCTCTTGAGCTAGGAGTGCGAGATTGAATATTCGTTATCATTTAATTTCGTAAATCTCGGCTCCGTCTCACGCTTAATTATTCAAATTCCCATGTGACGAAGCCTGTACATCGTATTCGGGAGACAATCGAGAATATTCGGTAATTAGAGTAGGGGGAGAGTTCGCTGTCCCGCCTGAGACTCATCATCGCGATTGTCGTTAGATTTTCACGGGGCATTGAGCGCGACGAACGTGCGAGATCATGGGGAAGTACGTAAATATGCCTTACCGCTGTTTGTGCGGTCGGTGAGCCTGTTCCGATATCTTCACCGTTTCCTTATAAAAAATTAGAGTCTAGCCAAATATCGTGCTAGGATTTCGCTCATTAATTTAATTTTCTTTGGCAATTTAACGGTCATGATGACGGTTTTGCCACTTAGTAATTTCGTGAATCTTTTCCCGCGAGGCGGAGTGTGTTGCGACGCGAGAGGGAAAAGGGTTGTGGCCGGTAGTGAAAATCTCATATTTTTGGTTGCGTATCTTCGGATAAAATAAGTAGCAATTTCATCGGCATCGAGAGGAGAACGCGAATTTCGGGAATGTAAAACAGTATAGCGTGAGTGTGTGCGTGTGTGGCCGGGAGAATCGCCGTTATTTTGTCAAGTTCGAAAAGTCCGGCCGAGTAACTGATTATCGGAGGCTCGGTATTTTATTTTTTGTGTCTTTTGTTATAACATCGAATTTCCTGTATCTTATAAACTTCTTCCCGCAAGAAGAACCGCGGCGAGAATCGTAACGGACTCGGTTAATTTTGTAATCGTGTGTGTAGCATCCCGGTCGTGTGAGTGTGAGTATGAGTGTGATCGCGTTCGTGCTTCTCTCTCGATGACCGTTTGCGCGCGTATAATACTTTGTTCTTTTATCCCGTGAATAATTCTTTCGTAATTTTCTCTATTGTACCAACATTTAAAATTATAATATTTTCCGATCGAGTTTCATTCCGTAATTAATTTAATTATTAAATAAACTTAATTTGTTAAACTAAGGAATAATTCGATTTTCATCTTGTGCATTAATTTTTTTTTAGCGTGCCTAAGTCCGCCCGTCACTCCCTGTAGCTCAGCTGGTCATTGTTCTCTCTTTCTCTCCCGGTGAGCCGTTTCGACGGCTGGCGCCCAAATAAAATAAAATCATCGGGAAGAAAGATTGAACTTTTGTGACAATCGCGGCTATGAAAATTACGTCACAGTAAGTATTAAGAGGAAGCATTATAATGGCACAGTCAGGCAGCTCAATCAGGTCTGTGTTTAGCAGCCCGATCAGGGCGTAGTCACGCAGCCCGATCAGGGCCCAATTAGTCAGCCGGCATCGGGGCATTATGTGCCACACCGTTACATTTCGTATTAGGGCGCTATCACGTCACCTTGTAAGCGCCTTTATATGGCAATGAGGCAGCCTGATAACGACCTGAAAAGGTCTCTACTATAATTTCTAGGCGGGAAATATTGAACTAAGGTATTTTCGATATTGCTATATACTTTGAGACGCTTTTTTATTTGGGTTGATGTTAGAGCGCGGAGACCACTGACAAAATTCTGTCAAACTTCTGTAAAGTAAATAAACGATAGCTAGTTCAACAGCAGCGAGGTTTAAGGGATATTTACCCTGCGTTCGGAATTCAGCTATATTCGAAGTATGGGCGTGACTTTGAAGAAGTGAACGCGGATAAGATTGACTAAGACGCGAGAGCATAATATCGAAACGAAGTTTGGTGAACTTCCTCTGCAATCTTCCATTCTCCCTCTTTCACTCTCCGACATACGCGACTTAAGGGTGTAACGATGACAGTACGACTATGGCGAAGAGTGATATTCCTCTCTGGCCGCGTTCGTGGCTTCCAAGAGGATTTTCCTCCACAGCCGACACGCCGAGAGAGGGAGAGAGATTCCGAGTGGTGTATGCTACCGTTCCACGATGAATATGGATTCCCTAGTCTGACAGGTTCGCGACTTGAGCCAGTACGAAAGGGTGTCGCGGGCAGCAGCAACGAGGCTTTTCCGTGCTGTGTGCTCGTCAGAGATAGTACTTCAGATACGCACATACATATGCATTCAAACATGCCTATATAACTATGAAATAGAGCAGGGAGAACGAGGCGAGAAATCCTGAAGGAATGAGTTGTAATTAAAAATTCTACCTTATACAAAGTTCGTGGTTTTGTAGTCAGAAAACCTCTTAATATATCTGATACGGGTTAAAGTAAAAAAGGCTTTAATTCCACTCCGGGAAGAGTTATTTACACTCTTTGTTGGTTGAGTCGTGGGAAACGCAATCGAAACGATGTAACGAACATATCCCAAGCGTCAAATCGTATTTTTTACGACTTCATGCCAAGAAGCACTCATCTCATCCGCAACAGCTTCCACAAAGACACCTCGTTATCCTGCAATTACATTGATATATTTCAAAGGTTCAAAAATCAGGTTCTATTTCGGACTTTTTACTGTGTATTGGAGAGAAGATTCGCGTCCTATATGTCTCAGTATCTTGAATAATTAGAGGGTCCGTGTGCCTGCGAGGAAAAGTGATGAAAAAAAGATGGATAGGAAAGAGGCTCTGGGCCATAGAGAGCAGTTGGAAGTGTGTGCCCTGTCGCTGCACCGCTGTTCGGATGAGATGGCGAGAGATATACGATCGCGTGCCAACGTGTACGTATACATCGTTTGCACCAAAAGCTCTGCACTTTGAGCTAACCATAGTTCACTATGTTCCCTTTTCTCTGACCCGCGTGTTTCTGTATTTTTGTTTTGATACGCTATGATTTCTCTCTCTTGCTAATCTTTCGTCTCTTTCTGGACCAGGTGGACATGGTTAAGCGCGAGGAAAAATTAATTACGACGAGCTGAGTCCCGGGAACACATTAAATTCATACGCATGCGAAACTCGAGTATATACTTCTGTTTCTCTTCCTCTTTTTACACCACTTATGAAGAACGACAAATGTGTCGCGCCAATTTCAAGCTCCTGAAATGTCCGCTCGTATCGTCTAGTCTTGCTGGTACATTTTTTCTTCTTTTTTCATCTTCTCTACACACAAACATGCACCCACGACCGAAGAAAAATTGCATAAGAAGATTTAATGGTGAGTTGAATCGTTGAAAGTTTTTCAAAGTTTCAAATTGCGCGAGAGATACTTCGCGCAGCATCTGCTTTATGAACGATTATTATACAGAGAATGACAACGTAAAAGTTTTCAGATTTTCGACGCAACTGTTTCACTGGGTCAGAACAGATTGATGAGAATATTTTCAACGTGACTTTTAACAACAAAAGACTTTCAATAAGAACACTCATCTTGGGCTTTCAATGCTCGAGCAGTATTTTACGACCAAAGTTGTGTGCATCTGTTTTGCGAAAACGATATTAAGACATGATACCGCGGGCTTTGAAATTTTTTAAGCGGATTAAATGTCTCGGCGAATCGTTACAGAAACACGTTCTTCTCTCCTTCTCTCTTTCTCTCTTTTCATTTGCCGCCGTGGAGAAGCATCATTTTACGCCCCGACGATTAAAGTTGCAATTTTTCCACGAACAGGAATAAAATATAAGACCTCCTTGCCAGTTTTCATTATTTTTTTTCCAATGAGGAATGAATTCTCGATTAATCACAGGTATCGTGAATTATTCAAAGCTACTTTCTCGATTGCAATCACCGGAAAAATAATCTGTACCATTTTTTCATTCTCTTGACATCGCTCTTACTTCCACTGGTCCAAATCTAATATCAACCACTGTTATCTCACACTCTCCTCTTTCTTTCTCCTCGAACAACCTTCGAGCATTAATGAATAAGAAGGACGATATATCAAGCAGAAAAGTTTGTGGACGATCCGAAACAATAATCTACATCAAGTTTCTTTGTCCTTTAAATTTAATGTGGGCTCTCGTACATTACGAGGGAAATTCTCGTAGGAACTAGAACGCGCGAGTGTAGGACAAGCGTGCAGTATGCATTAAAGAGACATTAAAGGAGTGAAAGCTTTGCTTGAAGAAATAAGAAGAAGAGAGTCAAGTATATATATATGAGAAAAACTGAGACGCAGCCTCTTGGGCTCTCTCGTACTACAATACAGCGAGATAACGCCGAAACGATGACAACGAGAGAAAAGTGGCTGAGAGGGTTGCGCCTTCTTCTCTCGATCTCGCAGACTTCTCTTCCCACTTGTCGGATTATTAAACTCGCATCTACATTGTGAACTCGAACTCTATTTTTCAAGCTCTTTCATTCTCGTTATCATAATGTTTTTTTTCATTTACATAGTAATTCTATTTTTTTCTACACGTTATAATTTTGATATAATAGGCTTTAATCTAATGTAAATATATATATATATATATATAAATGAATTTTCTGGCAGAATTAATGTTATTTTGTCATTCGCATTACGTCTTTTTGTTATATTTTTAAATATCATATGTCACTTCATTTGGACTATTCTGACTCAATTGTGATAGTAACTTACTGAATCAACACTTGTACAATTATCATTGACTGCAAAAGAATTAGCAATTTATGATTAACTTTATTACAAATTAATTTTTTCACTGTCTGAGTCAAATTTAAAGACAAGACGAGTAAATTGAACATTAAGAAATCTTTAATACTCATCGTATTTTTTTGTAGCTTATCGTTAACTTGAGGCGACGAGCACGTGCCCAAGAGTTAATAAAATCAATGGTCCGTATTACCCAGGGGATTTACGCCTGGCACAAACTTTACTTTTTTTGCGATATCTTCTCCTTTTTTCCTTCATTCCGGATGAATGACTCGGGGGAGAGAAGGGTAAATTTCATCGACGTTAAAGACCTTTACCAAGACCTTTAACTCTCGATGTAAGCGTGTGAGAGGAAGAAAATGGGAAAGGGTAACTTTGACTCCGCGAGCTTCAACGCGAGAACTCGTTCGAGCGTATAAGAAAAATAATAGAGACGGGAGCGAACGAAGTAAAATGGTATATGGGCGTATATATGTTAAGCTTGATATATATATATATATATATCGTATATATGAAAATAAGATCGCGTCCGAAAAGAGCCATGATTATAAAAGATTTTTTGGCGAGAGTCTGCTAGAGGAAAAAAAGCAAAAAGACTTGCCACGTAATAACGTATACTTTAATAACGGTTCGTAATTCTTGGAGAGCCTCGCTGGCGCAATCCCACATAGTGCACTCAAGACTCAAGACAAAAAAGAACAAATAGCGAAGCCAAATAAAAAAAATCTTCGCCCAAACTAAGCTTCGGGGGATGAAAATGTTCCTCGCAAGTTCAATTAAAGAAAAAAAAACGCGATAAATTCGCGTTTCTTCCGATTTATTTTTTTCTCCCCATCACGAACCGTCGTCCGTGGGACATGGGATTTCCGCTCTCAATCCCGTACTCTTCGCTCGCCGAAATCCGTTAATATATATGCAAATGAAGTATATATTTGATAAATAATTCAGTTTTCGGTTGAGCGTCTGGGAGTTGTACACGAGGAGAGAGAGAGAGAGAGAGAGAGAGAGAGAGAGAGAAAGCAAATCACCGAAGCTGAGGATCTATGCGGCACTAATTTATCCAGCTTCGCGTCTCCTTCGCACTTTTCTCATTTCCCTTTTTTCATCCATTATTCTACTGTATGTTCGAAATAAAAAGTGCAGTGAAAAATCGGTAAAACAGCACCATCTTTTTCAGACAGGATAAAAATTAGTATAATTAATTTTCATTTAACGCGAATCAAATTATTTCAATGGACTAAAAACTTCGCTTTTTGGAATAAACAAATCTAGTAAAGCAATTTCTATAAATTGTAACAAAAAAATATCATCAATATAACAAAACAAGACTTTTTTTGATCCAGAAATGTTCCAATTTAAATTAAATAAATAAACAAATATTTGTTATAATGAATTTAATTATTCAAAATTTAAATTAAATTTTTAATTACATTTTAAACAGCGGCCTGTGTCAGGTATTAAGTTCTCGCCAAAAATTCCAATGAGTTGAAAGCCATAAGCTCTACCCTGCTCTAAAATGAAACGGGTGAAACGAGTTTTCTCGATCTACACTTTTTTATACCTGTACACTATATTTTCTACGTATATATCCAAATTTGCCAATCTGCCCTCCTCTCTCTCTCTCTCTCTCTCTCTCTCTCACTCACTCTCTATCTATCTCACGAACACACGTTGATGCCTTCGACGTGCCTAAATGACAGACTCTGATTACGCGGGACTAACGTGACTGCCGCGATGCGTTTCCCCCATGGATAGACAAGTTCGTGCTACACTAAAACCACCCCAATTCAGCCTCACGCAACGCGTTCCCATCCGGAAACCTAATCAATTTCATAAGTCGCTGCGACACTATATACTCGACAGAGGATAATAGGACTTTAGCGTGTATTCTCCCACCTCTCGAATAACTACGTGTCTGTGTGTTTACGTGTACGTCTGTGTCGATGATTATGTATGAGCTTCAGCCAACACGTTTTCTCGTTATCGTCAATCCTCGAGATCCACCTTTCGAGCACAGGGCGATTTGTAATTAACGAAATGCCAGATCTTCCACGACATATTAATTTAATTTTTTAAATGTGAAAATAAAACGAAAGAATGAACAAAAAAAAACTTTCCTCGAGAGGAGAAAGAAAATAGTTTTTTTCTTTCATTGGAAAAAACTTGGCAAAATATTAATCGAGATGGAACCGACAGCGCTAGGTGCGACCGACAGCGATAAATGCTTGGTCGGTGTGTGGCTCCGGCGATCTCCAAAGTTAAACAGCCTCGGGCAAGGCCAATACTTAGTTGGGTGACCGCTTAGCCATGCACCGGCTCGTACATCAATCGCTGAGCGGGAGGCAGTTTTTCTGAGTTTCTGATGGTGCTAATCAATTGAAACTCAGTAAAAATATAGCCGCCTATATCGGCCGGGTTTTTCACAGTTTCCCTTGGCCCTCGTGCAAATGAGATACAGTAGTGCATTAGGAAAGAGTGGCTGTGAGTAACACTCTTGGGGGGTTTCTCAGAAATATGAAAATTAGGAAATTGGAAATTAGTGAAGTGGGGAAAAAGTGGGGTTAAAGTGATGGGATGGGCTCATAAAAATCCTCAAGGGTATACGCAGGAACAATAAAAATAAAATATTAATCGAGATGGAAAAAAGCGAGAGAAGTTCGCACCATTGTCCTTATGGGACAATACCCAAAAATTGTTCTTTTTTTAAATTAATATTTTTTACCCAGAACTTTTTCCATTTTGTAACAATCCTACAAAAATTATTTACATTTAATGCGTTTCAATATCAAGAGACTCGCCAGCTGCTCGAGGCTGGATAAGTATTAACCCGTCAGCGGTCGCACTACTTACACTTTAAATGTTGGTCGCGCGATGAGAGATTTTCTCACATGCACAGTTTCGAGTGTATAATTTGATAAATAGGGACTTGAAAATAATTTCGCCACATACTGAAAAAAGGCATAGTGTTTGGAACGGAGGAGTAATTGGCTCAACTACGCCCTGAGGTTGGATATGGCGAAACCAATGGCGTAGTTGACGCAACCTCCGCGCGTAGTTGAAGGTATTTTGTTCAGCCTGCAATTTGAGCTAAAATTTTCAATATTCAATAGAACGAAACATTTTTTGAAAGAAATTCAATAAATATTTGAAATACTATCATCGCCTTGCTCGGGAAATGGGGAAAAGTATTTCAGTCAATTGTATCAATCATGTTTGGATTGAATGAATTCTATTCTGTAAAAGGGGTCAGTCCACTTTGAAAATTTCAAAAAATCGATTTTTTTTTTACTGTTTTCGAAAGTACATACATTCAGAAATATTGTGTCAAAATTTTATGAAAATCCGAGCTCTCTAAGTATTTTTTTTTTTTTTACCTGAACGTCAGAACCTCATTTCGTCTACCTAAGCGTATAAACTTCAAACGCGTTTTTCTCGAAACAACGTTTTCAAAATCTAGCTCCATCGTATCTCTAAAACTAATAAACCGATTCTCTTGAAATTTGAACCACATATTGTAAACATGCTTCGCAACAAGATGACCCTCGATAGTTTTAAAATTTTGATTTTTACTCTTTTTTTTTGAAAAACTGCGAAAAAAACGCGTTTTTTTTACTTTTTTGGTTTTTCATCTGCCATTTTTTTATTTTTTGATAAAACTTTATATCCGTGGGTCATTTTGTAACTGGTGTCATGCTGAATCTATTGGACTTTGATTTTTTTTGTTTCAGATAAGCCGTTGCCGAGTTATGATGGAGCTACCTATAGCCCACCTATTTTTAAGGCGTTACGTTAAACTATAGTTTTTGTACTTAAAAATGAATAAAAATGAATTAAAATTTTTTTTTTATGTATTTCGAAACTTTATTTATCAAGCCCAACAACTTTTATATTCATATCTTTTATAAAATCCTCAAAAAAAAAATCGCGAAAATAGCCTTTTTTCGTGGCTCCAAAGTGGACTGGCCCCTTAAGACGTATAGTGAATCTATTGGACTTTGATTTTTTTGTTTCAGATAAGCCGTTGCCGAGTTATGATGGAGCTACCTATGGCCCACCTATTTTTAAGGAGTTACGTTAAACTATAGTTTTTGTACTTAAAAATGAATAAAATTTTTTTTTTTTATGTATTTCAAAACTTTATTTATCAAGCCCAACAACTTTTATATTCATATCTTTTATAAAATCCTCAAAAAAAAAATCGCGAAAATAGTCTTTTTTTCGTGGCTCCAAAGTGGACTGGCCCCTTAAGACGTATAGTGATTGTACCGAATAATTATCAGTTTGAAATTACTGTAAGAAATATTTGAAATTTTTTGTATATATATATTTTTTAGAATATTTTTTATTTGATATTTTTGATTTTATATTTTGCGACTTTCAATAATAAATACGATTGATTGATTTTTTACTCTTTCGTAAGAGCGCCTATCCTGACATAATTAGGTGGTAAAACCTTTTTATATCAGCATACTCTAATTGTATGATAAGACCTTAGACCTTTTTCCTCGTAAAACAAGAGTTCGGGTTTTCTCGACGATCATTGGTCGCAGTGATCGTTATTTAATGATTGAATGTCGAAGCCTTATAGGCACATGGGCGATGTGACACTTACGCGAGAGTGCTTCGCCCGTGGCCCTCTAGTGGATTTCTGCCACACCAGAAATGCAGCCAGGGAATAAGGCTGTCCGGTTACAATATATATAATTCATGTTAAACAAAGCTTATTGTTTGCGCAACGAAATTTTAGTAGCTTTAGCAAAAAGTTTACTTGTTTGAATATTAATAAAAAATTTCATCTAAATTACTACTGGGTAATTAGCTTAATTACAAATTATATTCCATTGATTTATGGTGTCATTGAATTCAATTCTCGCAGAGAAGTTTATTCGATACTATTATTTTATCAAGTCACGAATAAATCGTATACAACTCAACCTCCGTATGATTATTTCAAATTTAATCGATTCTGTGTCGCAAGTTTTATTTTTTTTTCAATCTAACCATTTATTGCAATTGTATCACATGAAATATACTCGACTCAAATAAATTAAAATTTAGGGACAAAATCGTGGCGTAGTTGTCTCAACGACATGACTTTCAATGAATCAATCACCGGATGATAAACGTAATATGACTATTGGCGCAACGAAATTCGTTTAACCTTATCGCGTAGTTGGCAATACTTCAATTTTCTTTTCAGTGCAGTAATAGTGACTTTTGAATTTTTTTATTCCTCATAAATCATAAGCTCAACCATTATTGATACCATAAATAAAATAAATAATGAAAAAAAAGAAACAAATAAAAATTGAAAGAAAAAAAACGTTTTTAAACTCTTTTGTCACACAGAAGAATAAATTTGAAGGTAGAAAAAATTCTCCATGCTTATGACATTGGAATTTTTCGAGTAAGCATCGTTTTAAGGGGACTAGGCATCGAAAAATCTCGATTTTTTTCATTTTTAGGGTTCCGTACGTCCAAATGAAAAAAAACGGAGCCCTTATAGGATCACTCGTGTATCTGTCTGTCTGTCCGTCTGTCACAGCCAATTTGCTCCGAATCTACTGGACCGATTAAGTTGAAATTTGGTACACATATGAATTTTGAATATGGGGGTCAATTTTGGGGGGCAAAATAGAAAATTAAAAAAAAAAAGTTTTGCAAACTGTACCGTGTGACATATCAAATGAAAGGGCTTGTTGTGAGGGTCACAAATATATTTTTTTATAATTTTAAAATTAATAGTTTTAAAGTTATTTAAGAAAATAGATGAAAATTGACCATCCCCCTCCTTATCGCCGAAACTACTGAGCCTAAAATTTTGAAAAAAATACAGAAAATAGTTCTTTACTTATAGATTATAGGAAAACCTTTAAGAATTTTATGATCTTAAAATTTTTAGTTACCACAAACAAATTTTGGTCAGATTTAAAAAAACATAGTAGATAACATATTCATCGTACGGAACCCTCTCCACGTGAGTTCAACTCGCACTTGTCCGCTTCTTTTGTATTCTGTTACTACAATCTCTTCCAAACATTTTAGCGCAAAGAAAACTGAAAAATTTGCAAAATTGAGCTCAGGAGAGCAATAAAACTCCATTACTCCGCTACTGCCGTAGTACTGCGCGAGAATTTAAACGCGTTTTTCTCAAAACAACATTTTGTACTAGTTTTGCCGCGATAACTCAAGAACGATTGAAGATATCGCTTTGATTTTTTTCTTGAATGAAGATATCAACTTTCTCTACAAAATGAACTGACATCTATGTAAAAAAATCAATTTATTATTATTATTATTATTATTATTATTATTATTACAACAAATGTCATCCGTTTTTCGATGTTTTGCAAATTTTAGCCGTCATTTTTTTAATTTTTGTTTTTTAAAAAAATTTCAGTTCACTCTGTAGAGGAACATCCCATGAAGAGAATGGCGTTTGGGAATTACCGAAAACTTCAACCGGCCACTCGGAATCGTGGCAATGAGGGAGCAGTGCATGAGACGCGTGGTCTTATTTATCCGCCCATATTTCCCTTACATATTTATATTTTTGAAACCTTAACCACTGAATTTAATAGCCAAAACTCCAATAAAAACGTCGCAAAAAAGAAAATTTATGTATGTTGTTTCGGTTCTTCATAAATGCCATTTGAATTTTATTCCATTTTCGGCTTATTTTCGTTGCCTAGTCGCCTTAATGGAAGTGTGAGAAAAAGTCTCGTAGCGCGACCACTGACAAGTTAAAAACCTTTAGGCCCATTTTTCCACCTCCCGGTAAATGTTATCTGATAGTTAAAGGTCAGTAAAATGTGGAACAAAAATGTCTCGTTAATTGTGCATTATTTATCGAAAATCGAAAAATGTGTTATTTCGTCAGTGTAAAAATAAAGATCGTCGTTATAGATGTGAAATAAAAAAAACGAATGAAAATTAGAGTTACATAAACATGGCGAAAATTAAAAAAAATATATTTTTCTCGTAAATACAAAAAATGGAATGTGTTGTACAAGTACAGGTTATGAACTAAGTCGCGTCATCTGTTTCGCAAAATTTGGACAATATTATCGACCGGAGGGTAACAAGCTGCGCAACTGTAGGTAAGGGTACGTGAGAAATATCGAACAGCAGAAGGGCGGACAGAGAGGAGAAAAAAGAGGAAGGAACGAGAAAATCGAAAGCACAAATATACTCAAGGACCATAAAATTTATTTATGCAGCTGAGGCTCCTTGGGCATATAATATTTTCCATGAACCAACATAACACACACGAGAATCAACTTTTTATTGAATATATAAATATATTTATATACACGAGCAAAAAAAAAGAAAAAAAGTACATATACAAGCTAGCGACGTTGCAGACGCTTGGGTAAGAAAGGGGGAAAGGAAAGTAATAAATAAAGTAAGAAAAATTCGATGGGCTCGTAGAAAAAGAAACAACCGAAAAAGCGTATTCTACGAGATTAATTTTGGAATGTCTCCCAAAAGGATATTACATAGCTTACAATTTATTTGGTTATGCGTCGATGATTGGAGCGATCCGACCAGACATTGGAAGGTCATTTTTTATTCTCGTGAATTTCGTTTTTTTTTTGCTAATTGGTTTGATTTCGAATTTTCAAAATTATTTCGAAAAGGGAACAAACGTTATCATGTTTACGATTACGAATCAATGCACTGTTGCTTCACATACTCCATTGTTTATCTCTCGCTCAGCAGGAAGGAAAAAAGGCGTCGAGTCGACGTGCAGCAACGATATTTGATACAGGTACAGGCATTTTTCGCGTTTCTCCAATATGTTTCTGTTTTTTCTGGTTTCTTTTTTTTACATACGATACGATTCATCCACCTTTTTGGTCAGGCTAAGATTTTTTACTCGCCATTGCTATTCCCAGTCCTAGAATACCTGCCAGTCCAACAATCACACCACCCGCAACAGCCATTCCAACTAAACCCTCTGCAAATATAATTATTTCGTTAAACACACTAAAATCATAGCACTGTGAAAAAATCATTATTTTACGTTCTGGAGTTTTGAATTTTTTTGTATTTTTCATATTTAAATGGCTGAAAAATCGCATAATCGAGATTATAGTGGAAATTTAATTCATGCAAATTTTTAACGTTTATAGTTACAGGAAAATCTCACCTTTTTCCATTTTCTTTTTTATCAACGTTTCTAAATGTTGAACCTGCTGATTTCCAGGCTCAACCTGGAGGAAAGCTCTGACATAGTGAAGCGCTCTCGTATATTCCTTGTGATTGGAAAGAAAATAATTAATATTCAATGGAAATAAATTGATACGAAGATATTATATTGGGAAATAAATACCGGGTCACCTAGGCCCAATGAACCAAAATATAAACTTAAAAACCGAAATCCTAGTGGAAAAGTTTTTAATCAGGCTCAATTTTGATGAGTTGTTATTAAAGTTGGATGATTCTTCCTTTTATGATGCATACTGCTGAAACGGTTGAAGATGCACCACAAGTTCATGAAACCAATTTTGTAGAGCATCAAATTTCCTACAAAAAAGTTACTAACAGCAGTTTTCTATCTTTAATAGTTTAGTCCTAAAAGTGGATCAAAAAAATAAAGGTCATGCATTGGACAAACTTTTAAAGTATTTTTTTGATCCCCTCTCAGGACTAAACTACTGAAAATAGATAAGTAATATTTTAAGCTTTTTTGTAGGAAATTTTATGCTCTACAAATTTGGTCCTGTGGTATTTTGCTGTATCTACAACTGTTTTAGTCTGAGCCTGATCAGGAACCTTCACTACATTTTCCAGCTTGGAATTCAGTCCCGAACTTAAGTTTATATTTTGAACGGTTGGTCGTGAAAATTGTGTTAATCACAGAGAATAAAAAAATTAGAAAAACCTTCAATCTAGCATTGCCGATTGCCAAATAATACAGACAATCTCTTTTTTCACTTTCGCCGTGATTATTGAAGAGATCTTCCAGAAGGATAATTCCCTTCTGTATATCAGCCGTGTATTTACTCCTTACGAGACACCAAGCGTACTCGAATTGAACTTTTTGTGATACGTTTTCCGAAGATTGTAGTTGTTCATTATAAGCGCATTCAAATTTCTGGAATAGATTGTGACAAAATTGAAAATTTTGATTGTGATCAATGATTTTAGACACTAGTAAAAAGTAAAAATAAATGGTTACATTTTTTTCGATATATTTAGAATGTATTAAATTCTAAAAAATTTTGAAATAAAAATGTATAGAATTTGGGGGAAATAAGACGTTTATAGTAATTTTAATTATCGATTGATTCGATCAAAATTAATTGTTATCAGACATGTATTGCAAATAAAGTGATGAATCGCACAGAAAAGCATGCGTGACGTTTGTTTGAAAAAATCGAAGATATATAATGGATTTCTATATGAGTCATCGATCATCGAGAATTTTAACCTAATGAAAAAAAATCTCACCCATGCCATTGTCGGTAAAGTTTATCGTATAATTTAATGAAATTCAGCAAGATTATTGCATAAAACCGGTAGAAAATGAACTTTTACAAACCTTTAGATCTTCGGACGAGACAATTTCCTCTAAAACGTCTTCCATCTTTCACTAAGATTTCGTCAATGTCGTTGGTCAATCTAGCTCCAGAAAAGTATTTTGTTATCTGATCCTCGATATTGTATTTCAACGTAATTACGTTGTAACGGTGGCAGAATGAACTACAGTTATTATTATTATTATTATTATTTTTAATTGAGATGATCTCTCGAGCAATGCTGCGAGAAAGTGACATAAGCTGGGAGACCAATTCAGAAAACAGGAAAAATGTTTTTTAATCTCCAGATCCAGATCGCAGCAGAAAAGCCACTTCTGCCACACGAGCCAAACTGAGTGTCGAACGTGTCGAACTGCGAGTCGTAGGAATGAGCGTAGCTCTATCGGTAAAAACGCTATGTTTCTATATATTTCGTGTTATATTTATGCTATAATTCGGCAATGTCATGTCGAGTAAAAAAATATCTTAATTTTCAAAAAATTTTGCAAAATAAAAACGTGACAAAAAAAATAATTTTAAGGGTATTTTCCAATATTTTAATATTACCTATAAAATTTTGGCACCTTTATAAGCCTACCAAAAAAAAAGCCTACCCGTAAGAATCTCTACCGCTCGATCTCTATCAAAGAAATGTCAACCAACAAAAAAACACTATCAAAGCCTAAAACTACCAAGATTTGTTCACTACCATGGTCATACTCTACCAACGAAGAATTACTAATGTAATATAACTATATATTACACTGTAAATAGATATATACGCTAGTAATTCTCCGTTGGTAGAGTATGACCGGCACCCGTACAACTCACTCGAAAAAAAACTCCATCAGGAACATCTCTACCAGACCAATCCCAACCAAGGAAAATCTCCACCAATGACAATCTCCACCGGGAACATCTCAACCAACCCAATCTCCATCATTCCCAACTCCACCAGACAAAACTCAACCAGGAAAATCTCTATCGTGGTTAAACTCCACCAGAGGAAAATCTCCATCAGGAACATCTCCACCAGTCATGAAGATCAATCTTTACTGTCGGTATGGAAAACTGCAAAAGTTATCTAGAAATCCCATAGATGGTGCACCAGTAAGTGTAAAACAGTGGACGCATGACACATAACCAAATTCTGTTACACAACGAGAAAGAAAGGACCGTTTGGAGCTGAAGAGTTTTGTCGTCAAACTCATCGATCAATCAAACACTGTGATCCGCGAGCGACAAAAATCTTCAGCTCCAAACGGTCCTTTCTCTCTCGTTGTGTAACAAAATTTGGTTATGTGTTATGTGTCCACTGTTTTATACTTACTGGTGCACCATCTATGGGATTTCTAGATAACTTTTGCAGTTTTCCATACCGACAGTAAAGATTGATCTTCATGACTGGTGGAGATGTTCCTGATGGAGATTTTCCTCTGGTGGAATTTAACCACGATAGAGATTTTCCTGGGTGAGTTTTGTCTGGTGGAGTTGGGAATGATGGAGATTGGGTTGGTTGAGATGTTCCTTGGTTGGGATTGGTCTGGTAGAGATGTTCCTGATGGAGTTTTTTTTCGAGTGAGTTGTACGGGTGCCGTATGACCATGGTAGTAAACAAATCTTGGTAGTTTTAGGCTTGGATAGTGTTTTTTTGTTGGTGGACATTTCTTTGGTAGAGATCGCGCGGTAGAGATTCTTACAAGTAGGCTTTTTTTTGGTAGGGTTGTAAACAGGGAGACTAGTCTCCATGGTTGTAAAGGTGCCAAAATTTTACATGTTGAAAAACTCATCACTACTAAAGAGCGATTCGTGTATATGGTTGCGTCGGTATAATAATTAGTTATTCGAAAAAAAAAAGAATAATGTTATTATCCAAATCCACACTGAAAATAATAATACGATATATATTATGTGAAAAAAATTCAATGAGATGGGAAGAACATGAGATTTTTCGAAACAATTGCCGAATGTCTTTGGAGCGTTTTTCCCGCTCCAGGTAACTTTTGTCTCACAGTACTTCCGGTTACTCGGTTAAGAATTTTTTTCATTAGAAGCAATTCGAATGACCAACGTAGTACACAGTGCAGCCGTCAAATGTGCAATTGTGAGGTTATGGATGCGATAAACAAAGGGTACGTTCGGCTTGCACGCTTTCAGCGCTGTAAGCGCTCAAAGTGCGTTCGACTTGGCACCGTAAACCAGGGAGACTAGAGAGAAGGAGTGGACACAGCATAGGAAAATAAGTAGTAACGGCGTCCTCAAAATCCGGTCTTGAATTAGTTCTTAGCTGTGCCACCAGGTGTACAGATCCTACACGTATAGTAATAAAATTAGTCCACACGGTGAAAGTGACCGTTTCGCGCTTGCGCAATAGAAAAAAAGCCTCTAACCCAAATCCCAGTATATTGAACAGGATATTGGAGGTTAAAAAGACGATTTATTATCTTCAGTGCGTGGTTTCGTCTCATGTGTGGAATGGTTAAATTTTGCAAATAACATTTTGTGTCGACAATCTGAGATTGTTGCATGCATTGATCCGAAATTCCGATTACCTTTCAAGGTTGGCAGATTTTTTCGTGTGGTGTTTTCTGTGTTACCCGCGTCGTTTTCATGCTGAATAAAAAAATTTTAATGCCATCATTATTTACGACATAAAAATGGCCATTGAGCCAGATAAACATAACTTTATTTCCAGTATTTACAAAATGAATAATAAAAAAAAAAAATGTACTGATGGGTCTGGTAGAATAAAACAATATCAAATGTTCATATTTCATTTCCTTCCAAGATCGAAGCTCAGTACATTAATAAAAAAAAATTTTTGTACACGTAAACTCCCTGACGTAAACATAGACATTGCACGTATTTTGAAAAATCGAGATTAGGAAATAAGTAGTAACAGTATGTCTGATCTAATAGGATTTGTACCGATACAGCGCCGCCACTTCAGGCCGGGATTTCGTGTACATTTCTAAAGCACGCTGTGTCCACTCCTTTACTCTAGTCTCCTTGCCGTAAACGCTCACGAGCGTTGAGATGGTTGCGTTTACCGCCATGTTCGCCCAAGTCGAACGCGCACAAACGCTACGCTTCAAACGCTTTGAACGTTGTGAGCGTGCAAGTCGAACGTACCCAAATTTGAGTAAATCAATTAAAAAATGTTAGAACCGACGACACATGCCCTTCTGAAAGGGCGCGTTATTCTAGCTAGTTCTTCACCAAGACGGCGGGAAATCATTCAAAATTTGGTTAATAAAAATAGATAATAAATCAATTGAATTTAGGTTATGCCGAAAAAATTCAGCATGAATTAAATTTACTCAATTTCGAAAATTCATGTTCTCTATATTATTCGGAAAAAAATTAGAATATTCGTCAAAACATTATTACCTTCTATTTTTCAAATATCAGGGGATTAATGCCGAGTGTATACCTTCGACTTACGACGAAAATCTCGAGAGAAGCAAATACTCAAATCATGGTGAATATGTTCAAGATTTGGCCTATTACAAAGTTCAAGAGGTTTGGAAACGTATTCAGAAGGATGAACCAGCCCCAGTTCTCGTAATAGGAGCTGACACGGTCGTTACAATGGATGATAAAATATATGGAAAACCAAAAGACCAGTTGGACGCATTTCACATTCTTTCTTGGTATTAGAAATCATTTTTTCAACAAATTCTCCTGCCAAAGACTGTGCCTCAAAAATGAATGCTTTTTTTCAGTTTAGCTAAGAAAAATCATACCGTCTACACTGGAGTTTGTTTAAAAACTCCCAAATCAGAAATAAAATTCTACGAGAGTACAAAAGTCCAATTTGGGGATATATCTGAAGAGCAAATAAAAGCTTATATCAAAACTGGAGAACCTTTGTAAGTTTTGAATGATACGCAAATTAACCCGTCGTAGGGTTAATTTCATACTTGATAAAAATTCCTTGTTTGTTTCTAAAGGTCATAGAGACCCCCACAATATGAATTCTACATTAAATATGTAAAAACATAGAACTACTTTACTAGGAAACAAAATTTAACGATAAAATAGCAAAAAAACATCTTGAAAATATAAATCTGAAGAACTGAACTTATGACCACAAATAACATTGGGGTCAACGAGATCTCGTGTATCCAGGGGGGAATCAAAAAAGAAGAATATTGATTTTCATAAAAAAATATCCTTTTATGAATATTAACATTATTTTTAAACTTTATATTTAACGAATGTTTATTTCTTCAATTTTAGGGACAAGGCAGGTGGTTATGGAATCCAAGGCGTAGGTGGATGTTTAATTGAAAAAATTGATGGAGATTATTACACTGTTATGGGAATGCCGCTCTACTCGTTGATTAGGCATTTAAACAAGTTATTTCCCAGCAATTAATACAAAAAAAAAGAAATGTTTATTCTATTGTTATTTCATATGATCGAGCTTATAAACTGTATCGCATAAAAAAGGTGATAAAAATATGAGCTAAATTACAAAAGGGAAAAAACTTGAGTCTTCTTTTTCCTTTATGAAAAAAATGAGAATTACATTTTCAACGGAAATACAGGATAGAAAACAGGGCAGAAATACGGATAGAAAACAGCAGTATAAATTGAGGAAAAATCATCACATGTTCTGCTTGGATGGCGCTGGATTTTGCCCAGAATTTCAGATTAATTTTGACCATGCAAACAATCACTCCGTTTTTTGGTATAATTTTTTGCATCCAGATATAAAATTTTCTTTTAAACCAATTCCCAAAAATAGAGAAACTTTTTTGTCTCAGGAAAAACGTCCAAGCAATTATCAGATGCTGAATAAAAAATGTCAATACCAGAGCACATTTCTAAAAAGTATTTTCCTACTAAATACTCTAATTTTATAAATGAAAGTAATTTACAGAGTTTTTAATTTATTTTTTAATGATTTAATCAATGAAATAAATTACAAACAGATATCCCTGAATGGGGAACCATGCTAATGAGTACTTGAAAACTAAATATTCGAGAAAACCTGATCAATGTGTGTATCGCAACTGTAAAAATACTAGAACGTAAGAAAATAGACTTTATCGTTTTCCCCAGAACCTAGGTTCTCGTTTGAAGACCTGGATCAAGAATGCAGGTACAGGAATATTAATCTTTTGTTTTTGTTGAATAGTTTGATAATTTTTCAGGGTACTATTCAATTTTTATTTAACTTACAATGATTATTTACAAATATTGTTTAAACAGGTAATCCAAAAATTATTTATTGGAAGTGGACAACGATACAACGAACAGGATTGTGTAGGAATCATTTTAAGCCAGAGGATTTTTTCAACGATACTCGTCAAAGACTTCATCCCTCTGCAGTTAGAAAATAATACCGACGTGAATTCGATACAAGAAGGTTCTCTGAATAATATAGAATTTGACAACAAGAATGAAATAAGTGCAGGAAGCAAAAACACGTCTCGATTGTCAATAACTCACTGAAAAGCTAATTGTAAAAATGACAATGTTCAAACATTAATTCTTTTCAAACTGATGAATCAATTTTCGACGAAATTAACCCTCGCCAAAATTCATAAATACAAATTGCGCTCTCAGTTGCTCGCGCACGTCAATAACAGGCAAAAATTGAACTGAATGTTTCATCTACTTTTTCATAGGAATTTGACTACGAATAGTTGTTAAAACATTTGAATTTGTTGATTTCGAATTATCATGACTTTTTTTTTTAATCACTTCTCTATTTGATTTCTTTTTTTTCTTCAAGCAAAATTCTCCAAAAAGCTATTTGGGAATTTAAAAAAACCGAGTTTACTCAACGAATTTGTAAAAATTGAAGTTGTGCAAAATTTGAGAAAGAAACGGTGAGGCCATCTGTTGAGCTTTTATCAGACCTAACGCGAAGCTGCATGAAAATTCCGCAAAATGGCGTAACATGTTAAAAACGCATTTGTGGATTTTGAATAGTATCACAGATCACAGGTTGTCACAGGTCACAGCAAGTTCGTGGATCGGTGGATTAAGAACACGTGTTGACGTTTGTTCACGTAAGCGCGTATTCTGCCAAGATTAATATCAATGTAATTGCATTTATAGTTTAATAAACATACAAAAATGGTCGTAATAGGCAAGAAAAAGGTAAAACGGATTGACGCATTATTATAGTTTCCGGTCGAATTTCTGACTGGCTATTTGAATTAAACAGCCCTTCATTTTTCCTAACCTTAAAATTGAATCTCGTACTTAACGCAGTACCAATCGGGAGAGGGAGCTCAATTTATAACGAGAAAGAGAGCATTGAAAAAACTACAGCTATCGCTGAAAGATTTTCGTAAACTATGCATTCTCAAAGGAATTTATCCAAGAGAGCCTCGCAATCGGAAAAGGGCACAACAGGGTCATTCTGGTATAAAAACCCTGTATCACATCAAAGACATACAGTTTTTGATGCACGAACCAATAATATGGAAATTACGTGAATACAAGGTGAGAAAAAAACCAAAAATCAATATTTTTCATTTTAATTTTTATCAAAAATGTATGACACATATTTTTCAGCAAAAAATTTAATTAAATCAGAATTTTGAAACATCGCAGATATTCAAAAATCTGAAAAAATTCACTTACTGTTTTGAAACAGTTAAACATTACAAACTTGATTTGCAATAACAATAATTCTAAAATGTTATAAACATATTGATGGAACAAAATATTCTTCGACAAACCAATAGACAATTTCTTTTGTCATGTGAAATGAATCAAGTAATTTTAGATTGATGAATAAGAAAGTTTAGATTGTTTCAAAAACTTTCAAAGGGTTATAAAGGTCATGATTTTTGTGGATTCTTTTGTAAACCAATTCAACATCATTTATATAAAAAGTATAAGGCACTGAATAATTCCTCAAATACCACCTCCAGAAAAAGTTAAGAAGGATTAAAAACTGAAAAAAATTTGGCCATATTTGAATTTGATTCTGGAAAATCAAAAAAATCACTTCCTTCGACGAGAAACAAAAATAGAATGTATAATGTGTTTAACCTTCTTTCTTTAAAGAATTGGTTAATAATTTTATGATTCATCTTATTATTGCATATCAATGTTTGTAATATTTTGAAGATGGCTGAATTTTTTCAAATATTCTGTGAAACACGGAGTACAGACATTTTTATGGAATGAAATGTTCAGCATGAACGTTTGATCAACCCTTGAATTGTTTCACCAAACGTTTTATTTCTGGCATTGTTACAGATTTTCAACAAAAAAGTTGGCAGAGCCAAGGCAATGCAAGATTTTGCTTCGATGAAACGTTACTTGCGTAACCATCCGACGCTGAAACTTGATCACATTGTCAAAGAGCGATATCCAACATTTATTGACGCTTTGCGAGACCTTGACGATTGTCTTACTCTCTGTTTTCTATTCAGTACTTTTCCCTCGATGGCTCACATACCTAGAGATCAAATGATGTTGTGCCGGCGATTGACCATCGAATTTATGCACGCTGTTATAGCAGCCAAAGCTCTGCGCAAAGTTTTTGTTTCGATAAAGGGTTATTACTACCAAGCGGAAATAAAAGGACAGACGATAACTTGGATAGTACCGCATCACTTTGGCTTTGAGCCTCAGTCCAAAGCCGATGTGGATTTCAAAATAATGTCCACCTTTGTAGAATTTTACATCGTAATGCTGGGCTTTGTCAACTTCAGACTTTATCACTCGCTCAATTTGTATTATCCACCGAACTTGAATAATACAGGTGAATAGGACTAAGCAACTATTTCGATTTTCAACAACATTTGAATTTCATATTAAATTTTTTCAATTTAGCAAATACGGAGAAAGCATTGGTTGACGAAGAAGCTTATGTTTCGGAAAGAATAGCCGCCCTGAATGCCCCGTTGATCAATCTTGATGGCTCTTCTAAAACGGGACAGGAGGATGATCTCGAAATTGACGAATTTACCAGTGTGAGCAAACTTTCGAAACGTTTATGAATCGCGTTTTCAGTCGTAATGAGAACTCTTGGAGATTTTCAGATGTTTTGTTGTTTTAGAACGACGCGAATCAAATGGAAGAAGCCAGACTCGAAGCGAGCCGAGTCAAGAAATTGAAGACCATGTTCCAATGTCTGAAAGTTTTTATTAACCGGGAAGTACCCCGTGAGCCTCTCGTCTTCATCCTACGATCCTTCGGAGCTCAAGTTTCTTGGGACAAGTTACTCTTCGTCGGAGCAACCTTCGACGAGAACGATGAGACTATAACTCATCACATCGTGGATAGACCAAGCATGGAAAAGCAATTTATTTCCAGGTGATTTACCGTTCGATCGTTGCAGGCAATGCCGTTTACGAGAATTATTTTCGTATTAAAAAAAAAAATTTCCTTAATCTCAATGTTTATTTGATTATGAATAAATTTCTTCGTCAGGTATTACGTTCAACCACAATGGGTTTTCGATTCCGTAAACGCCCGCGAGCTCCTACCCGTCGAGAATTATCTCATTGGGTGCATTCTTCCACCACATCTGTCACCATTTACAAACAGTCGACTAGATCAGACGTACATTCCACCAGAAGAAAGAGCGCTCATAGATCCCGAGTTCAAGCTCAATAAAGAACAGAACGAATCCGAGGAGGAGGAAGAAGAAGAACAACAAGAAGAAATAACGAAAAACGATTCGGAGATGGAGGAAGACGAAAATTCCGAAGGTGAATCGAACGATTCTGATTCGGACGTGCAAGAAGATGGGCCTGAGGAGGTGGCAGAGCAAGCCGCGAAAGAGAAGGAACTTGAGAGATTGAAAAAGGTACGTATTTTATATCTTGCAATCGTTTCATCAAAGTTCCCTTTAAAATCTCTACTAACAAATCTCGTTTCACAGAAAAAACTGATGAAGGTAAAAAGCGGTGAAATCTTCAAGGGCGATCCTTGGGAAAAGAACAGACAAGAGAAGCAGGAATATCGGCTCCGGGAAAAGATGGTCAAGAAGAAGCATCGCAATCTTTACAAGAGCATGATGAAAGGACGCGAGGACAGAGCCAAAGAAATATGGCTTCTCCGTAAAAAAAGGCGATTATACGAGAATACTGAGAAGGATAAACGCAAAGAATTACGCAAAGCAGGAAAGACACAGACTGCGGAGTAATTGTACGAAAGTTGGTTGGTTTATGACACTGTTAAATGTATAATTTTGATTAAATATTTTTTTTTTTTTTAACGCAATAAAGTTGTGTTTTACAAACGAATAAACACTTTTTGAATACAATTTTCGAATGTTATGCTGGGACAGGAAGGGAGGGTATAAGAAGTACACAATTTTTTATATATAATTCTTGTATTTTCTTTCTGACAGTTTTGACATTTTATTGCGGTCAATTTTCGATTAATCGAAAAATTTCAGCCCATTCTGTCAGACGAGGGCGTAACAGCGAGGACAGCATGAAAGAAATACTAAGCTATCTGGCATTTTGAAAAGTACAAAATTTCTCGATATTTAACACCGACACACTGCCTCCGTTTTTACATTTGCCGCACGTCGGGGAGATTACAATGTATAAAGAATCGTATAAATGTTTATATATATATATATATAATGTATATATATATAGGCATACAATAATACTACATATATATATATTTATATATATGTATACTATGATGACGCCAGCTCGCCGGAGAAGCAAATCTATGTCGTTGGTCCTCCGTGCGAGCCGCTATTTGAGCTTTGAGTCGCGTCTAGGCGCGTTTTGTCCCTTAAAAAAACATATGAAAATCCTCAGCCGGTATAATATTCCTTTATCAGCGAATTATTCGTTAAAAAGCAATGACGATTGAGGACTTTCACATAGTGTCTTAACGCGATGGCGTACTTATTATTATTTATCAAACGCGATTCTATTATTATTCTCTCGTTCTCTCTCTCTCTCTCTCTCTCTCTCTCTCTCTCTCGCTTTCTCTTTCGCCGCACTCTTTCTTCTTTCGCTCTTTGAATTTTTATGCACTTTTGTTTTATTTTTTCTTTCATCTTATTCGTTCGCGTTTCGAGACCACGACGCGTGACGGTCACTTCGAGCGATCTTATTCCTTCCAACTACCCGGATGCCAAACGTTTCGATATCTTGGCACGCGAGTAGGTGGACAGAATTCTTTTACTTTTTCTTTGATCAATGTGTTTTTTTGTTTCTTTTGTTTCGAGAAGGATCATTCAACCGCAACAGGTCGTGGTCTCGTCTAACTATTAATTCCTAATTCTACTTAGTTTACCAATTATTATCCGACGTTTGTATGGGGTATAGACTCGATTGTTCCCGTTTGTCCCTTATCGAGAAACGAATTCGCTACGAAACGTACGAATGTCGCAGGAAGTAACGACGGCGAAAAACAAAACTGGGACGTTACAAATTTTTTTTTTTCTGGAAATACGAACACCCGCGTGTTTAACTAGTCGTTACTGGAATTTCGATATATCCGTTTCTCCATATATTTGGCGGGAAATTACGGGGTTAAGGGGAGGGACTATTGCCTGATTCCTCGATCATCTCCTATACAATTTATTTATTCATGAAAGCAATCGATCCGCGGTTGGTCGAATTCTCTCAAAGACCCTGGCAAAGTTGATACGCCATTGAACTGTTGCTGGGCGATTCTTGAGCAACAAAAGCCAGTGCCACTGGCACGGGCACTTGACCAAGGCACAGTCATAAGTCTCGTAATTATTTTTGCGTTACTTAGTCATACAATTATCTTTTTTTTATCGCACTCGTTCTTCGCCTACGTCTTTTTTCCTTTTTCTCTCGATCTCAAATGACCAGCCACGAGCTTCTTCACTCTTCTTTTTTTTAATCTTTCCTCGTTTTTTGTCACTGCACTCTTTTGCTCGTCCCGGTTGTCTCGTTTTCCCGTAACATATTTATAGTATAATAATTAATTAATAGTACAAACGTTTACGTTTTGGCCACTCAGTTCAAAATCGTCGTGTACACACTATTGTCCGTGTTTTCCGGCGACGTTACATATAGTATTAGTATTTAGAATTTAATTCACTTTTATACAACACCGCAGGCTCTTCGATCCCTTCCGTCACTCGGCCCGATCTTTCTCGTTCCCTGACGTCGATTATTTTGTGCAACTTCTCGAGCGAACTACTCGCTGCTCATCTCCTCTTTCTTGCAGTCGCTGCAGCTATCATCTGCCTCAGCGTAGGTTCGGGACTGCATACCCTTGGATCGCATTTCATGTTACCGTCTCCTCCGCATCTGGAATTTTTCGTTCGTTCGTCGTTAGATAACAGATTTTTTTAATCAACATTAAAAAATATGAAGTTGTGCCATAATCGATATAACGTGCTTAGAAATTTAATATTTTTTTTTTTTGAACGGATCACGAGTAGGATTGTCTTGTTTTTGGTGTATAGAGAAATTGGAAAAATATCAACATATCGCTTAAACTTTTTTTTGAAATCCGTTTTTTTCACGTTTTCTTAAATATGAATGACACATATTTTTCAGCCAAAAATTTAATTCGATCAGAATCCCAAAACTATGCAATTGGACAAAATCTAGTGAAATTCAACTATCCTTGAAAATTTACAAACATTGATTTTCAGTAATAATAATTCTCAAAAATTAATAACATATTGTTTAAACAAGGTATTCTTTGACAAGAATTAAATAATTTTTTTTTCGTTACGTGTAATAAGTTTTAAAAAATTCGTAAAAAAATCATGAATTTTGCACACAGATTTGCAAAAGGATATAACATGATATATAAGAAATTTCTAAGATATTAAACGAGCAATTTCTCGCATACCACCTCCAGAAATAGTCAAAAAGAGAAATTGCAAAGAAAGACAAAGTTCTGAAAACATTGAAAAATATTCTAGAAAATCAATGAGTTCATTTCTTACGACAAAAAAAATCATATGACGATCTGTTAATAACTTTTTGATAAGTTTGGTTACTATCAATGTTCATTAACGTCTCAAGGATGGCTGAATTTTTTCGGATTTTTAGTGAACCGCTAAGTACTGAAATCGTCATAGAATAAAATTATTGGCATCAATATATACGGGTGAATCATCCTTAAATTAACTTTCAAAAGTTGGCTCTTTTGCTCACAAAAATAGTGAATCACAAAAATTGTGTTGACTCCGTGTGATCAATATTATTAAAGAATAAACTCACGAGCACTGAAGACAAGGACCCGAAGCTGACTTGATAGTTTGGCCCACGCTGTACGCTTGTCCTCTGATCTGGCAGCCACTCTGTCTCGTAGCGCCTTTGTAAGCGTGAGAGAGGAAATGGGGTGGCAAAGTGGTCGTAGTTGTAGTTGTCGTGGTGGTGAGATTAAGCGAGGTTGCCATTGAGACGTGACACTCGTATCTCGGACAACAGAATCCTCTGATCGGTTCCTCGTGACATCCGGGTATGGGAGGTGGACAGCTCTGTTGAAGACAAATGATATCGCTTCTGAAGCAAAAGCAGAAGTCGCAAGGATCGTCTCTGGGTATTTGTTGTGCCGAAACGTAAACTTTGCCGCCGTAACGACAGGTTCCTGGTCCGTAAACAGCTTGATCATCCTCGTCGTAATCTTCATCAGGATTCAAATAGCTTCCTGAATTCACTGGGAAGTGAGGATTATCTTCGTTCTCTGAGGGAATTTCTGGATATTCGAGATCGCCTTGGCTTCCTACTCCACTCGCCGTGTCATTCGCTACAGTCTCTTCTTCCGGCGGTAAATGATGTTGAACTTCCGTTTCTTCGTGCTGTTCGGGAACGAGAGGAGCTTCTGAGACTCCGGCTGGCTGTGGATGCTGTACATCTTCTTCGGCAGCTTCGGTCGATCCGGTAGGTTCAATTACTGGGCCACTCGTGCCCGCGTCTTCTTCTTTCTCGACTGGTTCTGGTTCCTGTTGTCCCTCATCGGTCGGTAGAATCGGCGGCTCCGTGCCCTTGGTTTCTTCTGCCGGCAGCAGGGTCTGTGGTGTCGTTGCTCCTGTATCTTCTTCGGGAATAAGACTGCTTGTTTGTTGAGTCGTGGATTCTTGGATCGTCGCATCAGCATCACTGCTCACTTCTGTAGCAGCCTCACTCGGTACCATGTCTGCGGTTGGCTCGGTCGTCTCTGGTGTTGCATCCTTTGGAACGAGCACAGCTTCGGTGACTTGTTCTTCACCTTCAGGAGTTGAAGATTTTGAGATCGGTGCTGCAGTTGTCTGTGGCTTTTCTTCCTCGGCGATTTCCGCCTCTGTACTCGACGGGCCTGGGGTCGATTCTTCTTTAGGAACTTCCGGAGAATGTTCGGGTGCTTCACTGCTACTAGACGTCACAGCTTCTGCCTCGGTCTGGTGTTCTGCATCACTGGGCGACACACTCGTCGTAACCTCTGCCTCGGTCTGGTGTTCTACTTCACTGGGCGATACACTGGTCACAGCTTCTGCCTCAGTCTGATGTTCTACTTCAGTGGGCGATACACTCGTCGCAGTTTCTGCCTCAGTAACAGGTTCCTCTGGATGAGAAATCGCTGTGGATTCAGCTTCCCCGGATTCCGTTTTCACCGGTACTTCGGGTTCGGAAACCGCGCTTGGTTCAGTTTGGGTTTCGACCGACTCAACTGTGGCGGGCACCTCCATCGAATGATCGCTGGGTTCAGATGTTTCTGATACTTCAGGAGGAACTCCAATCGTAGTTTGATCAGTGATCGGTGTCGACACGGATGACGCCTCCTCGGTCTTTTCTGTTTGCTGCTCACCCGTTACCGTTTCTATCGGCTCCTGTATCGTGGTTGCTTCGCTCATCGAAATTCGATCTTCGATCGATGGCGATGATGGAGCCTCGGCTGAACTCGTTTCCACTGGAGTTTCATCTCCGATCGTACTCGTTTCGGTCGCTTCTTTGGTTGCTTCGTTCGTAGAAATTTCGTGATCTTCGATCGGCGGTGAAAATGGAACTTCCGTCGAACTTGTTTCTACTGGAGTTTCACTTCCGATCGTACTCGTTTCAGACTCTTCTTTGGTTGTTTCACTCGTAGAAACTTTGTGACCTTCGACCGATGGCGAAGGTGGAGCCTCAGGTGAACTCGTTTCTACTGGAATTTCATCTCCAATCGTACTTGTTTCGGACTCTTCTTTGGGAGAACTAGTCTCGAGTGCAATGGTGGTCTCTCCGAGTGGCACCTCAGTACTGACAGCACTCTGCTCTTCCACGTTGGTAACATGAGGTTCAAGAGAACTCGTTGTTATATCTTTGTCAGCTGATTCTGTGCTTGGTGTCGTGATCTCTTCGTGTTTTTCTTCTTCCGCGGGAGAGGTTTCTCCGTTCTCAGCTGATGAGGGTTCCGAAGTTTCCATCAGAGACTCCGTGGATGTTGATACTTCTTCGGATGAGGCCGGGGATTCTGGTTTGGTTGGTTGGGTTTCAAGAGATTCCGGGGTCGATTCAAGTTCGGGAGTCGATGATAGAATTGGTTCTTCGGTTTGCTGACTTTCGGTATCAGATGGAATGGAAGAGGAAGGAATTTCCGGTGTTTCTTTATCTTCCACGAAGGTTACTTCGCTCGGAACAGAAGTGACTTCAGTATCAGTGCTGCCAATCGTAGATTGTTCTTTCGCGATAGCGGTCGAAGTTTCGGTTACTGGTGCGACTGTTCCTTCTTCAGCGTGAGTAGACTGTTCTTGTGGTTGCTCGATTTCATGGCCAATTGGCGTAACTGTAGTTTCTTGTTTCTCAACGGTCGAGTCATCCGTAGCAATAGGAGAAGTTTCTTCAGCTATCTTTTCAGTGGTTTGAGAGAGATCAGGAATAGCCGTCTGTTCCAAATCACTTCCGAGTTGTCCGGGTGACGAGGCAATTTCCGTCGAACTCTCGGTTTGTTTTTCCGTTACCTCGGCTTCAGTAGCCCCTTCACTCACTGGAACAGATGTTTGCTCTTCTTCGGCAGTGGGTTCCGTTGGACCCGTTGACACCGTGATGGGTTGCTGATCATTTTTCAATGATTCACTGCTACTTTCCGTGGGTTGCTCAGTTTCTATGGAACTCTCGGTTATTTCTTTGGGCTCTTCGGTGGAGATGTCCGTCACAATGGCTGGTGAACTCGTAGGAGAAAATGCCTCGGATGATGAAGCTGTTTCGGTCGAGGTGACGTCGCTCGGAGTGCTTGGTTCTTCCTTCTGATCACCATCGATCTTGGTGGGTCCTTCATCTTTGTGAGGAGCTTGTTCGGTTGACGCGGCCGTTGGCAAAGCTGTCTCTTCCGTAGATACACCACCTTCTTCCACTGTCGGAACACTTGCTGGAGTTTCTTCTACTGGCAGGCTCGAGGTAGAAGGTGATTCGTCACTCTCTGAAGTGGATGTTTCAGTGTGACTCATTGTGATATCAGATTCTTCTGGGGTTGTGCCGACGATCTCGTCGCTCACTGTTGGCACTGATTCGGCACTTTTCAGGGTCGAAACTTCACTGGGTACGGGGGTCGAATATTCTTCATCTTTCGGTTTCATTTGATTAACAACTTCAAGCTCATTGACCGTTGGCATTGAGTCACAAGAGTACATGGGACAACAAGCATCGCCGGAAATAGTATTGTACAAGGGCATGCAGTTTGAAAGATTTTCAGGTGGCGGAGCGCACTTAACGAGTTCACACTGAACAATACTGCTGGCACATCGGCAAGCCACTTGACAGGGATTCGAGGGTGGAACGACAGAGTTGTTAACGTAAGATTCTCCCTCCACCAGACAATTGCCCTCGCCAGGAATTCCAGCGGGTGGACCATAAACTTCAAACGGTTTTTGCGTCGCTTCCTCATCCGCGGATGTGGGTACTTCTGTTTTTTCTTCTTCAGGAATTGGACTAGCTTCGGTGGAATGTTGATCGACAGTGGGTTCTTGGGGCGCTTGTGATGTTTCGGTGGATTGCTCCTCGCCTGTTGATCCTTCGGGACTTTCGGAAGCTTCAGTAGGAAGTTCGGTCGATTTCTCGGTCGAAGGTTCCGTTGAAGGTGTTATGGTTGAGATTTCTTCTTCCTCAGGCTTCTCCTCTTCATCAGCGTGAACCGTAGGAATCGTCTCGGCTGGCGCTTCCGTCGTCTCGGGTTCTTTGGCCTCCTCGGTAGGTGTCGTACTAGTGATTTCAGGACTACTTGATTCCTTCTGCGATTCCGTAGTGGATTGTTCTTCCGCAGCAACGGCCGGTTCCGTCGTTAGCTTAATAGGTTCTTCCGTCGGGATCTCCGTTTTCTCTACAGTGCCTTCTTCCACCGGTTCTTTCATCGTCACCGTTGGCTCTCGCTCTTCCGTAGGCGTAGATGATTCGGATGCTGGTTGTTCTGCAGCAGCTTCTGTGGTAATTGCATCAGCAGGTATTTCGGTGCTTTCAGCGATCGGCGCCACGGTAGACACGCCTGCCTCTTCCGGTTCACCTGGTGCAGCGGAAGTCGCAATTTCTTCCTGAACCACTGGAGTTCCTGTCGTCTCTTCACCCTCAGTCGCTGGTATCTTCGTTGTGATGAAGGATTCTTGTCCGATCGTGGTAGGTGCTTCGCTGACTTTCGTAGGCTCTTCACTTTCTTTAACAATACCCGTTGTTGCTGGAACTTCTTCGCTGGTAGGTTCTTCGGTCTCCGTGACAACGTCCGTAGTTTCTGGAACGACACTGCTAGGTTCTTCAGCCTCCTTGACAATATCCGTAGTTTCTGGCATTACACTAGAAAGTTCTTCGGTCGTCTTAACGATATCTGTCGTTTCTGGAACTACACTGCTAGGTTCTTCGGACTCCTTAACGTTGTCCGTCGTTTCTGGAGCTACACTGCTAGGTTCTTCAGACTCCTTAACGATGTCCGTCGTTTCTGGAATTACGCTGCTAGATTCTTCCGATTCCTTAATGGTGTCCGTTGTTTCTGGCACTGCGCTGGTCGGTTCTTCGGACTCCTTAACGCTGTCCGTTGTTTCTGGAAGTTCACTGCTAGGTTCTTCGGACTCCTTAACAACGTCCGTTGTTTCTGGAACTTCAATCACTATCGCAGGCCCTACGGGTTCTTTGACAATGTCCGTTGTTTGTGGTACTTCGTTCGCTTTCTCAGGTTCTTCAGTCTCCTTAACGATGCCCGTTGTTTCAGGACCTTCAGTCGCTTTCGTAGGTTCTTCAGTGTTCTGAACGAGATCGGTTGTTTCTGGAATTCCGCTCGCTTCCGTAGTCTTTTCAATATCTGTGAGGAGATCGGTTGCAACTGGAATTTCACTCGCCACCGTAACCTTTTCGGGACCTTCAGTCGATTCCTGAAGCTCGTTTACAGGTGTAACTTTTTCTGTTTCTGAACCAAGATCCGTAGATTCTGGTGCGCTGCTTGAGAGTGTGGTGATTTCGGTCTCTGTAACGTCGTTCGTTGGCAAATAAGATGCACTCGAAGGTTCACTTGAATCGACGGAAACTTGAACGGTGGGCAGTTCAGGGCTCAAAGTCGTGGACGACTCATCAGCTTTCGTTGGTGTTTCGTCAGTTTCGGTCAAAGGTCCAATCGTACTATCGTCCTTTTTAGGCACTATCGTAGTTTGGTGTTCGTCCGTTACGGGCGTTATGGTGCCGGCTTCCTCCGCAGAAGTTGTCATTTTGCCCTCTTCTTCGGGTTTTTCTTTCTCACTAACAACCATTGGCTTTTGAGCTTCCTCGGTGGGTTCTTCTTCGCCGAGTTTAATAGTGATTTCCGTCGATACTTGATCCTCTTGCCCAAGCGAAGTCGATACAGTTGGCTGTTCAGTTGGAGACATTTCCTTATCTGTCGATTCTGTGCTCGGTTCAGTTTCAACAGGGGTTTCGGTTTTTTCAGGAGATTCAGGAACTTGGTCAGTGCTTGCGACCGGGGCTTTGGTACTGATTTTCTCAATTTCCGGGACGGCAGCCTCAGGAGTGGTTGGAACTTCGGATGAAGTACTTACGGTAGTTTCCACAGGCTCCGATTTAACAGGAGTTTCACTTTCTTCCTGTTTCTTCGTCACCTCAGGTTCGCTCGTAATTGCTTGCCCGGTTGACACTTCTTGGTCCTCTGGTGTTGATTCGTCGTGAGGACTCACTTCTACGGGGACAGTAGTTTTTTCATCGGTGATCCAATTCTCTGTGGGAATGCTGGTAGATCCTGATTTTTCATCATCTACGTGATAGATCGAAGTGCCTTCCGTTTTATCAGCCGCGGAAGTGGAAGATTCTTTGCTTTCCTCAGGTGCCTCCGTAGTTTTTTCTTCCTGTTGAACAGCCGTGCTTTCTGTGAGTTCGTTCGTTTGTGTCATTATGGAAGTTTCTTCCTCGTGTACGCTCGTTACGGGTGATTCGCTCGGTGTTGACTCGCTGGTTGTTGCTTTTTCGTCGAATTGGGCTTGAACGGTCTCTTGTTCGATCGCAGTAGTGCCGCTGGTGCTTTCCGTAGATTTTTCTGGTTCTTCTTCTTTTTCCGTTGTTACTTCGTCAGTGGAAGAAACGACACCCGGAACTTTTTCTGTCGGAGATTCTTTCGGTGCCTCAGTCGGTGAAACGCTGACGGATTCACTCGTCGAAATTTCTCCCATTTCGGATGCTTGAGTAGGTTCCCTGGCTGGCAATTCAGTTACTTTGCTCTCTGAATCTCCGACCTCTTCGGAAGATGTTTCTTCACTGGAATAATGCGAGATGGGTTCTTCAGTTGATGGCAATGTCGAAGACGATTCTTCCGAGGAGCTAGTTTCTTCACTGGATGATTCAATGGTTAATCCCTTCATCGGAATCTCTTCTTCCGTTTCGCCTGGTTGCACTGTCGCGGTCGTCGATTCCTCAATTGGCTTTTCATCGGACACACTAGCCAAAGTTGTTTCTTGAACACTTTCTGTCGATCCGGTTTCGGTGATGCCTTCAGGAAGTTTCTGCGTGTGCTCTTCAACAGGTGTCTCTCCTATTGGGACTTCACTCGGCGTCGCAATCGTTTCTCCTTTGTCAGCTTCGATAGGTGTCGAAGCGTCGACAGGAATTGAGGCAGTTACAGGCATTTCGGACTCCTTGATACGGTCGGCTACGTCAATTCCCGAAGTTACTTCTTCCTGCGGATTTTCAGCACTGGGCGTCGGATGCTCTTCGGGTTTCTCAACTTCTTCAGGTTTCTCTTCAGGCATTTCATCGTGCTTAACTGGTATTTCTGTACTCTCACTGACAAGTGGATAATAAGTCGTTGGCGACGCGTCGCTCGATACGGTAACCGAAGTCTTTTCGTCGTAACTTTCGGTCGAACGAATTTCGGGTTCTGTTACGGCTTGCTCATCTTCAGCTTTCGTTTCAGCAACACGATCCGGTTGCGTTGTACCAGCTGGAAGTTCTCCTTCGATTACGGGTTTTTCCGTAATTTGTTGGTCCGTACTTTCATCAGTCTCTTTTGGATATTCGCTTGTGATTTCAGGCGACTGTTCTTCCGAAGGTTGCGTACTCGTAGAAATTTCAGGGATGGATTCGGTCTGTCCGGGTGACGATCCCGGAAGTTCGGAAGCCGAGGGCGTTGCTGTCTCCTCAGGTTCTTTGGCGGTGGATTGTTCGACCGTAGATTCGGTGACTTCAGAGATTTCCGGGGATATCGTAGCTGGGACTTCCGTCGATCTACTCAAAGGCTCTTCCGTTTGTTTCGTTTCTTCCTCTCCTGACGTGGTTTGTACCTCAGGACTTTCGCTGGAAGTCGATTTTTCCTCAGGACTCTCGGGCGTTTTGTCCTGTTCCGCTGATGTCGTTACTTCCATTTCCGGCTCGACGGGCTCAACAGGTTTTTCCGATGACACTTCAGTGGATTGTTGAGGACCAAGAGTTCCCTCTTGAGCTGGAACAGTTTCGGTTATTTGATCAGACTCGGTGAGACCAAGTTCCGTGCTCGGTGCCACACTCGTGGGTTCTTCTTTCACACCTTCTTTTTCCGCTGCGGTAGGCTCACTTGCGCCTTCAACGACATTTTCTTCTGTCGATGGAGCAACGCTGGAAGTTTCTCCACTGAAGGTCACAGCCTCGGTAACTTGCTTCTCCTCTTCGGGAACAACAGTTGAGTGCTCAAGTCCTTGATCCTCTACATTTTCGGCCGTTGCAGGAAGTTTCGGAGTTTGCTGAATTCCTGACTCGTCCGGCGATACGGATGATTGTGTCTCGTCGGATGGGGCTTCCGGGAGTGAAGATGGTGTTTGAGTTTCTTGAAGAGTCGTTGCTCCTTCGGTTGTGTCTTGAGACGGTGCTTCTTCACCATCAGCTGGGCGTGGCTTGTGTATTTCCGGGATCACGTTGTCTGCCCCGGGGAAAGACTCAGGCTCTTTGCCCGGCAAACTAGTTTGCGTCGTTTGAATTACATCGTTCTCCTCGGTAGACAATTTCGTCGTGAATTCAGGCTGCTGTGGAGTCTCGAACATTTGCTGCGAATCTATCGTTCCCGTTTCATCTTCTGATACAATAAAAGTACAAAATATTGTAGAGTTGCAAACACGTGACTCGTTTATACGGATAAATGTGTACATTTTTTATACGACCACTTACCACATTCGTACGTGCTAGGACAACACTCGCCATCTGCAGGAGGTAAAGCAGTACAATTTTTACCATGGCTCTGCATCGGAGTACCGCAGTCTTGAACCGCACAAGCGATATCTCCGTGGAAACAGTAGCAGTGTTGGCACGGTTCGGTCGAATAAATCAAATCGCCGTCCTCGTACACTTTGCCTTCGTGCGAACACTGTCGTTCTTCTCCAATCCGGGGAGCAATCGTCGTTGTCATTATGAGTCCGGGTGTTGGCCCTATCGTCGTGCCAGGCTCTTCCTCGTAGTCTGTCGGAGAATGCAGGCGAAGATTGATAATAGGAAATCATGAGAAAAAAAATTCGAAAATAATGCCCATTGAAAGAATCGTGGTTGTAGAATCATAAGAATGAAGATACAGTTTAAAATTCTTAAGATTATTATCGAACTAAATAAGAAATGAAATGAATTTTTTTGTTCAGTGTAAAAAATGGCCAGCTTGCTGGAATATTTGATAAGGAAATGTACGAAATTGACTTTATAATCATTTTCGTGCGGATGTTTAAAAAAAGAAGAAGACACTTACCGCAATTGTATTTGACCGGACAACATACACCCGGTAGATAGACCGGGTTACAGCCTGACACTCGAAGAGTGCATTCTTGCATGACGCACGTAGTTCTGTTTCTGATGCAGTAGCATAATTCGCAGGGATTTTGCGAATCGATAGGAAGCTGAGCGCCGTCAGCGTAAAACTTTTCGTCAACGCTGCAGCCGTAATTATCAGGAAAGCCAAGATCCGTGGAGGATGATTCTGGTGCGTTCGTCGTCGAAGTAAGCAGGTGAACGGGAACTTGAGGGCAAGTTATAACCGAACAACACTGATCGGGTCGTTTCTCGACTTTGCAATTTTGTCCGATCGCTTTAGTGAACGGGCATACTCTGAGATAGCACATGAGCATTCGATTGTGACAAGTACAATTGAGACATGGCTCGTTCGTTATTATTCGATCACCCTCGCGATAATGTTGGAAGTTGTAGTAGCAGCCACCGTTCGCTACTCCACCGCCCTCGTATTCTCCTACTTGCGTTGTATCTTGATCGTATACCGGTGCTGAAATATAATAATTATTGTTGCTATTATCATTGTTTACATAATTACCATATATACAAAGGATGTTGGACATTTACGCGACGCGCGTTTCTCCTTGAAAGCTCTCTATGACTCACAAGACTGACTTTAAATTCTCCACATATCGTTTTCCTTTGTTCATGATTTTTTTGTACATTTCGCATACGATCGGTGCTAAAGAGCATGTAGATTATTTATATATCTTTTTTTCTGAATATATTCTTCATATTCTCCTTTCTTGAGAGTGAAAAAAAACTTCTCTACCTGCAATTTGTCCTTGCTGGTGTCGACAGGTAAAATATATTTGCTGTTATAACGCGAACATGATATACTGGAGAAGGCATCAATACCCAATTGTCTACGAAATTGGGGTGTTAAATCTATTTTATCACTTGCGAGGAGTCGATGAATGTGAAGTGACAATAATATACTCGCACATATATCACGCATTCGAGATATTCTTCTGTTGAAGAATTTTTTATTGTATAGTTCTTTGCGTCTATAAAGTTTAGCGAAAAATGTTCCTAATGAGAGTTACACTGTTCGAAGAGGGTCGTCATGTAGTTGTAACGATTTTTCAAGTGAATTTCTCTCGGAGATTTCAAGGTTATCTCCCTTTTGTGGAATTATGAGACGAGTACTTTTTTCCGTAATCGCATAAAGGAGCTTAAAATACATTTAGAATTCGTCATCTCATCAATCGGTCAGAAATGAAAACGATTTAAAAAGAATTTTTCATGTAAATTCAAACTAGCGCTCAAGAAAAATAAATCCTGAATGTCTTTTAAGGTCCTCTGTAGAATCATAGGAAAACAAGTAGCCTTACGATATTCAAAATAAAATGGGAATGATCTCGAAATATCCAAGGTAACTGCTGAAAAAAAAAAAAAAAACATTATTATTGCCATTCGAATACTCCCTGGGACGATGCAACTTCCATTCGGTATATTTTTCCGAGTAGGAGAAAAAGGTAAGGCCCAGTCATTTCAAAAATGCATACTTCTCCGTTAGTTTTTTTCCCTGTCCTCATTTATGCCCCACTAGAGAAATACGTAAAAGAAAAAGTGTTGAATAGCAAACTTACTGAATAACAAAGCAAAATTTTTCAAGCGATATCACTTCTTTGAGACACCTAAAAAAAATTATTTCCCCGCCAATTGTCTTTACGGTGTCGAAAGCTAAAATATATTGGTGGTTGTAGCGCGAGAGTGATATATTGAAGAACTCATTAACAAAAAGATCCTTGCAGAATTAGGGAGATATTTAAAAAATCTTCACCGCGCCAAAAGCCGATGAATTTGAAGTGACAACAATATAAGCGAAAGATATATCGCACGTTTGAGATTACGTGACACGGAAATTTGAAGGGATGGAAGGAGATGAAATATTAATGGTACTATACAGTGGGATTCAACGAGGGGTTATATGCTCGAGCGAACGAGACAACACGTAGAAGTGTGGGCGTATAGACGGAACTGATTGCGAGTGTGTTGCATACAAGAACCGTCGGGGCAGATGAATACTCGTTAAGAGATTCAGCCCCGATCGAGGCGAATTGTGTGCTATTCTATATAGGGAGAAATAGAGAGTAAGCTCTTTTGCTTTCGTGTGAAACAGCGTGCAAACAAACACGCGTATACGGAAACACACATAGACAAGGCGTTCTCGTAATTTATCTGAGTGAAATTGGAACGTCACCGCGAGCAGTTCGTACAACAATCGTCGCCCCTTCGTCATCGAGTACAATTCTTGTTCTACCTCGTAGTACATCTTCCTCGTTCGACTGATTAAACTCATCCGACCGGAGTCCCGTTCGCTATTTTCAATTCTTTTACTCTAACTGTCAATAACAAGGCCTCGAACTCTAACTTTTCACATATCTTTGTGTGCATCATCATCACTGAAAAGATGATGAATGCGACAAGGGTGCGAGCGAAAATAAATGTCAATTGAAGTGGGCATCGTTGCTTCTTGTAACGTTTCGAAGGAAACGAGCGATAGAAAATGCGCAATATCGATTTACCGAATATCGTCGATCATTTCGACGTTTTGGAGAAATCGAGCGATAGAAAATACGTAATTGATTTCATGGAAGCGAAGCCTGAGCGCATAAGCGCGCTTGGAGACGTTTGGATGCGAGTGTCGTTCGTACGTCGACAATGTTTCCCGGTTAAGCTCGCGGATTCCACGATCCTCGGAGTCGATTTGCGTGTTACGTGAACGACAAAGAGGGTGGCAAAGAGAAAAAGAAAAATCAGCATTCCATATGGACGTGCTACACCCAGACGTTTTCCAACGAATCGAATTGTACTGGGAACGGTCAAGTCCATGAATGGAGAGTTAGAACCCGTGGCTGTGCATTGTCCCACGAGGTACGGGGAGAAAAAGACAGAGAGAAAAAGAGAGAAAGAGAAAGAAAGAGAGAAAGAGACGGAGAAAAGGACCGCTGGAACCGCGTGCCTCGGCGTGTCCTGGACAGTTTTGCACGTAGTATCATCGAGAGACTATTGCACGTGTCAGTAGCGTCTCACTCTTTTCCCTCTCGACCCGACATACATAGCCCATCGTCCATCTCTTTCTACCGTGTATAAAATAGCGGATTCGCTCGCTCACCTGCCTCATGTAATATGTAACAGGAATAATCCCATCAGATGTATCGCACCGATCAAACTCGAATAGTACAAACGAATAAAAATCCACTTACCATCTGTATACCTCCCGTTCTTCGGTATGTGCAGGTACGTGTATCGCGTCGTTTGTCAATTATTCGTTCGAGAGCCAATGCGTGCCAGCCAACAATCGCAAAGAATTCTTTTTTTTTACCCCGTTCGTGACAATCATGTCTTATTCGCAACGACCTACGACGAGAACCTTTCCTCGGGACTGTGACAATTGACGCGCCACTACATTATTTGCACCGATACAACAAAAAAAATCGATAATTGCTCCAAGCGAAAGAATTTTATTGTGGAATTTTTTAATCGGATTCATATTCTATTAATTGTTGAGTTTTTCTTTATTTACTTCAATCTTGTTTATTGAATAATAATAAGCGAGAGGTGAATTTTCGTCTCGAATGTAATCGCAAAAATTAAACGTTGATATATAAATCTGTGCATTTACATGAGTAATACGAACTTTAATCGATTCGCATTAACAATTTCTATCAGTGAACACGTTGATTCGCGGAGGATACCAATTTATTGGTCCGATGAGCGCATCTTCTTTGCGGAACGAAGAATCTTCGTTTCTTGAGGAAACAACAACAAAAAAAGAAGAAAAAAAAATCTCATCGCGCGAACGTTACGTCAGCCGGTCGAAGCACGGTCCTTTCAAGAGGAATTCTAGCGAATCTCATCAACGAAACGTGTTGTATCGTCTTGTTGAATAAGTCTCGGTATGGCGCTCGCTCGCGTGCGTCTGTCAGCTTCCCAGTTATGAAATCGCGCGAGTACGACCTTGTCGTCTCGTGTTTCGTGGTGAGAGGTTCATTACCACTAGCCCGGGTCGCGACGTGCTCGCCAGACCTCGGGAAAATAGTGAGCATAGTACGACGAACGATCAACCGCTTAAAAGTATTTCTAATCGATGATTTATCTTTATTAGAAACTAGAATTTAAAAAAAAGATTGCTTTTTTGCCATAATTTCAGTTCGCTCGAGCGAAGATTAATTTTAAATGCTTGTTGTTCATTTTTATATCATATTGAATTCTTCGATAAATGTTCGTAACGATGATTGAAATTCATTATTCATAAGTGAACATATGTGGAAAAAAATAATAATAATACGATTCGCGATAAAAATTGAAACGAGTCTCAGGCAAAGCTGTATATGCGAATAATTGGGTTCGATTATTTTCTAAATAAAGAACTCGAGCGGTTCTGTCAGTATAAAAAAAGCCTTTAATCAATTTTTCTTAATTTAGCACTCGCTCGATTATTAATGCGTAGCGCTGGAGTCTCGAAGCAATTATTCACGAAGCTTTGGTTGTAGAATATGACGGATGAGAGTGTAAGAACCTTAGCCTGTGAGCCTCGTCGATTAGGGAGAAAAGACGTAACGGAGGTAGCCAAAGAGAGAGAGAGAGAGAGAGAGAGAGAGAGAGAGAGAGAGAGAGAGAGAGAGGTCAGGTGCGCGAGTATTCGGAGAGAAGCTCGAGCGAGTCGCGTAGGACGTGGACGTCGTAACGACGGAAAACAGCACTACGAGAGGAGGTGAGCGTGGATCCGTAAGTGCTGGTAGGCCGGTCAGTGACATTCGCGCTCGCAGTCAGTGGCCCTCGTTCATCCGATCCTCCATCTTCTACCATGAGTATGCGAATATATAGCCACCAACGGATCTCCACAGGTTTGACCAGTCACACACTCGTACGTCGACTAACTCTCTTCGTCTCCCTCACCAAGTCTCTTAATTTGTTATCGAATCATGACTAATGACGCTGTTTGTCTTAAAAATTTGCGATATTCAAACTCGTTACGATTCAATTCGCGCCTACGTGCGAACCGAAACATCATCTGACCCGAATAATTATTCGTGGAAGGATGTTAAAATTTAGTTGAAACCAGCTAAATGGATCTGGATCATTACCAGCATTCGAGCGAATGACTTCAATCGCGGAAAGCATTTTATAAAGCTTTGCGCGCGAATTATTGAACAGCTGCGCGGGTAACCGAATTTTTTACGGAGAAGAGAATCCCGCGAGAACAGGCGAATCGCACGCGAATAAACGAATACCGCGCCAACAAGCGAATCGCGTGCGAATAAGTGAATCCAACGCGAATGCACGAGCCCCATAGCAATGGGCAAATCGCGCGTGAATAGGGGAATTATACGCGAATAAGCGAATTTCGCGTGAATATGCTTATTTACGCGCGATTCGCTTATTCGCGCACGATTTGTGGTAAATACGGTATTCATGAACTTAGTCTCGCGGGCTGCTTCCTCAAGTGTCATCGAACACGAGTGATTCAACGACAACGGGGGTCCTTCACCTTGGTAGCAGCGGCTCGACTTAAAGGTAGAGAGAAGACGATAGAACGAGATACATCGTGTTCGAAAATGGCGAGCGCGCTTGCTCGCGTGCGACGATACCACGAAGAAGAGGCATAAGAGAGAGAACGAGAAAGAAAGAGACAGAGAGACGCTACACTGCTCATCTTCTTCTTTCATCCGAGTCTTCGATTACCCGAACAGTAGCTTCGATGAGACTAAGATGGGCCTATACCGTAGCAAGAGTAGTCCCTATATATATATAAAGTCTCGACTATCATGAGAAAAGTCCTACGGCGTGTACGTGGTCTGTGTGTCCATTAGGGCTATACACACACACGCACATACACACGCATATATATATACATCCATGTATAGAGTCAAGAGATTCAAGAAAAACGAGAATCGAGAGAAGATACCTGTGGTTTTCACGAAGAAAATGAACGAGCTGGTTGATAGGGTTACAAGTCGATCAGAATCATCGGAGAAAAAAAACACGTATCGGCACTCTAGCGAGTCGATCGCGCGAGAGCATCAACGGAATTCGTTCCCCCTTCTTCTTTGACTCTTGGACAACTGTTGATAACGGTTAATCGAGGAAATATCCTCAAAAGGCCCTTACGCTTTTACACCGAATGAAAAAAAAACCTTTTCTCCCGCGTCATTCCCCCCGTTATAAAGTTTTCATGAATGTTGTCCTATGCCGATAGAGATTACAACTACGTTTATGTGATTGATCGCGGGAGGCGACTTACCGGAAAGCGTGAATGGTGATATCGAGACAAGGACCGCGAGTACGAGAATGATCCCGGGCCGGCATAGCCCGCCACTCAATGCCGACATTGCGGCACTCTTCCGTGTCTCCTGCAACAAAACAAAGAAAACACACGAATTGAAAAAAAAAAACATATATCTCTAATTTAGAATGTCTGGAAGTAATAATTGTTGCCCAATTCCGGGTACGATGCTCACTCTCCATTATATGGATTACTCAAAACTGTAACTCTTAATCCTCTTTGTTTTCGTGTCGAGCTAATTGTCTGTGAGAAATTCTGGTCTAGATGGCGATGGTTGATGTCGAGAGGGAAAGAGAGAGGAAGAAGTCTTTACAGTTAAGCTTGGCGTATGTTGACCTTTGTAGGTCGAGTGAAAAAGCTTCGAGCCGTTTCGAGTTTAATGCTCTGGGATGATAGCGCCAAATGTGTTCAACTATAATATGTACTACGGTCAGAGGGAGGCAGGCGTTTCCTGGGAGGAAGTATAGCAACAAGAGTGGATAGATTCTCAAATAGGCGAAGCCTCGAGGCTTTTTCGAGAGACGAACAATAATTACAAAAGATCATAAGAGTGGAGAGTTGTTTTCGCTTATGTGCCTCGCACATATACGTACGAGGCATCAAAAGAGAGAGGAAGAGAGAGAGAGAGAGAGAGAGAGAGAGAGAGAGAGAGAGAGAGAGAGAGAGAGAGAGAGAGAGAGATGGAGGCAGAGCTCGGCGGTCCAGAGGATTCCGTTACAGCCCGGAGGCTGTGTCCGTTCGTTCGTTCGTTCGTTCACCATTATCGTGGAACGCGGAATATGATTACCTTGAGCCGCGATGGGAACAGAGTCCCATCGCGAGTCCAAGGGACTCCATCACCACGAGACAACATCGTAATTTTTCTCCGACCTCGTGGACCTCTGATTGACTCTCAATGAACCACGCTAACGAACTATTAGGTGCAACAGTTTTTTCTTCTCTCTTGACTCGTGAACCCGATTAAGCGATCAAATTGAATCCTCAGCTCTTCAGGAATATAAACTTCTCTGCTGCTTCTTTTATTCCTCTCATTCATTATCTCTCGAGTAATAGAAAGAAGCTTTAAAAGAATAAACAAATTCATTCATTCAATTTAATTTTAATTTATAGTCGATTATATTCGTAATTGATTACAATTACGAGTGCGGCTTTATCTGATGCTAATTTAAATGTTTTTCTAATGACGCACCGAGGCTTTTATATCATCGATTAAAAAAAAGTGAAGAAAAAGAAGCCAAGCCGGTATATAATTGGCGTCATATACTGTGTACCATACATCAACTCTCTCCCTCTGCTTTTGAAAACCAGAGTGTGCGTGACAAAGCTGTTGGGTACGATCGAGTCAGGACTATTGTCCTGGCTTCCTGGATCGGTGAGACGGGGATCACACGAAGGAGAAGAGGAGACCAGAGGCTCTTTGGCGAGATGGAGATTTGCATATCTCGGTGAATGACGTTATGGAAATTACCGCGAGAAAGGTATATACGACGAGAGAGGACCTCTTCGTGATCGTGCTACCAGGAATTACCGGAGGGACTGAGAGAAGAGGGTGCACGTGTATTCCGTACATACAGCGATGGGGTAGTTAGCCTGTGGGAACTCTTGAACGGTTAATTACGACCATTAGCGAAATAATCACTCTCTTGGTATTTTTGCCGAACTCTTCTCGGTTTTAATTCTCGAAAATCTTGAAACGGTTATTAGGGAATGGATCTTCAATTACTTTTGTGGAGCGGTTTTACTAAATACGCTCGAGAGCGTTGACTCTTGCGCTTACTGTCTCGGATCATCGTCGCGATGCTAGGAACATCGAGTGTATTTGTTTAATAAAGATGAGAGCACATAGTTCAAGTTAGTGTATAGTTGTGGAAATATAAAGAGAAAAAGAATGAAGAAGCGAGACGGAATATGAGTCTTTTTCTCTTAACGAGCAAACAAGACACGCTCGTTTGCTCGGAGCAATTTTCCTCCGACGCGGTGGCTAGCTCTCACTCTCACGAGCCTCTTCGAAGATTCTCGAGGTACACAAACGCGAACACGAATACAAAGATTACAAACGAGGAGGCCGAATATCCGAACGATGGTGAGCTGAATAAGAAGAAGATGAGCTTTCGAAGAGACTCTTGACGTTATTATTGCTACTTGAGTAACGAACCAACGGATTTAAATCGTATACATGCACTTTACATATATTTCCATTCGTTCCTTCGAACGAGATAGATGTTTGCTATAAATAAGCGTCTATGAAAGTCCATAAAGGTTCGGTGTTATTAATGTAACGGATGTTTCCTGAAACCCGGAAGCGCAAAAATGACCTAAGAATAAAGATGACGCAAGGTACAAAGATAACGAATAGAAAGAGGGGGAGAGAGAAAGAGGAGAGTAGGGAACTGGTTTTCCTACGGGATGTTTTGCGAGATCCCGATAACTGATAATGTACCAGAGAGCAACGGAAATTATCCGTTATGCAAAGCAGGTGCAGCTAATTAATTATTATTCAAAGTAACGGGGTATATTGTGGGATGAGCTCGTCCTTAATCCCTCTTGGGTACATATTTTACCATCGGGTCCGTCACTCGAGAAGATAAGAATGCACACACACACACACACACACACACACTCATATATATATATATATGTATATATATCGCTGTTCGTTTATTTTCGTATATCAATATACGCGTGAACAATTGTAAATATTGACTGAAGAATATATTCTTTCGCTCGAGCGACAAGTTTATCGAACGTCCCACTGAGAGAATTTCGAAAAAAAAGAAAGAGGGTTTATCCTCGAAGATCCGCGTGCCAAAGCTTCGAAGCACACAATGAAAAGAAATGTATTATTACGTGAGCGAAAGGGTGGCTGTGCAAACATTGATTCAGGGAATATTGAAAAAGGACTCTCGTGTTCTATACATAGATTTTACACTGAGAAGAAATCGTTGAGTATATCCCAATTCTCAAGAGTGCAATATGCAATTCAGTTCAAGATCCACGTCCTTTTTAGTCCATCTGTGCATGAAAAGCGTGTGTGTTTGTCTAATTGCACGATCCGAGTGGGTGATAGGTCGACGTTGTAGATGTGAATGCGTATATAATCGTACATGCGAGGGAATGTTATAAATCAAGGCAGCCAAGTCGACAAGTTTAAAAGAAGAAAAAAAATGTCGTCGGGTCTTTCGGACGAGAGAAGAGAAAAAGGGAGAGAGAGAGAGAGAGAGAGAGAGAGAACTCTCGAGTGGAATAAAATGTTGATGAACGCGATGAACCGGATGCTGGGTCGGCGAAAGAACTACCCGGGGTTCGAGCGAATCGCTCGACGCTAGCAAATATACCCGGAGTAAAACTTAGAAGCGCATCTTAGGGACGAGCAGCAGCAGGAGCCAGGAGCAGAGCACCACCTCTCGGTCTCGGGACTCCCGTGAGAGATACAATCGTGTTTTCTCGTCTGCTCGTCGCGATGCTCCGCTAGGTAAGTGCCTAGAGACAGGTATTAAAACCAAAGCCTCGGGACTCTTCGCGAAGGTATCAACGAGGAATGAGCGCATGTATTTGTGAGTACGTATGCATGTGTGTACGTGTGTGTCTGACCGTGAACCGCCGTCTTTCTTTCTCGCTCTTGCAAGTCCGCTGGTTGTCGACCCGTGACTCTGACATTAAAACAGCGACAACTAACAAACGCGATCGCCCATTTGGATCGTACAATGCTCTCTCTCTCTCTCTCTCTCTCTCTCTCTCTCTCTCTCTCTCTCTCTCTCTCTCTCTCTCTCCCCCCCCCTCATTTTCTTGTCTTTCTTATACTTGCTAAAAGCTCTCACGCAATTACAACGCCTTGTATCATATATATTTATGTATGTACATATACAAGATGTATATGTATATATTATATAAATATATATATCTATATGCATTATATATATATATATATATATATAAATAGAGCTAGGTATACGCCTAGTTGTAACGATTGAATAATATGGAAGAAAAATCTAATTGGCATTACGTACAATGGGGGGGCCCGAGTGTTAATTCTCACGAGAGAGGAACAGCAACATCCTGGGATATAAACGTACTTGGATATAATGACGCTTGTAAAATAGTCCCGAGTATATTTATATACCCTCGAGTATATTATATATACTCTTGATGTACCTGTTATATTATGAGGGGAGTTGAAGATAAAGTAGAAAAGGAAGCCAAGAAAAGGACGGTAGCACGATGAAAAATCAAGTGTGCGGTAGAATGTGGCAAGAAAAATTTCGAGACTCTCAATTCCATCAACTCTCTGTTTACTCTCTTTCGTTCGTACGCTATGTGGAACTTGGCTTCGTCTATCATAGAAACTATGGGGACTAATTGCCACTCTGTTTAATACGATTAACCGTTCTCTCGATCCGGTATGCTCGATAATGTAAGATCTCTACCAACGCGTTCGACATGTCAACGCTTCTTTCTCTAATGTTCTATCTTCTATATATATATATATATATTTAGGTATTTGTGTGTGTGTGTTCTATATATTGGCTACTCGTGAGGCAAGTATCCCGAGAGTGCCGTTGGACGAACCGGCCAAGACCCAGAGATCGATCCGCAATGATACAGAACATCAACGACTACCATGGGATCATTTCAGTCCTCTATTTTTCCACCCTTCTTTCTAATTTCTCTCTAGATCCAATCAGGTTCTCGCTATGGAAATAAGCGAACGCGATAAAAAATGAGGGTCAGGGTGAATCCTAAATGTCGGAGAAAAAACAACACGCTTTAACTGGTATATTTTATACTATGTGATAACGCGATTGGAATTTATCCAGTCGCCCTGTACTCATTATTATGGAAACATCAATTAATTCATCACAGCAATTATAATTTATTAAGATTCCGTTGTAAAAGACGTCATTAGCGATAAAATCGTGATAATATTTACAGTATGTTTAATTAATTAAGATGATTTTGTTTACGTAATTATGGAGCCTAAGCGAACGAATTAAGTATCAAATTTTGTTGAGAGCAAACTAATTATCGAATTTCACAGGGGACCATGTAGAATCGTTTTCAAAGCAGATTTAATTGTAAATTTTGAACAATTAAGAAAAAAATACTAGGCGAAATTATAAAAATAGTCGGAATATCGCGAAAAAGTTAATCAAGGAAAACGAGAAAAAACGAGAGCGAGTCATCGAAAATCCCAACGCTTCTAGATAATGCGTCTGAAGTATCATGACTATACGTGCATAATTCGCCGAATCAAAGAAGGCATTTTATTTAGGTTGTCGCGACGAGGATAATTCGTTTCTTCCCCTTATGACTCCGTTCTTGGCAAAGTCAGTTTCCTTTTTTGTAATATATTCCGCTTTATATCGGGAATTACCCACGGTGATATGCTGAAACTTGACATTACGTCGAGGTCCGTTGGCGGAGGGAAAAAAGAGAGAGAGCGGGGTCCGTTTGCGCCCAAGGAATATAAATCACCGCGGAAACGATTCATCCCGTGCATTTTGGGATATTCGAATTCTCAAACATGGCACCAATTTTTATAAAGTTCCTTGACCTCTTCGTTCTTTATCGAGAAGACAAAATTTTACGAATTCAAAAAAATCCTCGATACTTCACAATTTACGTGAAATCTCTTTTTCTCTCAACTTTTCTACACTTTCTCTTGGGGATTTTTTTCTTCCTAGCCATCGAGAGCGATTCTCCTTGGGAAGAAAAAGAACGCAAAATACGAACATCACACGAGAAAGATGCGACAGATAGTCATATGCAAATGCGATCAATTTACATGTAACTTATCGGCTTTGTGAACAAAATTTCTATGAAAAAAATGAGCGCACTTTTTCTTCTCTTTTTCTTCATCTTTTTAGGATCAAATTTTTAAATCTTTTTTTAGCTTTCTCTAAAAAAATCATAACAGCCGTTTCGGACGAGCAACCAAGCTACGATACTGCCTTCTTTACTTTTTAACGCGTGAACGATCTTAATTTCTAACTTGAAAAAAAAATCTTATACTGTATTCCAAAAAATGACGATTTTATTTTTTTTGTTTATGAAACGATTATAAAATCTATTCAATTTTAATACGAATTTTACGCAGTTGGTAATTCTGTCGATTGGAAATATTAATAATCACAGAATCGTAAATTTGAGGGATGAAAATGTGACTCTGTGAATGTTCGTTAATCGAATAAAGCCGGGTGCATTTCCGGTCCGTAATACGATTTTGATGAAAATTAATAATTGAACGGGAGGCTAATGAATATTTAAGTAACTGAATCGATAATTTCTCATACCTCAATGAGTCGTTGAACGACACGTTTCGTTGAATGGATTCCGAAGAATTCTTCGAGTCCTTAGCCAAAAGATCGCTGGATCCTCGTTTATCTCGGATAATAAGTGTTGCTCTCGTGGTTCGTTGGTGGTCAGTAACTCTCGTTCCGTTTCCTTGATAAAGGAAGGTTTATCGCGAGATTAAGAACAAATCCTCCACTTTTTCGTTGGATAATGTTTAATTAAGAGGTTGAAAATACGGGTGGTGTCAACGGGGGATTATTTTGTGAATCACGAGCGCAGCAGCAAATTTCAAATGCAAATAAAGTACGAAATAATAAGAGATGAAGATAAAAATAAGCGCGGTTTAGTAATGATCGTCCCGTAAAGTCGTCTTGTTCGTCGGCATTTAAAGGTAATCGCGCGCCCGCGCGCGCGCGAGTCACGTATAATTTTAATTCGAGGGTTGTTTTTCCTCACGGGGGTTGTAAGATTTGTCGCTCACCGTTTTAATCTTGTTTAATATTATTTCTAGAGCTTGTTCCTTGCTCTTTCTCTCGTTCGCGAGGGTTGATTGATGAAAAAAAAAAAAAAAAAACAGTGATATAAATTTGAAAGGGGGTTGTCGAAACGTCACTCGCACCCTCTCCGTGGCGCGTGCGGTTCTCTCCTTTCACGCCACCGCACCAAACAGAAGTGAACTACTCGTGCGCCGCCGGTTCACGGTACCTTAAATACCTTGGCCGAGAGCCGGCTCCGAACCCCCTTCCTTTCGCTTCATGCACTCTCGTACACGCTCAAGCTCATTGGCGGGGGAGAGAACGAGAGAGAAAGAAAGAGAGCCTCGTTCGTATCCTCGCTGTACTAGGATGCCCCCGGCTATATCACCACCACGGACCAGTACACAGCCTCATCCTCTTCCCCTTCTTCATTTCGTCCTTTCCCACCACTTGCTCTTGACTCTTCTTCTTCTTCTTCTTCTTCTTCTCCTCCTCCTCCTCCTCCTCCTTCTTCTTCTTCTTCTTCTTCTTCTTCTTCTTCTTCTTCATCGTCTTATTCACTGCTTTCCTCTCCTTCTCCCCTTCGTTGCTCTCACTAAAGTCACTGGAGCTTCTTCCTCTCCTCCTCGAGAGAAACAGAGAAAGAAGAAAAGAGCAAGAGAGGGAGAGGCGAAGCAGCAACAGCGAAGGAGTATATTGCGCAGACACCCCGCGTGAACGGGCGAGACAACCCTCGACTATATTCGCCGAGGATGTATACTCCACGTCGCCTGGTACTATAGGATTAAGAGTGGAGTACGACAACTGCCAGAGGCAGTGGAGAAACCCTTCGCCAGGATAACACGCTGAGGGCTCTCTTTCTCTCTTTCTCTTTTATATACTCAAGTTGCCTCTCGCATTGCTGGAAGCAGAGATGACGTTGAGGGGCTCTGCACACACGCTCTCACGCGCTCCTTTCGTGCCAGGAACACGCGCATCTCCGGCTTTTCTATTCTTCTTCCTTCTCTTGTCCTCTCTCTGTGACACGATTTGGACCATTTATTCCCATTTCTTTTTCTATTCACATCTCGCCAGATAAGAGCCATATCGAGATTATATAGATTTGATTTTTTTTCTATTTATATTTCTAACCGAGATGCTCGGTAATAAGATTGATGAAAAATTCATCGAATTTCAATAGATTGTAAGAAAGATTCGACAGGTCACGGCAATCGAGTTATAAACCTTGGAAAAATATTCGTCTACGCATATGTTAATGAAGATGATTCGATCAGAGAATGTTTGTGTTGGTTTGTACAAAAAAAATGTATAACGACCCACGTTTATATTTACCCAAAAACTAGGTAACCATTACAGGTTTTTTTTTCATTTTTTATTTTAAAGCTTGTAAATACAATTTACTTAGGGTCAAAAGTCATCAAGGACACGTCGTTTAAACACTCATCGAAATCCTAGATCGTAAATTTAGAGATGCCACCTGATTTTTGTGTCGTTCTTTCTACGACAATGTTGATCTGCCCATTTTTTTCAAGTTTTTTTTTTTAGGAACTGCAAATAATAGCTGTAATTTGTAAGTGATTTATTGGAATTACTTGTAATTTTGATTCATCGAAGCAAACTCATTCGTACATACGCAAAGGATTCCTTGACATTATACGTAAGATTCTTTCGAAAATTTGTACAAACAAAATACTTTGTCACACATCGGTAGCCAATTGACCTCACCGCAGGAGCCTCTTTCGACTAATATACGACATTGGACCTTTATATTTACCAAAAGTAAACCTCTTGGCTATCAAAAATTTCGCGGTAAAAAAAACAGCCCTCAAGAATAAAATATTTGGTGCGTTTCGTAATTACCAAAAATCGAGTTATAAATCAACTTGAATCTGCACATCGACCATGTTGAAAATATCATGTAAGTCAAAATTCATTTATATAGCCGACAACATTGGAGCCCATTTTGAATATTTTTCTAACCCTCGGACACTAATTCCAACATAAAAAATCTAATAAGATAAATTAATTTTGAAAGCGTTAAAATAAGATCTCAATTCCAATATTCGAAGCCTACAAACTGCCTCTAAATCAAACACCCAATTTCAATATTAATGGATACATGGAACCTAAATTTTTCTTTTGCCAGTATTTCCGAATATAATTCGTCAATTCAATGACTATTTCATGATTTATAACAGATGAATATGTTGATAATGAAAATTAAAAAATTGAATAAAATCATGTTATTGCATGGGTCTCCCAGCCTCACTGTAGTTATCAACAATATACATACAGCACGACCTGAATTTATATCGACAACAATTTATTGGACGAGAGAAAAAGAGGCAGGGAGCATTCGTAAGGCAATCCCGAAGAATGCAACGACGTATATATTGCGTGAATGAAAATGTTCGTGGGCCGAGGGAATGTTAGTAATGCAAGTGAGTTTGATGTGCACTGTGAATCGGTGTCTGTCGAGGCGAGATGCACCTACGTGTGCCATTGACACTGACACGATAATCGACGTAATATCTGTTATGTGGGAGTGAAATAGGTAATGACTCAGTTGCACATCAGACACACAGAAAAGTCGGCACGGTTAGAGCGGAGGTGAAAGAAGGTGTAGCGAAGTGAGAGCGATCGAGAGAGCAAGAGGAGAGAAGTTGCGGTGCGGCGTTAGTGGTAAGAGCAGAAGCGAGCAGTAGTAGCGGTAGATGAAAGACGGGCGAGAGCGCGCGCAAGTGCCGCGAGCGAGTAAAGGCGAGAGTGAAAGAGAGCCCGCGGAGAGCACAGTAGACGGACGGAGCGTGAACTTGACCCGAATCAGCGCACCAGCACCACCATCAGGAAGAAAGAATGAAAAAGTGCCTGACCCCCTGCCCCTCTCGCTCACTCCCTTGCCCCTCCACCCTCGTGGAAAGGTGAAAGGATGCGAGCGAGTGCAAGATGAAAATTACTCTCACTTTTGTTGTACGACAAGCCTCTTCTTCTTTCACCTGCTTATTACGCATCTCGAGTTCCGTCCCTCTTCCTTGCCTATTATATCGTTAACGCCTGCATAGCATCCTTCGCGTTTGACGAGAGTCCTTAAGATCGAAAGTAAGAATAGAAGATAAATTTTGTACTTCTCTATTGTTTATTCGTTGAAACTTCCAGAGCATTCCTTGCGTTTGGTGAAATTGTACAATTGAAAAGAACGACAAAAGGCAGGTTTCATTCTTCTTTCTCATCTCTTCGTTAAATGTTTCACAGCTTCCCTAGTGTTTGGCAAGATTTAAAAAGTGGAAGGACAATCAGAGATTCATCCAGGACAATCAGAGATTCGTCCAAGACAATCCTCGTTAACGGAGCTCCCATTTTTATATACTTTTTTTCGGATCAAAGCAAGAAAAGGACACTTTGATTCTGTTGTTACGAGCTCGCCGGTAACTCGGGCCAAGAGCTCGCACGTGAGTAAATTTCGTTGAGATCCACTCGTGGTTAAAGCCGAGGGAAGGAAGGAAGGAAATCAATAGCGTTGCTAGGCTCTGTAGTCCTGCTACCTCGCGCTGAGATGCGTTTATGTATGTACATATATATATATATATATATATATATATATATATATATATAATTATATATGTGTTTTTATGGGTATAGATACACTTCGCGTGTACCATTGTACGTAGATGGAGGGATGAAACCGTTAAAAGCCCTTGCGAGAGTAGACCAATAGAGACATACTCTTCTGCTACATGCGTTCGTCGGAGATATATATTGAAAAATTTCGATGGTTCGACAAATAGAGTTTACTCGTATAACGCAATCAGAATTTTCAAGACCCCTCTTTTGGCCCTCCAAAAAGAATTTAATGAGATTCGCGAGTTCAAGAATAGACTAAAAATATGGACGAAAATCACGTCATTAACTTTTATGATTTTTTGAAATATCATTTTCCCTAACGACGAATTTGCGTGTATAAATGTTTTAGGAACTTTCAGCGAATGTTATCATCAAATCTCATCCATCATTTTTCATCGAGACACCATTTTTTTAGCCCGTGAACATGACATGTACGTTGATGGAAAAATTCTTGTTTAACGTTCGCGAACCCCTCAAATCTCTGGGCTAAAACCCCTCGCGTATTTATCGGGGGGAAATAGACGCTTTTTTTGACAAACTCATGGATACGTAGAACCCCTATTCGTAAATATATACGAAAAATGAACGAATCTCGGACGAGCTACGAGTTCTTTCACCCCATCGTAAATTGACAAATTGATCAGTCGCTTCACCAACTGTCGCTTCGTTTTCGCATTTCCCTCGATCGCTCCTGTACCATCTTGTCGGATGATATGGACCAATTGTACTAGTATAATTATGTTTGTATACGTTCGTATATGTATGTACACAGTAAAATAATTCTGAAATCAAGAGACGCGGTAGCGGCTCGACGCGAAGTATTAAAAGAAAAAGCCAGCGCGAGGCCTACCGCACTCTTATATACGCGAATATGCCGGTTTTATGACGTCATGGCGTTTTCAAACCATTCTAACGGATGAACCGTTTGATCAAAAAATCTGAATATTGGTGACGATTTAAATATTACGCTAAAATCACCGAAAAAAGAGTCTTCATTGCTCATTATGATTTTTTTAAAAATCGATTCCAGATATATGTAGATATTGACGAGCAATATTTCACTTTTACAATTTTCACAGAAACACTCGCGTGGGCATTTTTACTATTAAGCTCTATAAATTTTATGGAACACCCAGTAAAACTGTTAAAATATATTTTGATATTTACATTATGAATAAATCTTTCTTTTTAAGATTTATTATATATATGGATGAAATAGTGAACTGCACCGTACGACTTTCATCACATAATTTTTTAATTTATGTTCGAAATATTGTGCCAGATATTAATGGTTACTTGGTCTTTGTTCAATCTTGAACGAAAATTTCAGTTTCTTCAAAGATAATTTCAAGATTTTGGTGGCTTTTCTTTATTCTCACGAATTTCTTGGTAATTTTGAAAATATGCTGCTTTCAGTGCAGAAGGTAATAACGATATTCGGATTGGTTGAACTCTGGCAGAGATCGAGGGTGAGTCTAGTCGAGCAAGAACATTATACAGAATATGGGAGGGAAAATCAAGTTTTCTCCCCTTTTGGAGGCAGATGGAAGACCGCGGCAGCGCCCGAAATCAATACAACCTCACCGGAATTTACGGGACCTCGAGAGTGTTGGGGTAGGTCCTGATCGACCGGTTAATTGATATGCGGGTTCACTCACCGGTTTAACTCCCTTTTTTCTCTTTCTGTCTCCTTTTTCTGTCTTTACGAATGGATTGTCCAAGATGCTGTCGTTATGATACTGCTCAAGCTTGTATGTTCAAAGATGAGCGTTCGAGAATGTATATAGACGGTGTATTCGTAAGTTTCACGGCTTGACGATCACGTCCTTCGTTCCGTTCCAGTACGTTTTACTCGCTTCCTTCGTGCGCTACCGGACGCCGTGCTGGAGAGAAACATCGCGAGAGAGGCGCATGCACTCGCGAAGGCTGTCAAATGGCAGTCTCTCAAATTCATTCCGTACTTTGGGAACAATTGCCGGAATAAATGTTCCTCGATAGATGAGAAGGTTGTGGAGTACGAAGGAGTAATAAAACTATCATTCTCTTTATTTCATCGATCGCCGGAGGGTTATTGCAGCTCAATCATCAACTCGAGTATATTCTTTACAGCCTCCAATCATTTCTCTCTCTCTCTCTCTCTCTCTCTCTCTCTCTCTCTCTCTCTCTCTCTCTCTCTCTCGTGATTTCTACATCATCGCGGTGAATTGAACGTAATCGCAACAAAGGGTAATGGGTTGAAACGCTGCGTTCTCATCTCTCTTTATTGTCAGAGAGAAAGCAAGCTTTAGGTGTCGTATAGTTTACACCTCCATATAACACTATAGTACATATATAGGATGTGCCAGTTTGAATCGTTAATAATTCAAACTCGATTACGACCGAATCCCGAGTCAGAAAGTCTAACGATGTTTTTTTGTCACGCTCCCTCCTGAAGAGTTATTAAAATTTACGAATTCTTGTACATTTCATCGCGCACATTTTCAAAACGGTTGGAGATAGACCAAAAATGCATATAACCAATTTTGTAGAGCATGAAATTGTCTCTATAAAATGTTTAAACAACTTTTATCTGTTTTCAGTAACAAAGCCATGAGAGCAGCTCAAATACCGATCTCGAAGCTTTGCGCTTAAGCCGACTACTTATAAGAACCCTTTTTCGATCGCCTTTCACGACTAAACTACTGTATATAGAAAAAATCTCTCGTCAAAACCTTTTTTGAAGGAAGTTTGTTGTTGTACAAGATTCGCCATATGCATTTTTGGTCTATCTTCAACCGATTTTACACGAAGCCCGGTAAGAGAGCACGAATTCGGCAACTTCGATAATTAATAACTCATAAGAAGGACTGATCGAAAAACACGATGAAACTTTTCGACTCGGAATTCAGTCCTGATTTTTAGTTCACAGTAATAATTATCTGTAGTTGGACACCCTGTATATAGGCAATCTCATCTCGTAACGAAGCGTAATGGACTATCCTTGCTCGATATATTGTATATAAGAGAGGCGTTGAGTCGGTCTGTGCGTTCGAGACCTTGACCGTCGTCGTCTTCGTCGTAGTGTCGTCGTCGCGTTGTCGTCGGTTTGTCTCGTATGTGAACGCAGAACGAGCTCACGGGATCAATTCCCGTCTGGGCAAGAAGTACCGTTCTTGCAAAGACTTTATGTCCACGAAGGCCAGACCATGCGCGGGCAGCACCCGTCGGGACTACGATCCGGGACGAGAGCCAAAGTCAGAACTTTCTGGCCCGCTTGTCGTATTTCGAATCCAAGAGACTGTTCGCATAACGATATAGGAGAGCCTGACCAGACTCGGTTATTCTCGCGAATATAAATAAATATATAGCGGACTTTGCGAGCTCGGTCTTTTAGTCTGTCTAGAAAAACGCAATCCGGCTTTCCGTGTTTCTAGCACAAAATCTAAAAGTCCTTGTCTCGATTTTGCATCCTTTTTTCTATTTCAGAAAAGAACGCTTTTCAAACGGACATCGAACTGCCGTATAACTCATTCGATTGATCAGCGCGCTTTTTCCATTCTCCTATTTCTATTCTGCCCTTGTTTTCGCGTTCGCGTAGCTCTTGTTCTTTTTTTTTCTAGTTACATATAAAGGAAGATCGGTATCGCGGCCGAACGATTCCGCGCCTCAATCCGGCCGACCTGTTCCGGGGGCACATCCGAGAAAATTCCAAACGTAATAAGTACGCAAGCACGAAGAGAAGAGACTCTGAACGTACCGCGAATCACGTAATCCTTCGAGAACCCTCCCGCGCGCGCTCTTTTCTCATGCGTCGATCTTTTCAACGTTACTCTCGATATATATAAACCTTCGGAGAATCTTCCGCAGCAGGCTGAAAAAATTCACGGTAATTTTCTTGCCAGGAAGATCGCCCTTCTCGAGTAATGAGACTCGTGTTGTGCGCGGGTGAACGCCTTCGTGCCGAACGATATACCGTGCCGATTGCAAACAGCCCTGACTTCGAAACGTGAATCGAACTAATGTATATATATATATATATTTAAAAATGTAGCTGACTACAAAGCAATTTCTCGAGTCGAGGAAGAATCTAGAAAAGGCGACCGAGAGCTATTGATAAATTCGCGTCTATCAATCGATGGTATATTGACAACGGGTAGTACGCGGTGTAAATCAAAAAGACTTCGTCAGGTATGTGTGCTCCCAGCATACACGGGCTCGATGACTCAACTCTTTTGCCAAAAGTGACCGTTACAATTATCATCAATGAAATACCGCAATCGATTGATTCGCCAGATTTCAGTTTACCGTAACATCGCGGACTCTAATTGCGAAAAATATAATTATTATACCGTTGACCGGAATATATGTGAGAATATGAGGATGAGTTTGGCGTTAAAAGAGGCGAAGTGCGAGCAGACGCGTGTCTCTCTCCCGATCTCAAGACGAGCACTTTGTCTCAAGCCTGTACAAAGAGTCTGCATCTGATGATACGCTTCGTTTCGCCGAGGGCAATGTGTCTAGAATATGGCGGTCGTCACGCTCAGACGATCGGAATTCGTGCTCGGCGTTCAACGCCATTACACAAAATTGGCTACTCGTGTAACCATGAAGACACGGTGCGACAACAAATTTGGCTGGAATTATTGTATCGGTAAGCGAAATATACCGATCTTTCGCGAGTCGACGGCTTACCAAATTTTTTCTCGTTTTCATCAATTATTACATATACCAGGGAATACCAAAAAGTATTATACGAGCATCAAACAGTCAGGGGGGGAAAGGCCTAAAAGAAAAAAGGAAGAGATGGGACCGAAGAACGCGAACGAACGGATGGTTTACGTGAGGCAATCTAATCTGCGTTTTTGTGGCACTCCAGACGCACCGTTCCGTCTAATAAGTTAAGTTTTTCAGGCGGTTTACCGTTAGCCGAACGCGCCCGGCGTTGAGTTAACCGTCATCGCCGCTGGCGCTGCCATTACCAGGACGGTCAACTACATACATCATGCACAGTACTCTGACACGCGTGAGTATCGGATCCATAGAGAAACAAAAGGAGAAAGAAAGAGAAAGAGAAATAGCGATAAAGCGAATTGTATGGATCGTTTTGAACGACGCGGGTATTTTTTCCTGGTCATTCAAAAGTTATTACAAAAATGACAATCACTGGACGTCGAAATACTTACGTGCAAACATGTTACATTGTTTCGATATGATCGGAATATCATCGAAAATGTCAATAAAGACATACAGTTTGACGTATGAAAAGAAAAAAAACACAATTGAATGATCTTTTTTCCATTCAAACAAAACCGCAAACGACAAAGCTCTAGGCGGTATATGCAGGAGAAAAAGCGAAAAAAAGGCGAATGTCAAGTTTGCGCTCGCCCTCGTGCGTATTTCCGCGACTATATATTATATTACTCACAGCGGACGTGTTCTCACAGTAGAATCTTGGTAGGACGGTGTTTCCCTCGACTATTTTTTTTTTTTCTCTCTTCACAATATCCACTTACCACATCCGCTGTGCGTTTCGCAGGGCATTTGGTCAGCGAACACTCTCGTTCTCTGAACATTGCATGCCGATTCTGAGGAGAAGCAATCTCAGCTTGGACGAAAAGATGGCAAAAAAATGGACTAATCTGGTTTTTCGGGGATCGATTCCACGCGTATTTTTAGCAGGATATTTTGTAAATAAAAGAAAAGAGATGTTTCGAGTCCGTAGCTCTTGTGTGTTTCGTCGTTTTTTCGATGCTGCTTAAGCTTCTTGTATGCTTCTTCTTTTCCTCCTTCTTCTTCTTCTTCTTCTTCTACTTCTTTTTCTTCTCGTTTCTTTTGCCGGCTGACCGCGCTCGCTTCCACAACCTGTTATTTCAGGATTGCGAATCGCGCGACCGATGCCTTCCCGCCTTCGGGCAGCCCTTCGATGAGCTATATAAATACTCTGGTATATATACCAAACTATCGATGTTTCGCTCTCATTAAGTCGGAAATATAAGGAACATACGAAATTTGTGTCGATCGTTGCTAATATCATCTGCAACTTTGAGACTTTTCCCTCTCGATGAGCCGAATTGCGATTTTATTGAAAACGTATATAAACAACATTTCCGATGACGAAAAATAATACTCGAGGGATCGCGATCTGATATTGACGACGCATGTGCAAGAGCAGCAACAACAACATGTACGTTGGATGAGAGAGAATCCGTAGCCAAGTATGGAAGCCAGTTTTGCTAGCCGAGCGTTCCAGATGACCTCGGCATAACCGCGATTCACTCAACCTCCTCCTAGCAAGGATCAGTTAACCGTTAACTACGTCGTCCCGCGTGCACAGGTTGCACACGCTCTTACAATATGTGCAAGTGCGAGGGAGACAGGAGAACATAGAGCAACGAGAAGAAACTACCGCTGGAGGATCATGACTCGGTACGGAGAAGAGAGAGAGAGAGAGAGAGAGAGAGAGAGAGAGAGAGAGAGAGAGTCCTCATTCAATGGTGCTTTGTTCCAGAGACGGGACTCTTTGGCAACGCCGATGAATCCAAGAGAAAGATAAGATCATTCTCTCGATATTTGTCATCAGTACAAGAGAGCACTGGAGGGCCTCGAGGAATAGAAATGAAGCGTGTAAAGTGGAGAACAGACGTCGAAGAAGCGTGAAGACGAGGAAGCCTAAACGAGTGTACTACGGAATGATATAACTCGCAAAGGCTCACCGCTCCAATGATCTAGATCCATTTGCCTAGTTAGAAACACGAGGAAACATTGCCCCATGCGACGTTTTTCCATCAGCATCTGTGACACATCGTCGTAACTTGCTCGCTCAACTTTACGACAATCCTTGCCGACAAGTTTTGCCAGGATTATGCTGCTTTTATTCTAAACATATCTCGTTGCCTTTCCCAGCCCCCCCCCCCGCCCCCCTCCAGCGGCACTTGCGGCTAATAGCGCAACAAAAACCGCTAGCAACCCGACGTTGTTCGCGTAGTTGGCCCCGCAAAGGACCCAGCCAACCGGTACAACGTGTGTGTCCTCGACACACTCCCCTATGCCCACTCACATTCCGAACGAGATTCTCCAAAACGAGCTCACGAATGGGGCCAAATTTTGCCAATCCAGAACGATGTGTTCTATACCTATCATTAACCGCATTTGTAAAATATTTTAAAAATGAGATATTGTAAGATGTTAACCGGAGGAAATGTGTAAACTTGCATGCAATCGTTCCACTAAATAAGACGATATTTCTCAACTATACACTGAAGATTTTTTTAAAATGATTTTACAATCAAATAACCGAGCTGCCTCGTTTACCGAATTATTCCTACTCGGCAAAGGCAAACGATCCACGAAAAAGAAAAAAAGAATATCGAATGTTCTCCAGCCGGAAGACCTTCGAGCCCTTCTTTCATCACCATTCCAAGGCACCACTGCATCCCATCCTGAAGGTCATCTACTCAAAACGCCGAATAAAATATTGGTACGGAATATGCAGAGAAAGAGTCGAAACAGGAATTGCGTGAGAAATTCGTAGCATTAATTTGGGGCTACGAGGGCAGTCTTTTCTTTAATCGATTCGGCGAATTTTCTGGGCACCATGTGGACACATGTGGCCCAATGATCGATCTCGACGAATGTTTCTTTTTTTTTATTCTACGGAACGAACATCATCGTTTCTCGAGACGGGACCACATGGTTCGAACGAAAATTACGTATCAAAATTTCAAAGACGCGATTGTTAAGATCGGGAGGAAATTCGACGAATACTGGCAGAGTGGTGGAAGATGTGCAAAACTGCGTCTGTTTTTGAAGGAGAGACTCGATTATCGTTTTTCGCATCTCACGATATAATACATACACCTTGGACTCCCGAGTCAACGCGGGTCTCTCATCTCGCACTCTCTCGACTCGAGAGGATCCTGCTTCTTCTCACGTTTAGTCATTCCGCCCAAGGCGATTATCATCTCTCTTGGCCGAACGAATAACGAAGAAGAAGAAGGGGAAGGGAGTTCGAGGGACGTGGAGGGTAAGAAAAGAGAAGAGAAGAAAAAGGAGAAGAAGAAGAGGGGAAAAAACTGCGCGATGTTTGAGATGACTATCGGTTCATCGCGAAGCAAGCTAGGTAACGACGAATCTTCTCTGGCGGAACTCTTCTCTCTTTTTTCCCTCTCTCTCTCTCTCTAGTAGTTCTTGTAGCGAATATTACTACGCGCGGCTGATGCTCCGCTGGCGTGAATCAAGTATCGATTGGTTCGTGATGTCACCCGATGTTTTCATCGATTAAATTTCGAGATGATATATATGAAAAAGATAAGTAAAAAGAAAAGAAGATAATAAAAAATAAGCCTCTTCTGTCCGTAATTACGTCAGGAGTGTACAGGAAAGTCGATAAAATTTGCAGTCTAGTAAATGAGGGTACAATTTATACGAGACACGATGACACGATTGCCATTCACCCGAGATATATACGTCGAGGTGAATTCCGGGCTCGAGAAAGATCGGGTCCGCGCATGCCAGATACACGATAACGGTGTCCATCTGGTTGCGGTCGCCGAATCATCGTGGCAAATCGAATAATTCGTCACGTCGATTCTCTCTTTCTCTTTCTTTCTCTCTCTCTGGGAGATTCTCCCGCTGGTAGACTCACTTCGATCGATCCTCTCGTAATGGAAGAAAACGCGCGCTACTCGTGTACGAATTTGCTCGATCATGGGCCAACGACGAAGAATAAAAGTACAAGAGCGGCGAATAAGAGAGAGAGAGAGAGAGAGAGAGAGAGAGAGAGAGAGAGAGAGAGAGAGAGAGATTTGTGCGTGGAAAAGAACGGGGGAACGCATCTCCAGCAATGGCGGTCGTTTCTGAAGCCTCTCGCGTTAATAGAGCAATCGTTGGAGACCTTGACTCCACCGGTGGCTCCGCATAAGCGTTGTGATTCTTTCTCTCGAATTCTCTCGTGGCGAACGATGTTACGTTCGTTATGTTTGGCTCGGGGGATTTGTACCATATACGAGCGAGAATGAGGCAGTGAAAGAAAGCAACTGGAAGAAACGAAGGAGCACGGAGAGGAGCGCCTCTTGTGCGTGCATCCGGTGTGCCAGTGTCATTCAACTCTTTCCCTCGAGACTTCTCTTATCCGGAGGAAAAGCAAAACGAGCATCGCGGGCGAGTTTCGTTATTAACCGTGAGGCGCTAATTGGTCCTGCTACCAAGACTACCATGACCCTCTCTTTTTCTTTCTCTCTCCTTTTCTCCGTCTATCTTTGAGTCCTCGATCCTCAGGAGTGAGCGTTTCCTCTATACAGAGCTGCAGAGCCAAAGGTTCGAGTTGGTAAACTCGTCGAGTGACTCGCCATTACTCGTTTCCCCGTAAGCAGCGCATAGCAGAAAATCCCGCCTGCTTACCTGCTGCTGTTGCTCCTACCACTGAGTGAATAGAAACCGCCGCTTATTCACGTCAGCCTCGCAAAGATGATTCACAAAGAAAAAGAAGATACCAAAGAGACGATGAAGGAGAGGAAAAAGACGAAGAAGAAGGAGGAGGAGAGAATGACGAAGAAAGAAAAAGACACGAGTCTAGGGTATCATCGCCTATAAATACTTGCTTTCTTGCCTTGGGCAAGGACGTGTCTTTGCCTCTGCATAAATATTATATTCGCTATTTTATGAGGCCTGTCTGTCTCTTTCTATCTCTACTCGATTACTTGTCAGCCTTTTTCGTCCTGCACCCAACGCTGGAAAATTTTCGCAGCTCGTTCCTGGTCACAGAAGGTCATTCAATATTTCCCAAATATCGCAGACTCCCCCTGGTCTCCAGGATGGCGAGACTCGATATGAGAATTTTGGCACAATAGTCATCCTCTTGTTAGTCTTCTTGGAAACGAAAAAATGAAGAAGCCTTATCGCGTTTGCCGCTGGTTCAAATCGCCAAGGAGTCGAAGAAGGCAAACTCTGTTGGAGCTTCCGAGACTGAGCCATATTCACGGAAGGATCATAACGCAAAACAGACGCCGATGCCTTTTTCGTTGAAACAACATCACGGGGCACTAGTTTTAACGACTCTCTTTCGATGTTGCAACGGGTATTCTCGTCTTTCTCGTGATGTACGGGGTGGCAATATGGCCCAGGGAACAACTCCCTGTCGGCGGCTTCTTCAAGGATTGACAATCCCGAAGGGTTACTCTCTCTCTCTCTCTCTCTCTCTCGGTGTCTTCTTGAGAGTCCCTCGCTCCGAGAATTGCGATTCTCGAAATTCTACTTATTCGTGCGCGCGTGCACACGTATGTTTATACATACGAGACTCGGGGAGCTCTTGTTCCGCGCCGCGGAGAGTCCGAATGGCAGCGGAAACGCTTTATGGAAATTGCCAGAGGACATTACTTTTATTCGCTATCAAGGAGCACTGTGATCGCGAAGAACAAGGCACAAAGTAAAAGAGAGTAACTGCAGGGATAGAGCGCATTCGAAAAAAATCTTAGAGAAAGGAAGAAAGAAAGAAAGAGAGGTAAAGATCAACGCCGATCTGGAATCTCGGCCGTAATCGTAGTCACCTCTCGCGGTGTAGAAGAAGATGGCTAAGAAAGCTTAGGGAGGATACGAGTTTAGTCACCTCTGGCGCTGGGCTGTGCCAACAGACTCGACACGGGCGACAATGTTTGCAAATGGAGCTCCGACCGTGTACTCTTCGGAGGTGGGGAAAGGCGCGCAAGTACCCGACTAGAGAGAAGAGAGGCAAGAGAGTCGCTACACGGCCGAGGTCAACGACGTCGGATGGCCGCACACGCCGAGTGTAAGAAGCGACCAACTAAAGAAGAGAGAATAAGATAGATAAAAATAGAGAAAGGGAGTGAGATATAGAGACAACAATGACTCTACATCATCAGCTGTTTCTCTAAATTAAATGAACTTTGATCACGGCACAGCTTGACATGCATCTTCGATGAAGAATTCAGCGAGTGATGCTATCGAATAATTAAGTAAGCGAGTATATGAGAGTTCGATTTGCGGCGGAGAGAAGACGACCTTTCCTGTAACGCGAAGCTACGACTACGACGACAACGACGCACGATCGTTGGGTCTAATCGGCGCCGGGATCGAGAATTCATTAGAGGCGCGAGCGCGTGCGAGCTTGCACAGGCGAAAATAAAACCGGATACGGAATCCAACGACCACCATCACGTGTATCAGAGAGGGAAGAGAGAGAGAGAGAGAGAGAGAGAGAGAGAGAGAGAGAGAGAGACGACCTGTGCCATGAATCAATCTCCCGATACGAGCGTGTGCGAAGATAAACGCCGCGTCGATCCTTTGATCCGGCACTCGATCAACGCCTTCAACGCCGTATATCGCTATTACTTTCCAGGACGATCCATCGAGACGCATTGCTACAACAGATCTCGTACAAGCAGCATAAAATTGCTGCATCCAAGAAAATTTACGCCCCTGAACTACCAACAAATTACTTACTTTTGATTTACACATCGAGAGCAATTAAACTTTTATCTAACGCAATAAACAATACATCGTTGTGTGAGTTTCAAAGAAGTTATCGTGTTGATGCTGCGAAATTGAAGTAGAATCCCCGTTAAATTCTCGGCTGGAAGCTTCTCGACAACGAGTTATTGAGAATGAGGCTTGAAGGAAGAAATCCGGATCGAACTCGATCGACAACGATTTCTTTGCTTCTAATAATAATTATCCAGAGAGTCTTGGAGACTCTGGTTTAACCAGTCGCTGATAGCTTCTCCGTGTATATGCGGTATATGCTAAAAATAAAGTCGACGAGGCTAAATACGTATCGGTTTCGGATAAACAAGTCGTTATCGTAGGCGTTTGGTCTTTCGTCGGAAATAGGCAAAATCGTATAATCAATTATTACCTGCAACAACATTTCTCCCGTATTTCTTTCTTAATAATTTGTTTTAAACTCCGCGGGTCACTGATGAATGATCTCAAGTTTCGATATACCAGAGAAAAAGAAACAATTATGAAAATAGGAGGAAAAAAAGTGTAGACGCGAACGAGGATGTAAGTCTTCTAATTACGGGCGGAGCGAGAGTGTCGGAGTATATCTGCGGTGATGGGTGGAACAAGTACGGGCTGGCTCGTTAACCAGGCGGCGTAGGGAATACGCGCTTGAGATTCAAGGGGATAAGAGAGGCTAGATTTACCGTGAATCAGGGGAAAACAAAGAGAAGCGTTCACACGTACGATGACAATGAACCTGGAATAGGAACGTCGTCGAGACGGATTCTCTCGTTCGAGCCAACAACCCGCGCGATTTCTTGTTCATTCAGATCAGAAAGCCAACAGCAATCCATCGTTCAATCGCCCCCACCCCCCCCCCCCCCCTCCGTCTACTGTTTTTATTTTTCCTCTTTTTTCGATGTTCTACAACGTTCCACCATCGCGAGTACTTTTCTTCCTGAAGACCACCCATAAAGCGATCCCGTCAAGATCGTACCTGTGCTATTTACGGAGCTGGGCACTACTTTATGTTCGTCATAATATATGGGAAGAAAAATATCTATGAGCCGAATTATATCAATTGTCCCATTATCCTTGATATCGCGAGGATGAAATTCGAAAGAGATACACAGATCATTCATTCAATATTTCATATTTTACAGCATATTTCAACCAAACTCAAAGAATGCCCGAACAAACACACCAAATTCAAATAAATCGACAGAAACTCAAAGTCAAACAACCCAAACAAATATATACTGATAGGGGCAATCCTATGTGCATCTGAGCAGCGAAATGAGACTGAAATGCATGCTGGCGCCCCATTACGAAACGATTTGAGACGTAAGGTTTCTTGAACTCAGAAATTTTATGTCTCCATAAATTTGGATGCAGGTCAATCAACGTCGTACATTTTTTTTATTGTTACCTTCTGCTGTTTTACTCTTTAATTTCTACGCTTAGGCTCAGATAAAAGACTCGAGTCTTTTCTTTCGGGATAAAATGTAAAATAGTTGCGTATACGTAATGAAGAAAGCTGAAACGGTAACGCGAGAATATTTTATAAATTTTTTCGAACTGACGCCGGTCGTTTATTTGAGCCCAATTGATGGACGTGTGTGATGCAACGCGATGAAATTAATAGCTTGAATAAGTTTTACAACCGAGAGAAAAATGTTTCAACGGAACTGCCAGTTCCTTTACCGATCTTGTCTCGCAAAGACCCGTTACGGCCACTCTCGATAATGCACACAAACTAAATGCAGCCCGTATTTCGTAAGAAAAAAATGTATAAAAGAAAATGCATAATCGCCAAAATGTCTGACCATTTATGCGAAGCAGTTGAATAAGGATAAACGGGTTTGACAAATTTGCAACAAAATTTGAGAGAGAGCTCAGTGAGACGCGAATCGGGGTCGATTCTCGATACGGTCCACCGTTGTTGTTGCATTTGCACTTTGACACCTACTCGATGGACCAACCGTCCGACAGTCGCGATAATTGAGTGCGTATATGTGCCAAATTTGCGAATTAGGTAAAAGAATAAAAAGAGAAGTGTTGCGAATTATCGTAATGAAAACTCTTAAAGATTTCAGAATTTCTTCGTATATAGAATCCGTTCTGTGACGTAACCGAGGGAGAGAAAGAAACGATGAAATCGTTGGTATTCGTCATAATATTTGAAACGATCGAATGTGGGCCACGGTCTTCGTCGGCTCTTCGTTACGTGCCCTCCGCGTACGGTTTACTCTTGTCAAACATATCGGAACGAGCTTCTCACTCGGCCCGTCTCTTTGGCTATGGGAAAGAAAAAAAATATAAAAAATCAAAGTCCGCGGGCTGACCGAGTAAATATAGCTCGTGCAAGCGACGCTTCAAATTTTCCTGTCAAACTAGTCCATCCATCGATACTATCGCATTCGCCCAGGGCTAAGTGCAGCCATACATTATTATCTCGCATGAATCTCGACGAGAGTTCATCTCAGATGAATCAAAGATTGACTCTTGGCCACTCGATATACACATATGTATACTTTCGTATACGTGTTTATGATTAGCGGTTCTTTTTTTTCATGAGACTTCTTTCACAAATTCCAACGATCAACGACGCACTTTATTTTAGCCAAGTTCCCCCGTCGCTACTCGCAAATACCGCGGCTTTACTTCAACATCCAACGAATTTGTGGAATTCGACGTACGCGAAGCCGCTACCGTCGAAACTTCGCTTCCGAACTGTTTTCCCCTTAACCCCATTTTTCCCTCTTCCTTGTAAACTCGGGAACGAATGGAAATTAAGCAAGGGACTTTAAACAATTAGCTAAGGGAATTCTCACTGCAGTTAATATATTCCGTTGACATTGCAACTTTTCGTACAACGGGATTTTACACAGGGAATCCTATAGGGAAATACCGGACTATAGTAAAATTAAAAATATAAATGAAAAACAGTGATACATTTTTTTTACTAAAATTCAAAATTTAAAACAAAATCACTGGCACTTTTGGAGATGTTGACAATCAATCAAAAATATTGATTCACCAAAAAAAGAGAAAGATAACGTAAGAAAATGACTATGAGAATTTTATTAAAAATTCGATGTATAACAAAAATTCGTGACTGGTTCGTTCTCTGGGTGTGGAAATACATAGATATGGAAATCTAAGTGGAATAATAAAAAAGAGAACGGAGTTTTCGAGAATCTGAAATATCGAAATTCGATGCCTAATTGAAAAATCATCATCCTTATACCAATTATCGTCATTTGAATCGTATATAACAGTTTGTTAAGAGTATTCCTATCCATAATAGTTTTTTCGGGTAGATTGAATTGAATTTCCTTAGCCTTGGATGTGAAGAAGTAGAGAAGCAATGAAGCAGAAGAAGAAGAAGTAGAAGAAGAAGGTAAAAGATACTGGTGAGTTTCTCTAGAGCCGCGGGGCGTGACCTCGGCTCACCTCACCGGTGCAGGCAGCCCGCTTATCTGACCAATATCGGTGGCGTAGCAGTAGCTGCTGGAAGGTAGTAGCATATATACCGTATATGCGTTATAAAAGAAGGACGCGAATGCTCTTGTTGAACACGCGAGGTCGCGATTGAACTAGCATGGACGAGAGGACGTTGGTCAGCCAACGCCGACCTGCATCATCGGGTATGCATCTCTCTCCTCGATAGGACATCACGAACTTCGAAAAAACATGTTTTTTTATTTTTATTTTTCAGCCTTCTTTAAAATGCAACTGTCAAACTTTTATCTAGACAATGGTGGAATGACCTAATTTATGTAGAGAGACACCTTAATCCAGAAACGGCAAACTGGGTCTGGGAGACCAGTATGAAAACATATTTCTTTTTAGTTTCTCTCGGTATTGAAGGGTTAAAATACTACCTGCTTGATTTTTTTTTTTTTAAATGTTGCATTTTGTAAGGTATTAAGTATTCGGGTATATAATTCAGCAATGCCGCCAGAGGAGAATCAAAGAAAGAAAAGAGGAAAAAAGAAGCACTGAGAAGCAACAAAATTGCATATGAAACTGCGTGAATAAGCAAACCCTTCCTGGTATAAAATGTATACCCAAAAAAATGCGGTTCTTCTCGCCTCACCCTGACCGGTGAAATCACCTCTGGAAGATGGCTCGTTATAATTGGGATGGGGCTTCGATCTGACCATGCGTCATGCCAGCATACCGCCCCAAAGCCCAAATTACTCGTTCTCTCCCTCTTTTTTAATAGGAGCCAGTGGCGTCATTACCATAATTCGAACCTCGGCTGGACCGGCTCCAACCACTTTTCATCCTCTCGCGATATTCCCATATTACTTTTTCGCTCATTCCTCAGAGCTCTCATCACTTTTGCGAGTGCCTGAATCAGCGCGATTAGAAATACAAACAAGAGGGATTTCGCGAAAGGATTACAGAATTAAAAAAAGAGTCTCTTAAACGGTGACGACCTCGAATGTCGAAGCAACGAATAGGTAATATCAAGTTCCGGGTGCAGAAAACAGAACCAAATAAAAAGTAAACGAATGAGAATAAAATAAACAAAGAAGCGATGTGTGTGTATGAATGTGTGTTTGTCTATGCTTGGAATATTTTGGATGTGGCTAATGAGACTGGCTGGTCTCGGGAGCGCGGTGCTTTATGTTAATCGGTCGCGTGTTGCTGAGAGTTTGCTTCGCTCCCGCTACCCACCTCTGGAACCTCATGAATGTTATCATTCGGCTTCATCATTTTCGTCGTCCCTCTCAGTGGATTGAGTCGTTCTCCTTAGCTTCGACGATGCACATACTCTCTTTCTCATTCTCTCTTCTTTCTCTTTCTCTTAAGCTCGCATTGCATCGCGTCAAAGCCTTCGAGAGACAAACTCGATCGATGAAGTTTGCAAGAAAAACTATTGGAACCGAGGATTCGTAGAAGCGGTAAGACTCGAAGCGCGTTTCTCTTGACTCGGAAGCGAACGAGCCTCCTCCTCTGGTATTCCAGGTTAACTAATATACACGTGGCATAAATGAGAACATCGCGAAAGAGCGTATATAAGTACAAAAAAGACGTTCTCGCGCAATAAATGATGAGTACGTTGCGCTCCATCAATAACGATCGTGAGCGATTAAACGGATATATGTAATTACGATTGGTAAGACGTCCTTGCAAGGATGCGCTTTCGCGCGTCGCGGTGTCATCGCGCGCGGTGAGACGCGATCACGTGGCAAGCGCGAAGGCACTCGCGTCATCGAGCGAGACGAATGAAGAGAATCTTTAAATGCATTTATTTATTTTTCATTTTTGCATTTAACACTAGAAATTATCCGGTGTAGGTCGTGAATCGTTTCGCTTCTACCATAGAGGGTATCAGACTCGTGGTACCTTGGTGTGGAAACACCTGTTGGACAATTGTACGGTGCATCGATTTACGATGACACGCGAGCCAACAACGCGTGACCAACGAATCGTATACACATGTGGCCATTAATTATCTCGAGAATGGTAAAAGACATTACAAAACACCTGGGATTATTCGTTGTTTTTTCTTTTTTTTTTCTTTTTTGAATAGGCGAATCGAAGCATCCGATGATGATTCGACTCCGGTACAGGTGTACGTGGAGTATTATTGGATGGTCCGCACATCAAGGACGTGGATCGGCGCATCGTCATCGGCTTCATAGACCGAAACCCCGTTTTTTTAGCGTCGTTGTATGAAAGAAGGAAAATGAAGAAGAGAGAGGGAGAGACAGCGAGCGAGCGAAAAAAATGGTCATCCGCGTTTGTTCGGTACTCTCATAAGAACGTTTTGATGATACAGCCATGTACGAGAGCTACGTGGCTCCAGGGTCAGAGGTCGAGGCGAGACAAGAATGACGTCGTCGCAGCCTTGGGACGTCCATCGTCGCGGGGCTCATCATCGATCGAGAAAAGTTTTATCAACGAAATCGAGTTCAGAGGTGAGGACGGAATGCCGGAGATCGTATTCTCGCTAGTATATATATTTAGATATTTATTTATATTTATTTATACGTATATGTGTGTATTTGTCGAGGCTTATCCGATCTTTGTAGCTCGTACGTTAAACGAGTACCTATTTATAGTGAACGTAAAACGCGTCGCGCATTTCGCAATATCGTAAATGCCTCGAAGCGGCTCTCATCACGGCAACAAATACGATAAATGTACATTATTTTAATCAGCGTACGTGTAGGGAGAGAGAGAGGAAAGTTGTTATTACGACAAAAGTCCTAGCCGATGAGAGTTTTGCGCGAGCGATGATGCGGCTGTTAATTGCGTTGATGCGTTAACGTTTGTCCGCGAGCATTAATATATGTACAGAAGACTGATGTCAACGAGGATAACGAGTTTCACGTTACCAATTATACTCCACATACCGTTAGAGACGGAAAGTTCTTGCGAACGAATTCACCCGAGTCGATTCGATCCGTCGAAAAAAAAAAAGTTCCAGCCCCAGACGAATGGACTCAGGCTAACGAATTCGATCTATCTAAGATCGACCTTTGATCGAAACAAATTTAATTCACTCGCGCTAACAACTTGTGTCTGCTTAAGACCAGACTTGTATCTGGACCTGGTCGAAAATCATCAAATTTTTCCTGAACAGATTTAATGGCAGGCCTAAAAATGCTCAGATCGAAGGAATGACCCGCTCGCGCGAGCGAATTCAATCCCACAACGATATTTCTGCTTCGAACAAACATAATCGAATCCTATCCCGACAGATTTAATTACTCGATCGAGAGTTTGATCGAAGAGCGAGAAGAGTCCATTGTTCGCATCGAGAATCACCGCCGAGAGGAATAGGACAATTTCCCGGAAGAACGCGGCGAACTCTTAGGAGAAACGACTCTCCGCGTTGCTAAATACCCAAGGGTTCGAGGAATCGACTCGGAGTTTGCGATGACTTCACGTCCTGGGGTTGCTACGAGAATTAAACTAGCCAGGAGATAGAGAGAAACTCGGAACCAGAGCTCCCGCATGAGCGGCATAAAGCAACGAGAAAGAGAGAGAGAGAGAGAGAGAGAGAGAGAGAGAGAGAGAGGAAACTCCCGATTGCCGCGCGATTGCCAACACAGCGTGGGTGAGCTGTCCCTCTCGTGTTTCCTTATACGGCCCAACCGTACCCCGGCTAATGCATTCGCGTGTACAGACGTCCATCTTTTCTTTCTTTCTTTCTTTCTTTCTTTTTTTCTTTCTTTCTTTCTCTTTCCTTCGACCAAGTAACCCGTGGCATAGCTCCAGTTGGAATCTTCCTTTCTCTCTCAAAGATCGCGTATGTGCACTCAAGAATTGTGTGGCTTTTCTCTTGCACTCGGCAATGTTGCCCAAACGGCAACAACGATCCAAGAGTCATTTGTCACCGTCGAGTCTCCCGTCCGTTGATGAGAATTCCACCGTCAATCAGACGGAACGGTGAAAAAAAAGGCGACGACGATATTAGCCAAGATAGAAGAAAGGAAGACTAAGAAATCGACAACTATTCACGAGACTCGAGCAATTAGATGGCAATTCTCTGAGCGTAATTATTGCACACCCATCTCTACGATTAACGATCGATCAAATTATTTTTAGCAAGACCGACTAAAATTCATTAACTCAGCAACTTTTAAAAGTTACATTCACTTTCAATCCGCAATCATCCGCCGGATGATCTGTGAACTTTGCTGCGCGATAACAGTATTCTCATCCGTACTATCGACAAATAACGCTCGTGAATGATAACGTTTTTCCACGTTCGTTCGAGAATTCTATAAGAATCCTAAGATGCAAAAATAAGAAACAGTGAGTACGAATTCTCTCCCAAGGATAGCCGGACAGACAAATTTGTGTTTAAATTTAGATTAAACGTCCAAAAATGAAGATCCTTGTGGAACTCTCTCTGATAGCGATTATCGGAGCTTTCGCCAACGAACAATTATTCCCAACAGTCCAAACACCTCTGGGAAAGGTCAGAGGTTATTGGGATTCGTCCCGAGATGGCAGACAATTTGAAGCCTACGAAGGAATTCCGTACGCACAACCGCCGATTGGCAAACTCCGATTCGAGGTATAATTCACACTTTATAAATAACGTTGATTAATAAATCTTCAATAACACCAATAGCACTCCAGTGCTATTGGTCTTATTGCGGAAGAAAATTTCGGATTCCTTTAACTTGTTCCAAAGTGACTCGCACGAGAGACTGAATTTTTAACCGATCAAAAGACATTTTTATAAAAATCCTTCAACGAATTTCGTTGCAACTGCAAAACAAGCCGAATATTCGAGCCAAAATAGACTCGCTCAAATTCAGACGATTACAGCCTCCGGAGCCAATCGGCGCTTGGATTGGAGAACTGCCAGCGACAAAGCCGAGTTCAGTTTGTCTGCAGTACTTGCACTTGGTGACGGATCCAACTGACAGAGTAACGGGTACGGAGGACTGTTTGTATTTGAATATCTACACGCCGAATTCGTCGATTATGGGAGGAAAGAAATCTATGCCGGTAATCGTTTACATACACAGTGGAGCTTTCCAATTCGGCGACGGAGCTACCCATCGTCCGCACTATCTCATGGACCACGACGTTATTCTCGTTACTTTGAATTATCGGCTTGGACCATTGGGTAAATATCAAAATTCGGCATGAAAAAATACGTGAGATTGATGCGTTTGTTTTTTAAGGATTTTTAAGCACTCTTGACGAGATCATACCCGGAAATATGGGCTTAAAAGATCAGACTCTCGCACTTGTTTGGGTGGCAAAAAACATCGCCGCTTTCGGCGGGGATCCAGATAGTGTCACAATCACTGGTTTGAGTGCGGGTGCAGCGAGTGTTCATTATCACTATCTTTCCTCCATGAGTCGGGGACTTTTTCATCGTAAGTTTAGGTAACGAGTTTTTCTTGCGAGACGATAAAAAAATTTATTAATATGAAAATATTGCTGAAAACCCAAACAACAGGTGGTATATCCGTGAGTGGAACGGCCCTGGACTGTTGGACACAGACGGAAGCGTCTCTCCAAAAGGCCAAAAAGCTTGGAGCTACAATGGGATGTCCGACGAGCAACAACAAAGAAATGATTCGTTGTTTGAAAACAAGACCGGCCAAAAGCATTCTCGAGACTGAAGGTGAATTTATGGTGAGACAAACAATTATTTTTCACTGACAATACCTCACAATTTCGGCTAATTTCTTACCTTTTTTCTATCCGCAGGGCTGGCTGTACAATCCTTTTACACCGTTTGGACCGGTAGTGGAGAAAAATTCGGCAAAGCCATTCATTGAAAAATCGCCGATCGATACAATAGAGAATGGCGAAGCAGCGGATCTTCCATGGATCACGAGCATCGTTACCGAAGAAGGTCTTTACCCAGGTGCCGAATTTGTCGCCGACGATAAGCTGATTAAACAATTGGACGAAAATTGGGAGGTCATTGCGCCTTATCTTCTTGACTACAATTACACGATTCCAAGGGAAGAACACGCTGTTCTCGCTCGTAAAATAAGAAAGCATTATTTGGGCGAGAAAGCGATCGATCGTAAAACTGTGAATGATATTATACACATGATCGGCGACCGTGAATTCGTCGTCGACGGCGAAAAAGCCGCAAGGAGCATGGCAGCAGCGAACGATAAACCTGTTCGATTCTATCGCTTCAGTTATCGAGGAGAACACAGTCTGAGCGATGCGTTTACCGGCAGCAAAAAAAATTACGGTGACTATTTCCTCTTCCAAAAAGAATTAATTATTTTAATTAAATCGGTGACGATATTTAAAACACCTTTCTTACGATAAATAATGCTCTGAATTGCAATCAGGTGTTTCGCATGCGGATGACCTCGCTTACGTGTTTACCGCATGGAACTCGGCGCTCACGGACAAGAGGGATCTTCAAATGAGTCGAGAAATGGTGAAACTCTGGACCTCCTACGCAAAAACCGGGTGAGCTCCGGCAAAATCTTCAAAACCCCAGTATAAAAATTTCACAAAATATTTTCATTAAAATTGCCATTTTCTTTACGAACAAAATTTCCCGAATTTCGGCAGAATTCCGGAAGTGGGAATCCTGTGGCCACAAGTTGATCCCTTGGAGGAAAATTTCGAGTACCTTTTGATTTCGGGACCAGGAAAAATGAGAATTGAGAAGAACGAGGATCTTGGGGAGAAGAAGTTTTGGAACAGCATCAATTTCGACGAGAACAAGCCCTCTAGAAATTCCGGTAAATCGCGCGACGAATTTTGAGCCGAAAACGAACTAATGAAGAAACTTTTATCAACCAGGAGTCAGGAGTCGCGATCAAGACGAAGGAAATCATTTGAGCTTCAAGGACCATAAGAACGGGAAAAGTGGGACTCATCAAGTGAACGACTGGGCGACTTGTCATCTTTGAATTTAAGACCTCACAGCCCAAAACAATAATTCCCTTCTCCGGCGTTAAATGAAAAATAAGTTGAAATATAAATGAAAGTTTAAAAGCGTTAATACGACGTTGGATCGGCTTGGAACGTGGGCGAAGGTAACCAGCGAGATTCGAAAATTCAACAAATAATGAAAAAAAACTGTTTTCCCGTTAGGAGTTCTTGGAGCCGGAAGAGCACGACCGGCGAAGAATTAAATAAATGTAAAAGTATAGCGCGCTGCTCTCGGGTGTCTTTCGAGTCTTGGGCCACCGGAAGAATATATGTTTAATACACACACCTAGAATATACATTTACAAACCCATGTGTGCTGGAAGATGTGAGAGAGGAAAAGGATCTTAGCTGGGAAGCGTACCAGGATGCGGTACCAGTTACCGCTACCACACGACTCCTCTTCTTTCTCTTTTCAATTCCCCAAGCATGTATATTCATATCCAACAATATACTATCACTGGTTACAGTGGCTAATCTTTGTATATGGCATAAGAAAGGGGGATGTAATAGAAAAAAATTTGATTTCTTCGTACCTTAAAGTAAATGAAGGAAAAAGTGTCAGTAAAAAAAAACACCAAATTAACGATCCGATGACGCGTTGGTATTCACGCGTCAATCGATTATACATCATACCCACAAACCATGAATCATTTTTATTTTCATTTATTAAGGCTCTGTATACATGTACATATATATACACGTATATAAACATACTAAACGATTGAAAATTGTTGCAAGATTAACGGCGGTCTACCGCACGAATAATCGTAATTACAGTGTTTTACAACGAGCATTAATTGGTCGTAACAAAATAATTAATCGCACGAGGCTCTTGAATCGAGTCTTCTCGTGGTCTCGAAGCCGATCAATGACGAATTCTTCTCGCCTCTCTCGACGTATTATTTTTACCTCCACTCGTATATTTTCTCTCCTCGGATACTATTGCCGCGAGAAAGAAGGAGCAAGGGCAGGGGCAGAGGGGAAATACTTTGCTCGTCCATGAGACTCGTCAAGCTAGAGATGATTATCCGCCGTTGGGCGCAGCTTAACTTTTCCTCCTACCGTGTAATCGCGAGTCATTGTAAATGACGATGAATCAGTCGCTTCAAGTGGCACACTGCAGCCGCCTTTTTCAACGCGGATCTCCTGAATTTCCGTCCGAAATAATCGATCGAAAATTCGGAAAAAAATAAGGGTTTTGGCACGAGACAACGATCAAAATTGTGCGTTCAAAATAACGATTTTTTTACTGGATAACGATATATCCTCAAGAGCCGCCATTATATTTATGCGTTGTATATGTAAAACAATATAATTGCGAAGGATATATTTAGATGCGCCAGCATGCAACAAACAAGTGGATAAAACGTCGACGTATCCTTGCGAAAGGCATTTATTATCCTCGTCGGAAAGATGGAGACGGGTGAATTTCTTTTTTGTGCATAATTTTATTATTTAATTTATACATCAATTTATTAATCTTACTCGTATTTTTATTCTTATGACTAACGTTTATTCGGTAAATTAAAATAAAAAATGGTAATTTACTTCGGGTTGTCAGGAAGTTGGTAAAAAATCTTGGTTCGCTTTATCAATTGAATCAATCGGCGATAGCGCGAATCTCGAGACCGATAATGCACGGATTGATTTTTTTTTTTAATATGGAGAAGGATTATCCGAAGTTCCCGCAACGACGATTAATCAATTTGCGTGGATAGCCTTGTTTGGAGAAACGAATCCGGTTCTCGCGTGTATGCACACGTGTGAAAAAGAAAGAGAGAGAGAGGGAGAGAGAGAGAAAGAGAGAGAGAGAGAGAGAGAGAGAGAGAGAGAGAGAGAGAGAGAGAGAAGTGATGATGAGAGAAGATGGAAAGAGGGAGAGAAAGGAGAGAGAAGTAAGGATATGAGAATAAGGAGATGACGAGGAAGCTTAACGGAAACGTAACGACGATGTTGGTAATTTTTCATGGGAATGTAATCGTCGGGGAAGCAAGGAAGGTAAGCGCAGAAGAAGAAACCGGAGGTGCACCGTTAGCCGATGAAAAATTTTGTACTCCGCGATGAATTGCCACCGTCTCAACTTATTCTATTGTATTACTATATATGTGTATAAATATACACACATAAGCTCATATAGGCCTAATAAACGTAACACCGATTTTATTTGTTTCCGGTAACACCGCACGGGATTTCTCGCGCGCGCGCGTTTAACGTCCTCGAGGGTGCCGCCATCTTTTCCCTATCGTCTCTCAACGATCTCTCATTTAATTAGCGATGTTTCTTGAATAAATTATTCTCTCTTGTTTTTTTTTTTATTCCCCTCTATTTGTAGTGTTCTCCATAGCATCGAGCTATTCTTATCTCGGAAAAATTGTCGACTTTTGTGATGTTTTTGGATATGCGATTTTATTGAATCTCCCATAAAAAAAAAACATTCCCTTGAACCGGTCAATTTTATGCTATAATTGTGTGTGTTTAAGGGGTCTAAGCATTGAAAAATCTCGAACTTTTTCGTTTTTTTTTGTATTATGTTACTACAATCTCTTCCAAATATTTTGGCGCAAATAATATTGAAAAATTCGCAAAATTGAGCTCAGGAGAGCAATAAAACTCCAATACTCCGCTACTGCCGTAGTACTGCTCGAAAACTTAAACGCGTTTTTCTCGAAACAGCATTTTGTACTGGTTTTGCCGCGATAACTCAAGAACGATTGAAGATATCGGCTCGATTTTTTTTTTCAATGAAGATATCAACTTTCTCTACAACATGAATCAACGTCTATGTAAAAAAATCAATTTATTATTATTGTTATTACAACAGTCATCCGTTTTATGATGTTTTTGAAATTTTAGCCGCCATTTTTTTAATTTTTATGTTTTTTCAAACATTTTCGGTTCAGTCTGTAGAGGAACATCCCCTGAAGAGAATGGCGTTTGGGAATTACCGAAAACTTCAACCGGCCACTCGGAATCGTAGCAATGAGAGAGCAGTGCATGAGACGCGTGGCCTTCTTTAACCGCCCATATCTCCCTTAAATATTTATATTTTTGAAACCTGAACCACTGAATTTAATAGCCAAAACTCCAATAAAAACGTTGCAAAAAAGAAAATTTATGTATGCTGTTTCGGTTCTTCACAAATGCTATTTGAATTTTATCCCATTTTCGGCCTATTTTCGCTGTCTAATATCGCCTTAATTGAAATACGTTTCGAATCTTTGCTTCCGATATTTACGAAGATCCAAATTTTTAAGCCAAAATGACAATAAGCGAAAAAAATCGCTCGAGTTATTCGCGCGCCCGAGGCTCGCAAAAGGGAGAGACGAGAGGATGGAGAATTAATTTTGCGCAAGCAAGGGGAACGAAACCTCCGCGCCGTTTCGAGTTAAGGAAGAGCAAAACTCGTCGCGATGGTGTGTTCGGCGGCGGCGGCGGCGGCGTCGACGGTGGCGGCGGTCAAGGTCCGTTCCGAGGTCACGATCGTTCTTCGGCATTCTCGCGTTCGCCAACACCACCGAGCATATTCCGCTCCTCCAATTATTTATTACGTGTCTTTTACTCAGTATCCATCTCGTAAAAAAAAATAAATGCCGATTTGGTGGGTAACGTTGCCGAAGATGAGCCCGATTGACGCTTCGTGTGTCCGTATCGGTGAGAAGAAAACAAATATTTTACGAGGGAAAAAAAAAATCGATGACGCCACCTTCTTTTGTCGAGACGATTATCCACCGCGATCTCGTCACCGTTCGCGATATTACGCAAGATCCTCATTCCTGGGCAAATAATCTTTGTACGGGTTTCTCTCTTTTTTTTATCTTTCTCTCTCTCTATCTCTCTTTCTCTTCATGTTTTTCGATTTCTGCGATAGTCGCAGCAGCGTCCGATCGAATCGCGATGCGAAACGCGCCATGTGTGTTTGAGTGTGTGCACCGAGTCTCCATTTTTTTCTTCTTATTTCTCCTCTTTTTTTTAATACCATCTTCGTATTATACACGCGCACGATTGGTCAGTGAACGATCGAGCCGAGTGAAATCCCCTCGAGCAGAGGGTACTCGACCTCGAGGTCAAACGTTGGATCCTCGGGTGGAACGGCACGCAATTTTCGTAATTTCGAGAGTACAAAGTAAGAAAGAGAGAGAGAGAGAGAGAGAGAGAGAGAGAGAGAGAGAGCTCTTTCTCTCTCTCTCTTTCTTTCTCTTTTTTCTTACTTTGCGATAGTTTATTTTTGCATTTTTGTAATGCAACATTTTATTTTTTTCGTCGTCTGATTTTTCAATATTATTATTCAATATATTTCATTTCGCATTACGTTTTTTTCAACCGAAGGTTCCAGAGTTATATCTGTTTGTTATTATATTTTGTTTGTTTTTTTGCTTTTTTTCAATGTGCCAAAGTTTACTAGGGCGTATTTAACAAACGATTAATCAATAAAGTTTTCATAATTTTGTTTACTTTATTCTTTCGGTCAGATTTTTTATTGTTTTCATTTTTACTTTTGGTTTTATCATGTCATTTGCCTAATAGACATTTTTTTGGTATAAAAATGAACATTAATCAATCAATCAGCCGATTATTTTTTCTCTCTTTCTCTCGCGTCTTTGAACGTCAAAAAATATCATTTCGGTGGTCATCCACCTCTCATTTTTCCCCGAGTATTAACATTTTACGGTAATTACTCTTCCTCGTCGAAGAGCGTTGAGGAACGAGGATGACAATTGTATTTTACTCGGTTTTAAGATCGCGGGTGCGACCTCCGAGAAACGGGAACGCGATAATTGCCCGGTGGAAATGACGAGGCTCAAATCGTATGAGACAAGATCTCTCGGAGTCTCGTTGATCTTAGTGGAATATCGGGCGATGTAATGTTTTTCAATTTTTGCAAATCGTCGAGTTTTGGCTTGTAGAGAAAGGGAGCGAGAGAAGGAGAGAAGTAGAGAGAGGAAAATAAGCGCGGCCCTGGTATAAAAGTGCTGTTCTTTTTCATCGTTATTCTCAATCGCTTCTTCCATCCCTGAGAGATCAGTGGAATCCACTTTGTGGTTGCAAAGTCAACGCCCAGAAAATTTAAAGCATATTCTCTTCACGCTCCTTATTTTTCCCTACGAAAAATAAATCTAAAAAAAGTAATAAAAAAAAAAAGATTCCCCTTACGCATCGACGTATCAGTTTCCATTCTTAGGAATAATGAAGAGAAGAGGGTAGAACGAGACAGAAAGAAAGAGAGAGAGAGAGAGAAAGACAGAGAGAGAATGATGAAATCGCGTTGTAGCGTCGATCAGCGCGAATTCGCGATTTAAGAGGTGAGCTCAAGAAGAGCTCGTGAGGAGCGATCGCGAGACTGGTTTAGCCGTGTTGCAGCAGGAGCAGCAACACAGCAGCATGGTCAGCCGATCCACCAAATAATTGATGCACGCAAAGCCTCTCTGCTACGCGTCTCGAAGTAATGACGGGTCTTTCTCTCGCTCTTCTTTGGCCCCCCCGTTCGTTCCTCCATCCCCCGCAGCACATCCGCAGCTTCTTCTTCTTCTTCTTCTTCTTTCTCTCCTTCGTCCTATCTTTTTTTTCTCTTTCATTCTCTCTCTCTCTCTCTTCTCCCTCTCTTGCTCGCCACGAGAGACGCTTCGCTAAATTGGATATCGGGCGCAAAAAAATTCACGAGCCTCCAAACGACGTGCGGAGAAGAAAGAGGAAATGAGAGAGGGAGAGAGGGAGAGAGAGAGAGCGAGAGAGAGAGAGAGACGAAGAAGCGAAAGATCTCCCGCCCATAATTGTTCCTCGTTCGACGAGTTTCATCGCTGTGTGAAGGGCTCATGGTCGGCAGCATCCGACCTCTATTCGTACTCTTCTCATCTCTCGCATGCTGCATCTTCTCGGCGAAAAATTTATCAATTTTCCATATAATCGAAAATCAAGTCCCATCGACGTCCACGATCAGAACACTCGGTCTCCCTCTCTTCTTATTCCTCTTCACTCGCTACCTATTATTTTCTTTCTATTTTCTGCATCTCGTGGGAGTATCTCGCGACTCACATCGTGCCATCGCCGCTCAATAAGATACACGTATCCCATGAATGTTATTGCTTCGTAACGGCAAGGATGATGCGCGCGAGCGTCATTATTCTTATGTGTTACATGGGAAGACCGAGTGTCCGAGATTTTCCACTAACGGCCTTTCCGCTTCGAACCGCTGTTAACGCGGTTTGCGTCGATTGACACGGACAATCTTCCGCGCAGCTTCGCTCGTCAGCTAAAGGTCACACTCGATCTTACCGCCGATTTAAGGAATAATTTTCAATAAAGCTTAAAACATAACGGATTTTCCTTCATAAAAACCAGCAATTCAATCAATTTTGGACAATCGATCTCTCTTTTAATGAATCAGCAATTTGACTGATTTTTCTTACAGAAAATTCTCGATCCAAACATTTATTTGCTCCAAAAATCAAGAAACCAAGTGATTTTTTTCAACCGATTGTCGTTCCAAAAATTCGGTAAATTATTTCGTTAAAAAAAAAAAACGATTGAAGTAGATGAGAAACGAGGTTAATGAAAAAGGGTAACGCTGGACTGTCACGATACCGATTTTTCCCCCCTCAAAGAGAATTTAGCCCCGTCCGGGCGTTCTTGAGTTGTAATGCGAAGCCCGTGGAGCTCGTAGCTCGGACGCGCGTGACTCGACCCCCGTGGGGCTCCGGTAATCCTGGTTGTCCCGATGATCACCGTGTGCGCGGAATCCCCGACGTTCTTCTCGTTGGCTCGGTCGCGTTGAAAATGTTGACTGGTATACGTCGTCTTGTGGCGATGTAAAAGAGAAGGCAAGGGGTAAGCGCAAAGGGGGCGAAAGGAAGACTCACGTACGCACGCACGCACGCTCCCTCGTGAGAACCTCGCTCGTGCCTCTTCGTGAACTGATTCTTTTTTTTCCTCGATCTCTATAGTCTACATTTAGTAGCTAAGCTGGACAGTAAGAGGAGGCACGTTAAGCGCATTGGCGCCATGAACGCGGCGCCGATAACTTGTGCCTCCTCCTTGCATCGTTTCTCGCGAGCCTCCATTTCTTTTTTTTCTGTCTTTTTTCTCTCTCCCCATTTCCTCAGTTCTCTTTCTCCTCTTTTTTCTTTCTAACGCCATACGATCGGTCAATACAGACCAATTCCCCGCCCACCCCCACTACCCCCCCCCCCCCCCACGCAAATGCCACGATCATCCTCCGAAAGCCGCGAACGTATTCGTTTCGCGAATTACCAACGTTGCATAACGAGATACGGTAGTAAGAACGAGTGGGTGGTTGTATATGCGAGCCGCGACGACTGTGGGCGAACCGGTAGAATCCCGATCGTCGGATATGTATACAGAGGATTCCGAGGCTCACGATCATACCTCTTTCCGTGTACGATTCACTGGGGCATTGTCTCGCTCCGTATTACCGATACCCGTACAATGTCCCATCCCCCCTCCGCCCCTCCTCTCTCGCCCTTTGGACGATCGATTCGGATCGCTCCGCAATCCGAATGAGTTATTACGGATCTCTCTTCCGAATAAACAATCTCATCGATAAACGTTACAGCCTTCTTATCTTTTTCCCCTCTCCCTTATTTCTTTCTATTATTATAGTCATTACAATCACGACGTATATTATTATTTCGCGATTTATTATCATGTTTCAATTTGTTTCATTATCCCATTTATATTGCGATTCGTAAATGATTGATTTTCGTTTAATGATTTATTATTGTTGCATGATTTGTGTTTAATCCTAGAACACAAATTATTTGTTGCCTAATTATATACGCTGGGTCTGTGAGACCCATCCAACTAGCGATTGCCTCGAAATTGGCTCTATTTAGATTTTTCTCTTCAACCCGAAGGTCAGAAGGGAAAATTATTATGCGGTCTATATTTTTCCCGAAAAACTGAAGCCGGGTCTCTCTGACCCAAAAGCGGACGCCTACTGTTAAGGGGCCAGTCCACTTTGAAAATTTCAAAAAATCGATTTTTTTTTACTGTTTTCGAAAGTACATACATTCAGAAATATTGTGTCAAAATTTTATGAAAATCCGAGCTCTCTAAATATTTTTTCTTTTTTACCTGAACGTCAGGACCTCATTTCGTCTACCTGAGCGTATAAACTTTAAACGCGTTTTTCTCGAAACAACGTTTTCAAAATCTAGCTCCGTCATATCTCTAAAACTAATAAACCGATTCTCTTGAAATTTGAACCACATATTGTAAACATGATTTGTAACAAGATGACGCTCGATGGTTTAAAAATTTTAATATTTACTCTTTTTTTGTGAAAAACTGCGAAAAAAACGCGTTTTTTTTACTTTTTTGGTTTTTCATCTGCCATTTTTTTATTTTTTGATAAAACTTTATATCCGAGAGTCATTTTGTAACTGGTGTCATACTGAATCTAATGGACTTTGATTTTTTTGTTTCAGACAAGCCGTTGCCGAGTTGTGATGGAGCTACCTAGCCCACCTATTTTTGAGGCGTTACGTTAAACTATAGTTTTTGTACTATAAATATAAATGTACTATAAATATAAATATAAATGTTTTTGTACTATAAATAAAATGAATAAAAATGAATTAAATTTTTTTTTTATGTATTTTAGGACTTTATTTATCAAGCCCAACAACTTTTATATTCATATCTTTTATAAAATCCTCAAAAAAAAATCGCGAAAATAGCCTTTTTTTCGTGCCAAAGTTTATTTTCGTTTCCCGATCAATTATCATGTTTTGAGCTATTGCAATGGTAGAAGTTATTGTTTTTTTTTTTTTTTTATCAATTTCACAACTCTAATATTCTTGTTATATTGTTTTTTACCACTTTTTGCCTACTTTGCAATTTGAAATGATTGAAAAGTCTGAAAAAAGTTCTAATGCTTCGAAGAATTGTTTTATGCCTGAAAAAATGTTGGAACATTTTTTGAGATTATGGATTATTTTCGAATTGACTGAAAATTTTACCATGTTTTAAAGAAATTTTAAGAAAAGTACAGACTTCCCTAAATATTTCCAGATTTAATCATTCTAGAAGGTTCTACAATTTTCCTCAACATTCACTTATTTCTAAAACATGGAAGTAAATTGCTCGAATTCACAAAGTAAATCCTCGAATAATCTGAAACTTTGATGTAATTATTTGTTTTTTTGCTGATGCTCTGGAATAATCAATAATTTTTATTTCTCTAATGTAATCTCTCATATTTTTTCCAATTTTCCACTGCACTCTGTATTTTTTTTTAAACATTTCTAGAAATTGTTTATTTGCGAACACGCATCTGAAATTGCGTCAAGTATGATGTTGCTATATTTACTTTTTCATAGAAATTTTACTACGGATAGTTTTTTTGAATTTGTTGGATTTTGAATTATCAAGAATTTTTTTTTCAAATCACTTCTTTTTTACTGATTTCGTTTTTTTTTCATATCCCTAGAACCCCACAACGGGGTAATTAGTAACCCCACGAAAATGTCAAATTTCCTTCCCGAACCAATTTTTTAAAACTATTTCGTTTTATAGAGTTTTCGCCATTAAATATTTACAAAATGCGACTTTATCATACACCATTCTCTTCGTTATCAAAAAACGGAGAGAACGGTATACAATTAAACATTATTATCGCATACCAGGAACATTTTATGCTGAAGAGAAGATTGGGGTAACTATTTATCCCAGTGTGGGGTTTACTTTGGAAAAAATAGATTGTGAGGTTCTAGGGTTAAGCAAAATTCTTCAAAAAGTTAATTGAGAATAAAAAAAAACATACATTTAAAAAACTTAGTTTAATGGAGCAATTTGTAAACATTGAAGTTGCGAAAAATTTTCTGCTTGTATATATTTTTTGTAATAATATTTATTTCTATAAATTTTCACCGAATTTCGCCAGGGTATGATGAACGTATTGATCAATTTTAATCTCTCGAACTCCCGATATCCGAAACACACCCACTCGTTCAGAGAACAAGAATTACGTGCAATGTAACGGTAAGCTGCTGCTCCTGCATCATCACAAATGTGTGAAATCGTCAAGAACCACCGTCACGAAATACCAAACGGAGGATTTGAATTTTAAGATATTTTGGCTTCGAGAACGAGAACGCGTGTCTTGGCTATTTAGATGCGAGGGCAGGAGAGATGGTAAGGTTGAAATGGTCTCTAGCCGCGTTCCTGAAATTCCAACTTGACATTACTCGCCGGTTAAATAACAAAGCACCGTTACGACAATGTTTGAATTTTCAATTACAATAGCGGCAAAACCCAAAAAATGTTATCTCACGAATTCTTCCTCCTCTCCCCGTCGCCCACCGCTGAAATTGTTCTAATTAATTATTAACATGTGAGCTACGAGCGAAAGAGAGAGGATGCAAGAGTAAATACCTAACACTCGCTCGACGAAGTTTCCTTCTTGTCCCGGGTTGAAGGAACTCTCGAAGCGTGAAAAAGCCTCTTTTTTGTTTGTCTCTGCTTTTATCTTCTTCGCAAACATCCCGAAAAAAATTAGGCTGCAACTTTCAAAATTATAAAAAGAAAACAGATCCAAACACTCGTTAATCTATGAAAATGTGTGTATACTAAATCGAAAAGGGAGATAAAAATGAGCGACGTGGCTGGTCGTACGTTTTCGCGATACTTACGTGTTACGTACCACGTTCGAGTGTCTCTTGAATAAGTCCGAGGTCTGCAAACTGTGGGAAATTCAACTGACTAAGTCAAGTTCGATGTAAACGTATCTCGAAGTTCACATCGCGTCAATACCGAAGAGAGTCTGCGCGAAGTCATGAAAAACAAAATGTAAAAGATTGAAAAATTGATACACGAGATTTGGTGAATCGGTAAAGAAACATGAAAGAACACAAATTCCGAAGCGGGTTTCTTTTTCCTTGGCAAATTTCAAATAACGCCTTTTCAACATCATCTTTTTGTTTATTGTACTAATAATGAAAGTGGCAACACTATGATAATGACGATAATAATAATAATAATGACAATAATAATCGTAATGACAATATGATAATAGAACGTTGACACCGATTAATTAATTCGGCATATTTCGCCCTCCCCGTCCCAGTTTATTTTTTTATATTGTTTATCCGCCTCCTGGTGAGTTTTGCGATAAAACGTTATTTCGTAATGATCCTCGAGACTCGAGGAAATTCAGGACGATCTATAATTATCGAGGCTGAATAATGAGAGTGATTTTAAAATGTATCGGCAAGTTTGGTGTAAAAAGGCGATCGAAGAGTAGGACGGCAAAGTTAATTCAGCCAAACTTTCTCATCCCCTTTATCTACTCGATGCGCGGTCGTTACGACGACGCTCGCGAGACGACTCATCTTACGAAATAATGAAAACAATGATGGTTTTTATTTTGTCGATATTGGCGCGACGGTGTTGAAGACACACGTGTGTTTAAAATTGAGCTAAATAGTAAAAATATAGCATAAAACGAAAAAAAAAAAACGAAGACTCGCACTCTCGCATTCATGACAATCATCATTTACCGATTGTTAAGTAATTAATTTGTCGAAAAATAGGAATCCGTGCGTATTTCACTTTCTCACTCTCTCTGTCTCTCTTTTTCTCCCTCTGTCTTTCGGAGCGTCAAGCTCGAGCATCGAAAACGTACGTGGGATATTTATTTAATTTCAGAATAATCAGGACATCAATTAATATCTTTTTGCTGTTTTTTTGTTTTTTTTGTTTTTTGTTTTTTACTTTTTCGTCGCCGATATCCATTAAAGTATATTTACGAATTATTTTCCATGTCTCTCTTCCTCGCTATCGCATTTTTTCGTCTCCGACGAAAATTCATCATTGATAGTTTCTCTAGCGTCCGGCACGCGGATCGATATCATGATAATAATCGGACAATCATCATCGTCCTCAGCCTCGTGTCGGAGGCTAATTGGCTCCGGTCATCGACCCTCTCATCGTCCTCTATATTGCCTAGTATTCGTGAATTATTCGCAAATCGACAGTGCACTATTAATGCCGCATTAATGCGGCCGTACGAAAAATATAAAGTGTAGTTACGTTATTATTTAAGATGTAAAATCGACCAATATCGCCTCATCCTTCTTTCACACTTCTCTCTCTCTCTCTCTCTCTCTCTCTCTCTCTCTCTCTCTCTCTCTCTCTCTCGGAAATGTGTGAACTTTTTTTTCTCCTTTATTCGGTCACGGTTGTTTAACGATCGTAACTTTTCCTTTCCGTCTCGCAATGTTTAACCGTTCGCAGATTTAACGACTGTATATGCATATATATATATATATATATATATATATATATATATATATATATATATATATATATATATACATATATATATCGACGTTAAATCTGCCTAAACTATAATTCATTATAATCTAGGCACGATTTTGTTTTTTTTTCTTGGAGACAGATTTATATATATATATATTTTATATCTGTTAAGAATTACGCGTATTAACAATGAAGATTTTCAATGCCCTTTTGTTGTTGTTGCTCCATCGCTATTGCAATAATGAGCTCGACGCCCGATGATCAAGTGTTTATCAAGATTATCACGAAATTGAGAGATTTTTCAGAAACTAGATCCAAAAAAAAATAAAATAAAATAAAACAAAACAATAAAAACGATAGCATTGAATTCATTTTGGCGTATCGATATACTATAGATTTCGAGATAACTCGATAAAAGTTAAAACAGACCCAATAAATTGAATTAAAATGGGGAATTGTATAAAAAATCGGTAATCAATCTTACACGGTGTTACGTATAATTTAGCCGCAATAAACGGCGGTCGAAAAACAAATATAAAATAACGCTAAAACGCTCGTTACAAAGTAGAGTTTTCTGTATGTGTAGCTTAATCCGTGTTTTTACGTGTATGTGTTTATGTTTGTATGTACGTGTGTGTGTTGTGGTTTTGATTGCTCACCTCAACCGCGTATCTCGCCCGTAAACGTAATCTTCATCGGGCTTTCTTCTACACATCCGCCTCTCGCGCATTCTCTCTCTTTCTCTTACTCTCCCTCTCTTATCGCTTTAATATGCGACAAATCTCAATATTTTTCTACGATGAACGACTTTATCGTTCGGCCGTCTCTCTCTCTCTCTCTCTCTTTTTTTTACGCGATTACGGTTAAACGCGCCGTTACTCTTCGTTCACGATTATTCTCAGGTGTCAAGGGTAAGGAGGAATCGATCTTTCCTAAAGCTTGAGTGGAACGTCGAAATTTCACTGAGTTTTGAAGAATTCACCCGAGACCTGCCCATTGCATAAAGTCCGGAACTTCCCGGACCGGTACGTCCCTCGCCAGTGCTTTTACTCTCAAATTCCTGTCTTCGGTAAGCAGTACTACTTCACGCTTGAGACGTCGAGGCTCTGTGTCTTCTGTCGAACGAGCAGAAAAAACGGACAATAAGTTAGCCTCGATTCGTACAAACGATTGGGATTTTACGATTTCTTTTTTATTTTATTCACTCACCACTGTTCCCATGATCTTTGCTATTGCTTCTGCACAAACTGAGACAAGTTGCCAAAATTCTGTCATCATTTCTCGTCAGTCCATCCTGTAAAAAAAAAAAAAAAACAATGGGAATTTATAGAAATTTTCGCGTTGCATTCAAATTATTGGAATCAGAAAAGTAATGCTTTTTTTTCTTCTAATTATTTGTAAATATTATTAACCTGCGACACGTCTTCCTCAACGGTAAAGGTACTTGAGGTCAAGAGGCTTCCTCTGGTAGTCAAGCATTTGATAGCGGGATTTCGACTTCTTGCGAAAGCGAGTGCCGCCTTCGAGGATTCAGCCACCCTGGTAATGTGTTCAGGATTAAGAGTGGCTCTGGAGGCCGGTGGACAATCTCTGGCGTCGCCTCCTCTCGCGAGTCCCTCCAATTCGTTGAGTACTGAAAAACGAGAAGACAAAACGATCGAATTTTCGAGATTACCGTGTATACGAGAGAACGAGGATACAAAGAGAAAAATATAGAGTGCGAGGCTGGTTCATAGTTCTCTTTATATTCGGACGAAGCAATGGTCCAAAATTCCCCGGGGATTGCTTCGTAAACGGAGACTCCCTGAGCCTATAAATACTAAGAGGATTTACGAAGGGCGGTGGTGATTCAAGGGGTCGATGAGCGAGGACCCTCGACACACGTTTTGCCAAGTTAGCAATAATACATGAGTCGTCTCTTTGGCGGTACAAGGGTGCGAAAACCTTCGATGTTTCTTTGTTCGCAAAACTGGAAGTAAGTACAAAGATAGGACGAAAAAAAAAACTCATTTATTTCTGGATTTGAAGGAAGCTTTTAGCTGTCTAGACTGACTATTCGTTGACTCATTGACTTTTCTCGATGTTTCACGAATTGCCGCTTCGCCGCGTAATGAAGAATAAATTAGCCAAACCGTCACCCACATGTCGGACGTTACAGGCGCTAGAATAAATAGATTGACGGTTTAATTATCAGAGTGGAGTCTAAAAATGGAGAATTCACGCGCAGAGACTGTCGGTGATACTGGAAGATGAGTTTAACGTCGAGAGTATTCATCTTCCTGGTTTTATTTCAGGTCTAAAATCCAATAATCGATCCGTATCCGTGGAGAGTACGCTCGTCGAGGTTGCTTTCGCGTCTAGCTAAACCGACACCAATCCTTTATTTTTATCTCTCTCTCTCCCTCTCTCTCTCTCTCTCTCTCTCTCTCTCTTTCTCTTTTTCTCTTTATCTCTATCGCCTGAGCTCTCTTATCCCTGCTGGTACTCCCAAACGCAAATGAAATTCCAATCCTATCGGAAATCTTTTCAATTGGATGAACCTCGCGCTTAAAGCTCAACAACATTTCGTATGCATCAGTCTGCCTGTTCAAATTTCTCATTCTCGCATCTTTCACCATAGACTCCCTATTTTTGCAACAGTTTTTCCTCTAAAACTCGTTTGTCCGTGTTAATTAAAACAAAACATCGGAACTCTCGAGCCATTTTTTTTCTCCTTTCTTCACATTTTATTCTTGTTTATTTTTTCATTTTTTACGCTGCGTGAAACTCACATCCCTCGGTTGGTTGATCCATGATTCCATCGTCGAGTCACGACTCCGATACGCGCGAGACAGAGAGAGAGAAAGAGAGCCCGAAAGAGAGAAACCATAGGTACATTGCGGAGGGAAGAAAATTATTAGTCTCGCTTCACCCCTCCCCCCCCCCCCCCCCCCCCCGCCTCTCGCCGACTCGTTCTGCCACGCTACCCGCGTTCCGGCAAGCATCAAATATTCGCTTTCCTCTGTAAGAGCGCATACGAACGAAAGTATCGCCGATGCTTGTGGTGAAAACGTATTTTTTTTTGTTTGGACGTTTAATGCCCCATAAAGGTGAGTAAAGAAAGGTCAAATTTAGAATCGTCCAAAACAGGCCCATCCGCAAATGTACAAACTTTTGACACGCCGGAACCTCCCAACTCATTCTGCAGATTTAAACTACGCAAAATAATTAATCAAGTATATCAATTTATCGCTGCCGCGACTTTAGATAGCTATTCTCAATTAGTATTTGTTTCAATCTCACAGATTGAAATTTTTCATTTTAGAAAAAATCCTACAGCAATTTTTGATAAACGACCAAAAGTTTTATCGCTTTGTAATATTTTTATTCAGCAGCTTGGTTTGATGTTTTTCATCCAAAAACACCGAAATCGTTATGCTTTTTTTTGTTCAAATTTCATAATAAAACCTCAAACAACCACTTTTCAGGGTCTTTTTCGAGATTATTCTCACTGATCAGTTGAGAATTTAAAATTTCCATGAAATTTTTCGAAAAGTTGATGACAGGACAAAGAAAATCGTTCCTTGTTTACACCAATATCACATATTTCAACATTATTATGGCTGTTTTTATAAAAATACGGCAGTTTGATGTTCGTCCCCCCCCCCCCATCCCGGCCGCTTGATACTCTCCGGATTCGATATCAAAAACCCAAACATCCCAAAATTACAATTCATCATAACTCCACGGCAAATTAAGCTACAGAAATTTAACCCGCAGCGGTCGCGCTATAAGACTTTTTCTCACACTTCTATTAAAACGATAATTACTCGAAAATTTCAAATGGCATAAGCATATGAAATTTTTTCTATCTTCACCAAATTTATTCTTCTGTATGATAAAAGGGTTAAAAAAAATTTCTGAATTTTTATTTTTGAATTTTTTAAATAATATTTTTTTTATTGACAATTATTGTGGTATTTATGGCTTTTAAAAAATAAAAATGTTTAATAGCCACAATCACTGTAGTGAAATTATTTCTTATTTATCTTAATAAGTTCTTATTTATCAAATTAAGGGGCCAGTCCACTTTGAAAATTTCAAAAAATTGATTTTTTTTACTGTTTTCGAAAGTACATACATTCAGAAATATTGTGTCAAAATTTTATGAAAATCCGAGCTCTCTAAGTATTTTTTTTTTTTACCTGAACGTCAGGACCTCATTTCATCTACCTGAGCGTATAAACTTCAAACGCGTTTTTCTCGAAACAACGTTTTCAAAATCTAGCTCCATCGTATCTCTAAAACTAATAAACCGATTCTCTTGAAATTTGAATCACATATTGTAAACATGATTCGCAACAAGATGACCCTCGATGGTTTTAAAATTTTGATTTTTACTCTTTTTTTTGTGAAAAACTGCGAAAAAAACGCGTTTTTTTTACTTTTTTCGTTTTTCATCTGCCATTTTTTAATTTTTTGATAAAACTTTATATCCGAGGGTCATTTTGTAGCTGGTGTCATACTGAATCTAATGAACTTTGATTTTTTCGTTTCAGACAAGCCGTTGCCGAGTTGTGATGGAGCTACCTAGCCCACCTATTTTTGAGGCGTTTCGTTAAACTATAGTTTTTGTACTTTAAAATGAATAAAAATGAATTAAAATTTTTTTTTATGTATTTCAAGACTTTGTTTATCAAGCCCAACAACTTTTATATTCATATCTTTTATATAATCCTCAAAAAAAAATCGCGAAAATAGTAATAGTAATATTTTTCGTGGCTCCAAAGTGGACTGGCCCCTTAAGCAGTTGAAACTATACATGTGAGAAAATAAAAAGGGTTTTTTCTTCCAATCTTTTGGTAGACTTAGCGTTGATTTTCTCGATATCTCAATTGGTTCTAGACGAAAAACGTTCTCGAAAATTGTCAAAAAAACGCAGAGATGTTCGAAAAATTTGGCAAAAATCGGCAAATGAGAACAACTGGAAAAAGCAAACGCCATTCTGAAGAGAATTCGAATACGAATCCATTTGCCATTTGCGTGAAGTGCTTAATATATCGATCATTTTTTTGATTTTCAATTTTTTTTTTTCTAAAATAGTTTATGTTGATGTATTAAATCGGTTGAGAATTCCAATTTCTTGTGAAATTGTATGAGAAGCTGATGGAATAACGAAGAAACATTGCAAATGGCAAAAAAAAAATGATTTTTCCATATCAATCTTTGAGATTCACTGTAACCTTTGCCAAAAAATCAAAGAATTATTCCATCGTGGTTAGCGAACCAAAAAATAGAAATTAAAACAATGGTACTTACCAACGAGAGGTATCATAAGTGTGTAGAGAGGCTGAGTACCGGAAGTGGCTCTCGAGATGGCTTGCAACTGTGGCAAATAATCGATAAAGCAATTTGTGTCCGGTACGAGAAGACGTGGTCGGACTTCGATTTCTACCGAGACAGTGGATTTTTTGAGTATTGCCTGAAACAGAAGAAAATAAAAAGAAAAATGAATTGAAATAGAAATGAAATAAATGGGAGGCAAAAGTGTGACCTGGAATAAGAAGCGAATGAGAGACAGAGAGAAAGAGAGAGCGAGAGAGAAAAGTCCGTTGGTGCTATGCGACCTGATAGCACCTCGAGAAACCGCGAAGGAGCCGTTTCAGCGAGTTCGCTCGCTCGCTCGTTTGTTGCCTCGTGAGAACCCGACTGGGATCACGCACCAGTAGAGTCCAACGCCCGCGCATATTAAGTATTCACGCACATACGCACGCGAATGTACGAGTGAGAGAGAGAAAAAAAAGAGACGGAGAGAAAAACAGTTGGGAACAACCAAAAGAGAGAGAGAGGGGGGGGGGGGGGGGGGGAGAGAGAGAGTCTCGATTGCGGAAACTTGCTCGCGTCTTCGTCCTGGCAACCCTGACACTGACAAATGTTTCGGGGCCAGCGTTGAAAAAAGTATCATACTTTTCCCGTATGGGTAATATGGAGCGCGTGTGGAATGAAAATTTAACATCGAAAAATCTACCCTCATCGAACCGCTCGGAGAAAATTTCTATTGCGCAATATACCTTTCCGAAGGACCCAAATAGACTGGAAATTTCTCCTACGAAAATTAATATTCATTTCTCAAGCCATATTTACATTTCGTGTAGTTAATTAAATTTGAAAAGTTACCGTCAAAATGATAACAACGAATAACCAATATAAAATTCTTTAAATCATTGTCGAAATAAAATTCAATTTCGATAAAAACGAAAGTATTTTTTCTTGTTCATTACAAGATATTTTTCCTGACTTACTGGGTAGAGAAACTTAATAATAAATGAGAAATACCATTTTTACACGTATGTGAATTGCACGTAATTCCTGTGAATTTTAACGTAATTTAATTACTCTTGTCATCCCATGAAGGGTTCGGAATAATTCGTATGGAATGAAAATTCGACATAAAAAAATCAACTCTGTCGGAGGATAACTCGAGGAAAATTGGTATTCCATAATAAACCGGTCGGAATAATCGTGAAGGAATTGGTTTATTGATCGGAATAGAGCGCCTGGACGAACCGCCTGGGACCCCCATAAATCAGGCTTATCGTATGGGGGAGAAGAGAAAGCGCAAACTGTTCAGGTTGTGCATCTGTTACCCCATATCCTCTCACCCCGTCATAACACTCGATTATCATTGTCTCATCGATCGGACCAGACACAGTGCAACGGCAGATTTTCCTAAACTTCATTATGCCTTATTTCTTTCTCACTCTGTGTGCGTCTCTCCGCAAAAAAAAAAAAAAAACCTCCAACTCACACCGATCGAGCCTTTCAACCAACTTTTACGTGCATTCGTTCACGTACGAGTCACGCCTGTTGTCTGTCTCGCGTTCCCTTCTACGTGTCCTTGCGCCTGCTCTCGTGCGCTCTCTCTCTCTCTCTCTCTCTCTCTCTCTCTCTCTCTCTCTCTCTCTCTCACTCTCTCTCTCCCTCCCTCTCTCTCATTCTTTTTCTATGCGACAATGTCCTCGCGTGGGATCAAGAACGCACGAGCGAAGAGCCAACGTAATTCGTTGCCAAGTCGATTAAATCCAATTTCCAGAAATACTTCAATCGATACTAATACGTGAGCGAGGTAACCCAAACTTTGCATTAGACGGATAAATTTCAACATTTTTTTATGATTCATGATAATAAAAATCGATAATTTCGTACCACAGTCTCGCTTCGTGATTAATATTTAACAAAAAATGATCTAAGGAATGAAAAATAGAGGGAAATAAAAATCGAAAAAAGCACCAGCAGGAAGAGTCGCGTACAAGTGCACGACGATAAAAGGATAAAAATAAAAAATCGAAAAGGTGTGCCCTACGATGTAGGAAGGGAAAAAAGAATTTAAAAAAATCAAGAGTAACTCGGTACTGATTTTATGGCGGGAGTGAATCGGTAGAGAAGAAGAGGAAGAAGAATAAGAGAGAGGAGAGTAGTCCTCTCGTGTGGAATTAGCAAAACTGGACGAGCATACACGACAATATATTAAGGGTAATCTCATTCATAAATGCAACAGTTGCGCTACAACGACCGCGGGCTTGTAATGGCGCTCGCAAATCAGATCGGCCCTCTCCGGCTTTTTCCCCTGGTCATCTCCTTGGGCAAGCTTCGTCGAGCATAAAGTACGCCCACGCAAGGTTCGACCCAGGATGCCAGCACCTCGCCCGTAGACTATACTCCATTCTCGATTTTTTTCAAATCTGCAATTTTTGTGTTTTATTCTACATTTTTTTCTTATTGTCAATTTTTTTCGATATATTCGATTTGTTCAAACTCCATTTTTTCGATCTCCTTTTACTTTCTTTGAGTCTCATTTTTGTCTTCCAAAAACCTATTTTTTCGACCTTTGCCTTAAAAAACGAGATTTAAAAAATCTCGTTTTTTTAGAAACTTTTTTTTCTAACTCAATTTTATCAAATTATTATTTTCTTTAGATCCTCTTTTATGAATTACCAAACTCAACGTTACAAAACATATTCGATAGGCAATGACAAAGATATCGAAAAACGTTGGAGGTAAACTTCCTGGCCGCAGGGCTATCGATAACTTGAGGAAGATCTGCCTTGGCGATCGAGGTGTGTCCCGGATGATAATTGATATTGTAACGTATACTTATGAAGGACTCGGACGGAGTACAAGTCCCCGTATATAAATTTCTAGTATATATTTCGTATATATGAGGGGAATGAACGAAGTTCCAACGAGATTTAACGAGGGAGGGAGCGCGACCCTTGGGGAACGAAAGTCGCCTGGTCATATTAAACATCAATGTTCGTTCGTCGCGCTTCGAGTCCCAGGCTCGTTCGAAGTTCAGTGTGTGGGGTTCGGGGGCGTTGGGGGGGGGGGGGGGGGGGACTAGACAATGAATAAAATGTTGAGTTATTTCGAGCCCTTGGTGTTATCGCTAGACTGCAGAGATTCGTGGTTAGTGTACGATCGATAAATATTCGCAGTCGTCAAAAACGTGCTCTTAAAAATAGCAAATTCTTGAGCAGAAATTAATTAACTCCGAGTAATCATTTTTTGACTCGCCGGGTCTCGACTGAGTTTAGGGCCAAGTTCAAGGATCATAAGTTACCAATTTCTTTTTATTTATTTTCATTCTAACCAATGTGGAAACTGGTTAGCGTGTCTGGGCGGGAGAGAAAGATTTCGGGTTGGCAATTTCTCGAGTCGAGCGTAAGAATGGAGAAGAGAGAATTACTTGGTCCACGATAAAGTTCCATCGTCGAATCCTCGAGAGAATCGCTCCAGCCGAAAATGTTTCTCTCTCTCCCTCTTTCTCTCTCATTCACTCGCGATATTAACGACCGACGATGCCCGGAGCTACGATCCGACTCGCGAATTTATTTCGGCAGGATCAATGGCCGACGCACACACCCCCACGAGAGTTTCGGTTCGAAATACACATCAGTATGGAGCTGAGAGACGTTGGTTAAACTTCACGTCGCTACGAAGTACGATAAAGTCGGGATGGACGGAAAAATTTATGAAGTCCTTGATACGTGAGGTTATATGGGAGAATAAACCTTCCAACGACCAAAAATCGTTCGCCGAAAGTCTAGTATCGAGATGTAATGTTGATAAATCAATTTCGTGAGAGAATTTTTCATTTGAAGAAATGGCCGTGAATCTTATGAGGACGAAAGATGAAAGAAATAAATCTCCAAATGGCCGAAAAGCGTTTGCCAAAATTCTGGTATCGAGAAGCAACGTTGATTGATCAATTCCAGAGAAAACAGTTGTGAATCTTATCAGGAAAAAAGCCGAAAGAGAGAATCTTCCGTAGGAATCGTTCGCCAAATATTTGGTATCAAGTCGTCACATTGATGGATCAATTTCTTCGAGAATGTCTCCGTAAAAATGGGCGCGAGTCCTATCAGGACGAAAGATGGATGTGTATGATAAAAATAATGAGAGGGAGGGAGAAAGACTTGAAAAAAGGGGGTTGGGGGGAAAGGATGCCAGACTGGCACTGAATAAACGGCCAGGGTATCCCGTTGTGCGGGTCCGAAGAATAAAGAATGAAGCTGGTTTCCTCGCTCGGTCAGAGAGAAAAATAAATAAAGGAGAATGCAAGAAAAAAGGGGAGAAGAGCAAAGGGAAGAGAAAAAGAAAGAAAGAGGATGAGGAGAAAGAAGAAGTAGAAGAAGAAGAAGAAGCAGCAATGCTGCGTGCAGCATCGAACGTTGCGTTGTCGTTGTAATCTCTTGATTTAGTTGGGCTTCGCCCTTGGCAACGTTGTGTGCCGGTGAGTGTACTTTGTCGATCCTTCCAAGTCGAGAGTAGAGAAGAATGCGTGTGGAAAGAACGACGCGCTGAGTATACCAACCGGTAAGAGAAGGCCCTCCGAGTATGGAATATAAGGTATCAAGTACCGTACGGAATATCGATTTTTCTCATGGAAAATTGTTTTCAACTATCTAGGGGATTAATACCAGGGGAAGAAAGGAGGAGGAAAAACGCCAGAGGGGAAATGAACTCGCCAAGAATTCCCGATGTCCGTGTGTGTGCAGACATGAGTTCGTGAGACTCTCTCGATTCTCTGGAATTTTCTTCTTTTCGCGATCGTCGTCCCCTTCCCCCGCCCTCATCTCAACGAAGTAAAAAGACGATAAATTTACTTTCGGCGAAGAATTTTCACGTCGTTTGGCAACGATCGCGAATAATGCTTTATATCCTTAGAACTGTTGCACGGGGGTAGTTGAATCGAGCTTCTGGCGCACGTCGATGAGTTGCGAAATTTTTATTTCCGAATATGAAAAACGCCAGTAAGAAAATTATTTTATATCGGAAAGCCTGCATTAACTTTTTGACAATAAATATATTCAAAGTATATTTTCATATGAATAATTAATCAAATTAATTTTCAAATAATTAATATATTCATAGTGATGGGGTCGGTCTGTGGCTTCGGCGATCTCCCAAGCAGCTTCGGTTGAGGTCAATACCTGGTTGGGTGATCGCTTAGCCATGCACCGGCTCGCGCATCGATCGCTGAGCATGAGCCAATTTTTTTTTGAGTTTCTGATGGTGTTAACCGACTGAAATTCAGTAAAAATATAGCCGCATGTATCCGCCTGGTTTTTCACAGTTTCCCTTGGCCCCCGTGCAAATGCGATACAGTAGTGCGTTCGAAAAGACTCTCTGTGGGCAACACTCTTGAGAGAGTTTCAAAAGAACGGGGACGTTAGTAAAGTGGGGGAAAAGTGATGGGATAGACTCGTAAAATACGCAGGAACTTCAAAATATGAAAAAATAACATTAAAATATATTCAAAGTACGTAAATTTTAAAGGAATTTTAAGAGCGATAAATTCGTCTACAGGAAATCGTAATGGATAGGAATTTACTCGGTTGAAAGGAATTTTTTTTTTTCATTGTTTTAATCGGGAATTTACTCACTTGAACGCGTTGTCGATGACGTTCCTGCTTTCTCTGCCGTCTTTCCAATTCTTCTTTTCGCTCGATGAGAGAGCGAATTTCGCCGGCCGGAACCACCGACCCTTGACTTCCGGGCCACGAATCACCGGATGATCTCGCAACTCTAGAGATCTCGTCGCTCTCGTCCTCACTGTAACTCTCGACGAGTAGCTCCGAGTCACTCTGGTTTTTCGAGGAATAACAAAAATGAGTTGACCAAGAATAATAATAATGACACACCTCGAGTTAGGCTTTTTTTTTAACGTTAAAATCATTACCTGCTCAGGTGGTGAACTTGGGGAACCAGAGCTCGACGTTTCGACGACGGAAACATACTCGTTGAGCCCGTATTCGTTTTTCTGCAGTTTTAGGACTGGAGTCTCGAGGCCGCAGAGAAACACCTCCCCGAAAAACAGGATCTTTTGTATCCTTAGACACATCTGAGCAACTTCCTGGAAGCGTCAAATAAAAGCTGTCTTCGTAAAGGGGGCTTGTAATATTTTATTTATTTTAATAAACTGCACATATTACATTTCACAAATTATCGCGAAAATCATGAGAACGAAGGTACGAAACAAAATTCTCAGAATTCTTATTTTAACAAATTTGAATTTGAATGAAAATGTTTCGAAGATAAATTAACAAAATTGTGTGGTGCAAATTAAACTTTTACTGTGCAATTCAGTCTTTATGTGAAAGATAACTTTTAAAAAAAGTTCATAGTTAGTAATAAATACAATTTTTACCGTAAATTTAAGCGTAAAACTAGTGTAATAATTCTTTTCGTGTATACATATTTTTGAAATACTTGACTAACCATGTCCTCGGCCTTATCAGCGTAGCAAGGATCCTGTGGATTAGACATAAGGGGCGTGAAGCCCGAAAGAGTGGTGTCCTCCGGTAATTTGATCAATTCGACATCTGGGGAAAAAAAGTAGAAAGTTTTAGACAAAGAGAAAAAAAGGAGAGAAAAAAGGGAATACGAACTTACCGTTTCCCCGACCAAGGGCGTCTTTTGCTTGGATAACGATTTGTCTCGAGTACGAGAGCATCTCGAGAAGATTGACCATCGTGGCGAGTCGACTCCACGAGTCTCCGGGTGGGCTGAATCATTTGAAAAATTAGCATGAAAGATTCGATGAGCGCAGTAAGAAAGAGATAAAAAAGGAAAAAGAAGGGAGGGAAAGGAGGGACGAAATTCTCGTCGTTGGATACTCACCCGACTCTGTAGTCCGTGCACGAAGGTGGTGGATTCCAGACGGTACTGTGACAGAGCATCCAATCGCACCAGATCTAAAAGTGTCGGGAGAAAGAAAGAGATAGAGAGAGTCAAGTGCATTGGTTGGAGCTCAGGGCGGCTTCATCAATTCTCCGCTCGGTGAAGTCGCCCGTGTCGGGTGTTGCGTCCGAGTGCAACATATCCCGGGCAATATTAATGATCTTTCTCTCTTTCGCAACCTCGGAGTAACGGGAGGCACGAAATATTACTCTATGCCAGACCAAGACGCGATCTCTTGCAGATCGCTTATCGATCTTGGCAGACTCGTTTCCACTCAAGAACGAGGAAGAGACTTTTCTTTGGTGGGGAGACTGTTATTTTCTTCGCGTGAGTGCAGCCTTGCGCACTCGTGTAAGTGAAAAAACGATAATCCTCGATCATAGAGAGAATTAAAAAAGGAAGAAAGCTTTGTAAAAGCGAAACAAGGGACGAGCGAGTGTACCCCGAGTGCCCATCAATCCTGGCAATTGTACTTGTCATTCGATTTTTTGCTTCTATTCTTCTTCCAGGGGTCATTCCAGTCAACAATGTTTAAAAAATTACTGTTCTTTTTCTTTTTTTTGCAAATTCCAATTGTAATAACGTCGAACAACAAGGACAGTAAGAATTTTGAATTGGAATTCTGAGGTGACCATATTGTTTGAAAATGTTCGGTTCGATAATAAATAACAGAAACCTCATATGACAAATCTTTAGTTTTATTTTTAAAAAATCCCAAAGAAGCTCTTTTTTTCAATTGTTTCACAAGAATGACATTTCAAAGACAAATTTCAGGGTAACTCTATTATTTTCATGAATAATATGCTGAATTAATGGTACCTTTATGGCAGGCAGTAAAACTTGCATGTCTTCGTCAACAATGAGCCTGTGTCGTTGATTCTCGTCAAATTGGCTTCTGAGTAAAGCTACACCGCGTTCGAGAATGAGATTGAACATTTGTAGGGAGACGACGAGGGCCCGTTCCTGGACCTCGGATCTGTAGCCCTGTTCCATCTGTGAATCTGCAACGAAAAATAGTTGATCGGTTAGAATATTGTTTCTCACGTTGAACGTTAACGTTGGACCCATCACAGGGAGACTTCCCACACAAACCCACGTGCACATGTGGAGGACAAGACGCGGAACTTTTCATTTATCTCGTATATCCATCGCAAAGAGAAAGGGGAAGGAGGAGGGGGGGAGGGAAGAAGGTTAATCGGCATACTCGACATTTCAATGTCCTCGTCGTCGTTGTCCCTATACCGTCCTAGGCGAATCGTCTACGACGGAAGATCGTCTCTCGTTACTTTACGAGGTCGGGGACATTGCGCGGTCTCTTTCATCCCTGAATACCATAAGCCGCTTTCGTTAAGCAAGCGGGAGAGAAGGAGAGAGAGAGAGAGAGAGAGAGGGGGGGGGGGGAGGGAGAGAGGGGGGGGAGGAGAGAGAGAGAGAAAGATTGCGCGCAGGTAAATACTCGGAATAATCCGCGATCTTTTCCAACGCGTTCTTCTTTTACGAGCGTGACAATTTTTGCACGTCTTTATCAGTGCCAAATGAATCCGCTAATTGGACACTTACGTTTAACGTTGCGTCATTACGAGCGCGTCTTTGGCCCGAATGTTTTAGTCTCCTCCACTTTTGTTGCTCACAACGAATTATTAATTCGACGAATAATCACGATTGATTTATGGGAAAAGTTATTATGCTGCGGCGAATTTTGTCCGAATTGAATTTCTCACACACCCACGTATACGGATAAATACACAGCGTTAGCTCGCCTCATGCTCGTGGTCACCTTCAATTTATCGTGGACAAGGATAATAATTAGCCGGTTCAACCGGGGGAGGTCGGAAGGGCTCTACGTGGTATTCTCCTTTAACTCCTTGTATTCTTGCGGAGACCGAGAGATGCGGAGAATAGCCAGTGTAAACGGGCAATTAGTTAGGGAGAAAGATTTATAAGGAGCAGCGACTAATTGCGAGAACGATAATTAGCAAGGGCGCGTTTCCACGACGCCTCATTATCCTTTCCGAATCTTTTGAATCGAAATAACGCAATTTTACATAGATTTCCCGTTTTCCAATCGATCGGACCGATAAAAGCGAGAAAATGGAAAAACGGCGGGCAAAAATATGTAAAGACAAAAAGGGTAATTAAGCAAGAGCCCGATTCTCGGGGGCCTCGTTATTCTTTACGAATCTTCTCAATCGAAATAACGCAATTTCGTGGGCTTCCCTCTTTTCCAATCGATCACATCGATAAAAATTGGAAAAAAGGAAATGAACGAAAAATAATTATGAGAGTGCGAAAAGGCGAGTGAGATAATTCCCCACGAGTGAAAATAAAACAGGTGAAAAAAAGGGGATAACGAGTGAGAGAGCGACACTTATAACCAGGAGGAATATGAAGGAGCCATTGTCTGGAGAGATAATGATGAAATAATGGTGGCGGGAAAAAGAGCGCGTTGCAGAGTCGCTGAGAGGGACGAGTGTATAGTTTGACTCGCTAAAGGCTCTCTGTGTACAAGCGCCAGAGCGAAATATAGAAACCAAGTAGCATCGTTAACGACTACGCGTTTCCTTTGGCCAATTAGGCTCTCTCTCCCTCTCCACATTTGCCGTGGAATTCTTCGGTCAAATCCCCTTGCTGTTGCGAGTCATGATTCGCTCGCGATTAACTCGCGATTAACTTGGCAAACGAGATATTCGCGCGCGAGTTGATCGCGCACCGAGACGACACAAGAAGAGAAGACGCGTACGCTTTTTACTCTTGTTTCGGATAAATTCGGTGCACGGATTGTTCGTATCCTCTGAAATTCTTTTTTTATTTTTTTTGTTGCACGGTTCATCGACCGTTTTGAAGAAAAAAAGGGCTTCAAAGAAAAGGGATTTAGAATCCGATGCCCATGAAGAAGTCGAAGATGAGTGGCGAGGCATGGAAAGAAACGCGTAGTTGACGAGCGTGACGAGCAAGGGTGTAAGCAACGCGTTCTCGCTTACGCACGTAGATGCGAATACACTCTCTCTCTCTCTCTCTCTCTCTCTCTCTCTCTCTCTCTCTCTCTCTCTCTCTCTCTCTCTCTCTCGAAGCCGCCCTCAGGAGCAATTTACTGGATTTATGATTTAACGCCCGTCTCTCAGACACGGTGAAGAGCTACCGCTCTTCTCAGGAACGACTTTGCCAGTGTTGTTGTTGTCTTGATGGCGCGGACTCGCCACGCTCTCGGAGTCATCGATGATGCACGAGAGCGCGAGAAAGGAGACGTTGATGCGTCGCCCCCTCGTTTGTATCCACGTGCCGATCCCTCTCAACCACATGGGGGGAAAGAAAACGTGCTACCGAGGAAAATTGAACGAGATATCGATAAATTCGCCGTTCAGGTTGCGTACGAAGGCGTAACGAAGCTACCGGCATCCTTATTTTTATTTTATACATGTATACAGGATGTCCCAGGTTTAATAATCAATAATGTGCGTTTAAGTTCTAAACGGAATTCAAAATCCAAAAGTTTCAGACCGTTTTTAAATCCTGCTCGTCTGATGAGTTAATAATGATTAAAGTTGAGAAATCTGCGCAGCTTTACCGCACATATTTTTAAAACGGTCAGAGCTAGAGCAAAAATGCATAGGACCAATTTCGTAAAGCATCAAATTTCCTACAAAAAAGTATGTGACAGTGATTTTCTATCTTCAGTCATTTCGTCCTGAAAGCTGATCAGAACGAGCTCGAAATCTTTTGACTTTTTTGAGCCGCTTTCAGGGCTGAACTACTGAAGATAGACAAATCCTGTCGGCGACTTTTTCACAGGAAATTTAACGCTCTACAAGATTGGTCCCATGCATTTTTGCTCTATCTCTTACCGTTTGGACAGCGTGCTCTATAAACTAACTTCCTAAATTTAAATCATTGAAAACTTATCAAGAGGACGTTATTTTAGCCTTTTAAGAGGATGGATAAGTCACCTAACCTCACCTCGAATTTTCGAAGTTGAAATTCTTCAATCCAGTTTAACCGATTACAAAAAAGCTCTGTCAGCCCATGTAGGACGATGGCAAAAATGGGCTGACAGGGCCTTTTTGTAATCGGTCACATCGTGTAGAAGGATTTTACTTTCGAAATTTGCAACTATCTCTCTCGCACTCACAGTGGCGAGATACTGACTGACCCATACCCTTAAACATGAAATTAATTTCTGCACTTGAGTTAACATTATTAACCAGTCGACCTGGGACATCCTGTATATTGAACTTACGAGACAATTTATAAAGCTCGCTCTATCTTCTCGCAATACGGTACGGTCCATCGCACGGACTCGCAAGAGTATCTACGAAATAAAAGAGAGAGAGAGAGAGAAGAGAGGGAAGGAAATCGCCTCTCGACCTTTTTACCGATGAGACGTCGAGATAAGAGAGATAAGCGACGTCCTTGGTCGCTTCTCACTCGGAGACTCGTGATAAGACCGATCGTTTAAAACCCCCAAGGAACTTGTCTCACTAAACCCATACCGATTCTCGTTGTCCAGAGTTTTCGCGGTTATCGAAAACTGGTATTTCTCTCACGTAATCCGAAACGAGACAGATCGAAACTTCGTCGCTCGACAAGGATTCAATAAAATAGGCGAGAATGCTCGTAGAATATATTTCTACGGTTAATTCTCAACAAGGAAGTATACTTCGAAAGGACGTGAGGAATTCTCTCATTTTTCAATGATAGTAGTGAAAAAAATTGGAAATAATATTGACGCCGTTATTCGGTGTCTGGAAATTCAAAGTTTGAATAAAGAGAGTACCAAAAATCTTTCCTTCGCTGTTTCCATGATAACAATATAAAAAATGGAAAAAAAATATTGACGCCATTATTTGGTAACTGAAAGTTCAGAAGTTGGATGAAGGGAAAAACGAACACTCGGTTTAGCTGGTACAGGGGAACTCGAGGAGGAGGAGGAGGAGGAAGAAAAGAAGAAGAAGAAGCTAGATGGAAAAAGCGTTGGTCGTTTATTCGCTCGCAAATGAGTCACGATGCTCCGAAGTGGACGACATGGTGGAACGCGAATGGCCGACACCTTCTCTCTTTTCTCTTCTCTCCTAGCTCTCTCTCTCTCTCCCCCCCCCCCCCCTCTCTCTCTCCCCCGCCCCTACTTGTTACACGACCTTGGAAGGGCCTTGCGAGGTCACCGACATTATATAGCGAGGCTCTCTGCCCACCTCTTCTCCGAGAGCTCTATCCCTATTTATCTCTATCGTACATAGTCGCGATACACCACCAGATATCGGATCACTGAACCTTACTTTGAAAATCAACCTCCTCCTAGTCGTATCTATTTTCAATATAAAAAAGTAAATGATTAAAAATAAATAAAGAAGAAAAAAAACATATACGAGTCTCGTCGTATCGATGAATCTCTCTTTTTCTCCTTTTCCATTTCAAACTCTTGTCGCAAACAATTCCATTTTGAGTTTAATTACAGTCCTGAGTGGATGCAATTTCGAGGCAGAGCAAAAGAAATGGGCGACGCTTTTGCATCACGCTACGGCATCAAGGGCACGCAAGCCTAGTCTTCTTCCACTTCTTCTTCTTCTTCTTCTTCGTCTTCTTCTCCTTCGATGTCGTTCATGTCTTTTTTGAAATATTTTTTTTTCTTCTTCTTCTTCTAGTATTACTGCTACAGACTCTTCATCCTTTTATTCTTCTTCTTCTTCGTCTTCTTCTTAGGGAGTCCGATGGTCGTCATATTCTTATCTCTCGTTTCTTCTACCTCGCGACCCGACTATACTGCGAAGAGTACCCAACTTCTTTCATACCGCGGTTGCAATCATTACTCGAACGATGCTCGTAAATAATAATAATCGTCGATATTACGACCACGTTCTTCTAATGCCCGAGTTACTTCTATAATTAAGATGCGCGATTTTCGACGAGTATCATAACAAATTTGGCAGCGTTTATTCGAAAAAAGTGATGGAAAAAAACGTTCGTACTACTGCGACAGGTAGTTCGAAGTCCGAGTGGAAACGTCGCGAGAATATTTTTTACAAGTGATTGCGAATGAGGGAGAAACGACGGAGTAGATTTTTTTTCGGTGGACACGACGTAGGCGTACGAGGATCGAAGATTGGATTCTCGGGATTCGTGCGGGAGAGACAGGAAGAAAAAGAAAGAGACAGAGATAGAGGGAGGTAAAAGAGAAGTACGATGCGAGAGTCATCAGCTCGAGCAATCTCACGCACGGGATCTGCGATTTGTTCTCGCCTCGTGTGGCTCGAGAGCTTTCTTGCACAGCGGGGCTCAGCAATGTAACCCGGAGAGTTAACGGAGTATAATCCACGAGAAGATCGCACGCGACTTGTATCAATTCAAGTTCGAAGGAGTCCTGGATGGAAAATACTGTAAGATTGGGGTAGAGATGTTGAGAAGAAAAGAAGAGTTTGAAGAAGGTAGAAGAAGCGAGTTTGTTGGTCCATTAAATCATGGTCGAATGGACCAGAGGAATATGGGCCAAGATGGTGCACGTTTTTAGGTCGAAACGAAGTTGGTCTTGCGGGCTCGTTAATCGCATCAAAAACGAGTTTTTCCAACGGAAATTCCACAGGTTAATGAGAACGCACGTGATCGTATGATCGAGAATTTTTTTTTCTGCCTCCTCCTGTTTGGATGGGCCACCCCCAAGAGCAGCCCTGGAGTTTCTCATTGGAACGAAGCGCAGTCGTGCAACGACGTTTCGTGATAACGACAAACTCCAAATATGTATGTGTGCGTATGCGCGTGTATGTTTGTGTGCAAGCTCGCGCTATTCCTGGCTAGATGAATTACAACTTGTTTTCGAGTGGTCGCCAGCCAAGTCGTTTTGCATGGGATCTCGAGGCATGAAAAAGCAAGAAAGAAGAGACGAACAAGAAAATATTCCTCGGAGAGGAGAAAATAGAGGGGATCAGGCCGCGCCTCTGCAATAGCGCGTACAACTTCCGTTCTTTCTCATTTCTTCTAATCGCGCATGCTCTTCGACTCGTTAAGACATTTTTTTTCTCTTTCTCTCCAGCTTGCGCTGGAATATCTTGTACTTTTATTTTTTAATCCATTTCTTTGCCCCGTAAGCAGAATCTATCTTTATAATGGCGATGTATCTGGAGGCTGGCGCGTACATCGAAAGATGAAACGACAACTGGGAAAATTTCGCCTCATCTCTCTCTCTCTCTCTCTCTCTCTCTCTCTCTCTCTCTCTCTTGCTTCTTTGCTGTTGCTTGTAACATGGAAGAACGTCCAGTTCCTTCTCAATATGGATTCGTTGCAAATAATAAAATAAAAGAAATTATCCCATTGGAAACGCTCGTTTCGAGCCGACCTTCGAACGTCGGACGAGACGTCGAATCGATTAGCGAGCGAAGAAGCGTTCCAAGAGATAAAGAGAGAAAGAGAGAGAGGGGGGGGGGGGGAGAGAGAGAGAGAAGCAAAAAAAGGAAGCCATAAACTATTGTAACAATAATGGCCGTGAAAGCCTCAAAACTAAAAAGAAGCAAAAGTATCTTCCATGATGCGCACCAAGTGCGCGGTTCTGGTATACCCTCGTGATTCGCCATTCCCTGTTCGTTCACCCGACCTTGGCAAGGTCACAGGCATCCTTATAAAAAGTGAAGAACCGCGAAGAGCACCAACACCACTCGCTTTACCATCACCACCATCGGAGCAGTAAGCAGAAGCTAGCAAAATCGCTGGATGCGGAGGCCTAATCAACTGCTGGCGTCATGCTCCAGGGAACACTGCAGGAAGACAGCAAGTCCCACAAAGTGCGAGGTGCCACAGTCAGCTCACAGAGTGTGTGTTTGAGAGAGAGAGAGAAAGAACGACCAGAAACGATGGGAGTGTACTGAGAGATATGTTGTAAGAGGCCTTCGCCATTTACCAAGAATTGTGAGCCAATGAAACAACTCTGACCATCATTTCCTTGAAATCATAATCATCGACGTCTTCTGCCATCACATTCGTTTCTACCTTTTCTTCTTTATTTCTCCTACAAATACATATCTCTCTAACTCTCTTAAGTTTTCACTACATCGGTCAGTTCCCGATATCCAATTTTTTACTTACTTCTCCAAAATATGGTTTTTTTTCTTATCTATGCCTTTTTTATTCAATAATCCTTCGTTCTTTTATCGCAGTTTATCATTGCGCTATTTTCATTTATTTCTTCCATCATTTATACGATCTTTTTATTACGAGATTTGTTATTTTTATTACCTTCTTGGTCAATATTGTTCTGTCGAGAATTTCTACTATTTCAATGTTGTAATTGTTTAACTACGGTATTCATCTCAGTATTATTTGTTTATTGATTGAGTTTGTATTTTGTTTGAATTTTCTGTAAAGTTTCCTAGGGCTTGATGGATAATGAAGCTTGCATCTCTGGAACTGAACAGAATTTCTTTGTTTTCGAAATCCCTCAGACTCTTAGGGTAGATTTGGATTACGAAATTTGATGTAATTTTTTAAACGACTTCTAGAAAACCACAGCTTAAAACAGCAAAACAAAAATAAAGGTCATTTTTCGAATTAAGAAATTTAAATACGATACAAAGAATTCTCGTTTTATTCCAATGATGTAATCTTTGATAACATCACAATCAGTATATCCATCAATCAATCAATCAATCAATCAATCAATTCCTGTCTTTCTGTGTTTTCTCTCTGCCTAATTTTTTCTTCCCATCTCTGGACCAAACAAACGCGCAGAAACAAATGTTCAGTGTTTTTCTACTGTAAATATCCTGGAGTTTTACATAAGTATCGATCGTGACATAAATGGAAGGAAAAATCGTTGGAGAATTTTCGGTGCACGAGATATTATCCTCGTGTACAGCGAAAAAGTAGCAACGAGTTGTGTAGAAGCTAAAGAAGAAGGAGGAGGAGGAGGAGGAGGAAGATATGATGTTACGAGAAGAAGCATGCGAGGATTACGTGGGATCCGGAGAAACCCGTTCTGGATGTTGCTGCCGGCAACCGAGATCGAACCCCCATCGAGAGCGACGAGGGACTTGCCAACCCCGCGCGTTCTCGATTCCTCGTGTATACGAGAGGTTAAAAATAACACAACGGAAGATATTTATAGAGCGATTGAACGCGGAGGAAGCCGGTTCGTTCGGTCTATAATACTGGAGGAGAGAGAAAAAGAGAGAGAGCGCGAGGGAGAGGATCAGGGCAGCGATACGACGCGAGGACTACCGTCAAGAAAACGAGTATATTTCGTTTCCTCGTCTCTCGTCGCGCTCGAGATTCGCGCAACAGGATCGATCCGAATCAATCCTTCTACGAGCTTTCGAAAATGAAATAAAAGAAAGAAACGAAAAACAAGAACAACGCAACTTTGAGTCAACAGCCAATGGCGCGGGACAGAAGTTCAAGAGAATATCACGTTGCAGTTGAGTACGGTACGTATTTGACGGGAGGAGAACGACGGGTGCATTGCGCCCGAAGGAAGGTGGCCTTGAGGTGGGCCGCCCGGAGAGGGCAAGGACGACCGCCCCGAGAAACTTTTGCGTTTTTTTCATCTCCGTACTTCCAGATCACGATTACGAGTGTTGCGCACAAAACTATGAGACTTTTGACCTGTCCACCAATCTCGTCCAAACTTTTATTATCAAAATATATTTTATCGAACAATTTATTACGTTGACTTTGGCTCCGTTCGAATTAAAGAAAACTTTTTCTCTCGATATTGCCAAATCTTTTTTTCTCATTCAGGCTGCAAAAAAAAGAACTATTTTTTTGAATCTTGGCTACAAACTCACAAATTAAATTTATAAAAAAATTCAAACATAACGATACATAAAAGGGGTAGTACATTTTTTGTTTCAGCTATTTTTTCATTGGTCCATTAAAAAAAGAGCGAAATTGGATAAATATTTATTTTCGTTGCTTTTGAGTCCCAACTTTTTTTTTATAATGATATCAAAAATTGTATAAAATTGAATTAATTCAATTTCAAATAACAATCGCTAGTTCTATAACAACACAAATATCAGCCTCCAAATTCCATGGGTCGGTATGACCCAGAGATTCTTTTCACGAATGGCTCTGAAAACAAATGGCAAATTTCAACGTTTTTTGCCAATCGATACACCGGCCAGTGAAAAAAGAAAGAAACGTATTGACGGGGTAACTGTGATTAGCCAAATTGTCATTGTTTTTTTTCTCGAGAACATCAAAACGCCATCGAAATTGCATTTCGATTGTTAGCGTGATTTTAATCATTATCTCAACATCTTTTTGTACAAAAAATACGACAATCCTACGAAATCTTTTTTTATCGTCAACCAATCTTCATTCTCCGTCATCGTCGTTCGAACAAAAAAATCTTTGGCTTCTCGCGCTTATTTTCTCTCTTCCTCTCTCTCCCGCATCATTCGGAACATAAAAATCGAGTTTTCACAAGCCTTTTGCCGTTATTTTCGTATATAAATAGAATATTATACAGAGGACACCTATCGTAATTTACGAATGTATATACACGTAAAACAATTGTCGTTGACACCTGCCACTCAGAAGGAACTTTTGCATCATTAGAACTATCGTATATTTTTGAATGTTTGAAATATAAAAAACAATTACCTATGAAAATTGAAAAGAAAAAAAATCGTTACCGCCCAAATCTTGTAGGTGACAGAAAAAAAAGTAAAAAACTCTGTAGCGAAATATTTTGGGACGATATACGAGAAAATTGATTTCGAAAGGAAGTTTGAAGTCAAAGAAATGGAAGCAGACAAACGGGGGCGGAAAGAGGAAGATGGGATGGATTCATAGGTAAAGTCTGGTACATGGATATGAAAAGAAAAGACAGGTCGATTCGATCGGCTTGCCGGTTGCCTCAGCGACGAAGCATTACACGTCGGAGAGAGCGTTCAAGGGCGCTGCACCCGAGAAGACGCTGAGGGCTTCACTCATTCGCCCTCTCTCTCTCTCTCTCTCTCTCTCTCTCTTTAGCGAGCTGCAAAAAGAACGTGCAAACAACTAGACAGACGCCATAGCAGCGACGACTCTCGTGTGTCAGCCCAGTGGAAAACGAGAAAAATGGTAAAAGGTGTGAAGAGTCGTTGCTGGTATTCACCGATTAATCCTTTCTAGCTGGCTAAGAGCGCACCAGAGAATAAAAAGAAGAAGAAGAACAAGAAGAAGAAGAAAAAGATGAAAGAAAATAAAAAGGTTAAATGAAAAAAGTAAAAAAAGAAGAAGGTTGAGTGACACCGGAGTGTCGTAGTGAAAATCGCATACGATTCTAACGCAACCTCACGCAAATTCTCTCGCAAACCTCCAGATAAAAATAATTCAATTTTAATACCCGACAATTTATCCCAAGATTGATCCCAGTAATTTAATCCACGAGGTTCGAAGCTCTTGAATATCTTTTCGTATTTTCGTACAATGAAATTTTCAAGTTAAATTGAAACATTGATTATTACAAATCTATGTATATATAATGATGAAACTGAGGTCGAAGCGAGTGTTAACATCGTGTTGATTGAGTATCGATCAAAATAAACGACCGGCACTACCGCTCAAAAGTAATTTAACAACTCCATATTTGCTTCATTAACGGGATCATCCCATGTGACAGCTTTTTTTTTCGCTTTTTTGAGAATTTTTTTTAATGAACCATTAAAACACAATATCTTTGAATTTTTACTACACATTTATTAACATTTTTACAGTCCCTCAGAATTTTATCAAACAAAAATAACGAGTTGAATCGACTTTACACCGTTCGGAAGACACTCATGTGTTGGTTGACGGCTGCCATGATTCCGGAAGTTTTGCTTATCTGAAATAAAAAAATCAAACGGCATTTTAATTTGTAGACCTGAGACTATCGCTGGAACTAGAGTAAAGTAAAAATATCGAAAACTGAATTTTTGACACGGTTTTAAAGTCGAAAAAAAAAAACGACGAAACTTGGAACTTAACATTTAAAACCGTGCCAAAAATTCAATTTTCGATATTTTTACTTTAGTCTAGTTCCAGCGATAGCCTCAGATCTACAAATTAAAATGCCGTTTGATTTTTTGATTTTAGATGAGCAAAACCTCCGGAATCATGGCAGCCGTCAACCAACAAATGAGTGTCTTCCAAACGGTGTAAAGTTGATTCAACTTGTTATTTTTGTTTGATAAAATTCTGAGGGACTGTAAAAATGTTAATAAATGTGTGGTAAAAATTTAAAGATAGTGTGTTTCAATGGTTCATCAAAAAAAAATTCCCAAAAAAGCGAAAAAAAATAGCTGTCACATGGGATGACCCCGTTAACCTTCAAACACTTAAACTAATTGACTTATACAAAAAGATTTCCATTAATTAAAAAATGTATTTTTGAGTCTTTTTTGAAACTCTCAAGTTTGATTTCGGTAACTGTGATGAAATCAGAAAATAATTAAACAAATATGGTTTTCAGTTTACATTTTCAGTAATGATAAAAAATCGAAAAAAAATCATCACCAATATTCAGATTTTTTACTCAAACGGTTCGTCCGTGAGAGCGATTTAAAAATGTTATGACGTCATAAAACTGGCATATTCGCGTATATAAGTGCGGCAGGGCTCGCGCTGGCTTTTTCTTTTAATACTTGGCGTCGAGCCGCTACCGCATCTCTTGATTAAAGCACAGTGACGCTTTAACTTTTAGCCACTAATAGCAAAAAGGTTGCAAAAATGATTAGAGTTATTGTTTCATGTGATCAAAAAATTTGATGATCATTTGTAGTGACTTTGATCAACATTTTCCTGTGACAGTACACACGTTACGAAAAGAATATTGAAATATTTGAAATCGTTCATTGAATTCAATGTAGTAATGATGAACAAAAAAAAAGGAGATTCCAATGCTTGGCTAATAGTGTTTGTTTTATGTAAATTTATATTAAACAATTTAATAGCGATTTGTTAGCGTACACTTTTGAGCGGTAATGTATAAATAACGAAAGGAGTGTTGTAAAATACTTGGAAGTCACTCGTTGATTCTGCAGGAAAAGAAGGATCAGAAGGGATGATTATTATTAAATCGATGTTCGAGATTCGAAGGGCCAATCAGCGTAAGTCACGTGCGTACTCTGCTCCTGGCTACTACCGATTTTAATTAAGTGCGCTTGAAATTATAGCCAGGTTATACCTCCGGAGGACAATCACGAGGCGAGCGGGCGTATATGACCAGGTTGGACTAATAACTGTAATAAAGCGTGCGTGAATACCTCATTAATATCTCTTTCTCTTTCTTTCTCTCTTTCTCTCTTTCTCTCTTTCTCTCTTTCTCTCTCTTCCTTGAGCGCGCTTTCTCTCTCTTGCTTTAGCGCGCGCGTACGGATCGTGCCGCGTTCCTTGTAACCGCGAGATCCTCAATTTCCTCAAAGCACCATTGCACTCGCTGACTTACGCTGACTTACGCTCATTGCACTTGACCCTCTGATTTATTTTGCTCCTCCACCGTATAGCTTCTTGTTCTCGGTTCTCCTCCCCCGTGCACCTTCTTCCCCCACATTGAATAATTTGCAAAAATTTATTAAATTAATCTGTCAAGATCTCTGGATAATTCACAGTGTTGCAGGCCACCGTGAGAACGGACTTTCGATCGAGATCAGCTAATCAAATTCGAATTATGCTAGTTTGGAACTGTTCAGCATCCGTGGACGAAGTAAACAAGAAAATATCAACGAAAAAATAGGAAAATAATTGTCAAGTGAATTCTAAGCTGAATTGACAGTGAGAAAAGGAAATTAAGAAATAAAATTATAATAAATTAGATATTGTTTCATGGAAATTAATTTTTTTTTAATAATTGTGTTTCACGTCGTTCCTAACATTCTTACGATTTGCAAGCTAATTTATAAAATGTAATTTTATTGAGTGAACACTCAATATTTGGGTCCGCCGAAATAATTGCGGAAAGAGCGCGAGTACCGGTTTTTTTCGAGGATTCTTTAATTCTATTACCACGCTCGTTAAATCTCCCTGGGGCCAGTCCTCTTCCTCGTTGGTTTTGCGTTTTTACGGTGCTTTGCTTCGGGCATTATGGAGGCTCGTGTTATTTTATTATATTATTTTCTCTTATTTTTAGGACTTGCCCAATTTCGGGCAGTTCAAACTCGCGATATAATCACCAAGCCTGAGTGAGATTAACGGAGAAACAAACAACTCGAGCGAGGTAGTAAACAAAGAAAAAAATGCGCGCGTGTGTGTTCACCGCGAGTACGAAAAACGCGTTTTTCGAGGACACGAAAAATTCAATAATTCTCTTGGCATGTTCCTTGAAATTATCGTGCGTATTGCGTCGTATTTGTGACTGCGATTTCGAAGTCATCAGCCTCATTCGAGGGTCACGTACCGAGAGAGAATGACTCGCAGATTGGACCGGTCGAGCAAAGAGAAGTGTGAGATCGTGATCTAACGAAGAAAAAAAAGGTAACGAAACGAGTACGAATTTTCATAAGAACGAGAAACGTGAGGTGTGAAACGAATCACACAATTTGGCACGAAAAGTAACACGAGTATCAAATAAATTGTACGGTAATTATGAGCAAGAGAGAGAGAGAGAGAGAGCGATAGAAAAAATAAAAAGGGAGAATAAAAATGGGCTTTGTACCGTGACAAGATGCGGAAATGCCAAGATCGTTCGCCCTTCGTTCGCTTCCTGGTTAACATCAACTTCCCTTATTTGCCGAATAATCGTTCGAACCTCTTATCCATTTAACCGGATGCTCTGGACCCACGTTTCCGAGTACAACGGCTAATTTTCCAAGGCCCGAACGAAGAATATACTGGCTCTTCTCACGTTTAAAAACTACCTTCTTCTTCTCTCTGTTTCCAGCATATAATTGGCTCCCGGAAGTTTAAACCGATAACGGGCGGTTGCTGACTCTCTCTGGAAATTGGCGCTCTGTGAACGAGTTGTTTCGCATTTCTCTCTTTCCAAACACGTCTGAGCAGTACATACGAGCTCAAATACGAGAGTTTTTTCGGATTATCCGATAATTCGATTAAAATTTGACATTCGCCGATGGAAGAATCAAGGGATTAATCGATGATTATCATCGACGGATGAAAAGTTGAACGAATTTCAAGAACGAGAATCGCAAGGCTACTCAAACCGTGAAACGCTCGCGAGCAAGAGTTCAGAGGTCATCGAACGAGCGTGTACAGAGCGCGCCGAGTTCATCTAGCCCGCACTGATGGCTTCCGAGGAGGCTGCCGTATGATCGTAGAAACATGATGGGTCGCGGATCGAACTGACCTCGCTAATACACCGATTAAGACATTCTCTTGCTTCTGTGGTGAAATTAAGCGCATTTTACACATACGTCTATCTCCCAAAATTTTAATCGATTATACGATTTCGATATTTCGTAGTTCAATAAAAATTTGAATTAAAATTTGTTCAACAATTTTATCGGCAAATTGTTTGATCAGAAAATTGTTTTTTTCTAACACGAATCATTTTTTTCAAAATTTTCGGTCTTTATTTCAGAAACTACTTGTTTAATTATTGTCAAAATTCTCAAGTACAATATGAAAACTTTTTGCAAAAAACTGTCGACAATTTGCGATTTTTCATTAATTTTTCAACATTCAAAGAGCAATTTAATTCGCGCCTATTTAAAAAAATCATCAAATTCATTTCTCACACGTAGAAAAAAACTGTCTAATTAAATATTGATCATTTATCCGTTCAAATAATATATTAAAAGATTGATGACACTGAAAATTTTTAATTATTGAAGAATTATGTATCGACTAGTTAGATAAAAGTATTGAAAAAAAAAAATATCTAATTTCATAAACATTGCATATGGAATTGCTCAATTACTTTACCCATAAACTGAGGCTATTTTCATAATGCATATATTGTTTTTCAGCTGACGATAAAAAAGTGATGGCGTGTAGGGTTAAATTCCGCAAATACTACGGTGCGAATGAGGCAAGTTTGTGGCGAGTTGCAGTTGCAGTTGCAGCAGCAGCAGCAGCAGCAGCAGCAGCAGCAGCAGCAGCAGCAGGAGCAGGAGCAGGAGCAGGAGCGAAAAGCTCATTCGGAAGGGGGCCAGTACCGTTATACCCGTTCCGAAGATAATCTTCGGAGAGACACAAACCGGGGACGGCCATAGCGCACATTACTGGGATCTCGCGCGCGCGGTGGTCCACTTGGGTCTGTTGGGAAATATGGGAGAGGAAGAGATAGGGGGAATGTAAATGTGCGTGCGAGAATAATCAATCGAAGAGTAATAACGAATTAATGAGGCACATTGAATGCAAGTAGGATCGATGCATCGAAACTATCGAATAGAAAATTTATGTAGGATCGTTATTATTGGTGTACATCAATCTCATTCTCTCTGAGTTGAGAACGGTCAAGAGAAGTACATAAAAAGATAAAGACAGAGAGAAAGAGCGAGAGAAGAGGAGAGATGCGGGAAGATCCAACCTCGGGCAACCGAGAGTCATAACGCCGAGGCTAATGTCCCTAATGCCTATAATCTCGGATCATCCGCATCTCTTGGCTTTGCCTCGAGGCGCGTTCTGCTCCTTCTATACGTACTCGTCCAATCCCCCACCCTCCCGCCTCTTCTCGTACACACTGGACACGCAAATTCCTCACCGAGGGGCCACTGAGTGTACGAGGACCATGGATGAGCTTCGGAGATTACCAGAGGTGAGTTGGAAAAAAACAATAAAGGGAAATACTCGGTTCTCGCACTCTCTACGCACTGAGCATGATCATCGCTAAGTACTTTACTCGCGTGCGACGGCCTCTTCGTCTCAACGTGACACTTCGATCGATATATGCCGATTTTTTACCTCTCGAGTCTTTTTTTTTCTATTCAATTTCGCTTTGCGAAGTTTATGACTTTGATACAGATTTTACAATTCCTTTTGGATCCACTGAAAATAACGTTACTTTAATTTCCAATTCCTCAATTTTCAAATGGTTTCGAATTCTTTTTTCGTCGGTTTGTTCCGTAGATCTCTAATGAGAGACAAAAACTTTGACAAAATTTCGTTCCATTAACAAACAAAAATACGCTGTCGAAGATAAATTAGAAAGAATTCTAGGTTGATGGTTTAATTGCAAGAAAAACAGTCAGAAAAGCGATTAGCTGGATTGATAAAGACTCACCCTTCAACTGCGTCGTGTCGATGGCAAACATGTTAAGTGCGAGTAGCTGAAGAAGCCGGGTCTCGGGTATGGGCAGAGGTGAGTGTTGAAGGAGCGTCCTGAATTCTCGAAGCATCTGGATCGCAGCCTCTTGGAAGGTTTCCATCCTGTAAAAGGGAAAAAAATGTTTTTATAGGCTCATTGAGAGGCGAAAGAGGCGGTAAATTGGTCAGGAAATAGTGGGCACGGACCAAAGTTCATTTGAGAAAACAATATTCCTCGATTGAAGATGTTGGGTGAAGATTTTCGATGGAGGTTAACGACGTAAATTGTACGATTAGAGAATGAACAAAGAATAGGTTAGGGAAACAACGGAAAAAAAATGTTAAAAATGAAGGACGCAGCGTAGGTAAGTAAAGATAGGGAAGAAAAAAAACAGTTGATCGAAGGCTCGATCGAATGATTCTAGGATGAGTAATAATCACTCGTACGATGATTTGAGGTTCGCGAGCATAACGAGCTTCGGCACTGCAGTCACGTTATCACGCTCGAACGAATGATGATGATGATGATGACGATGATGATGATAATGATGACGATGACGATGAAAATCCAGGAAGGAGGAGGAGGAGGGGGAAGGGAATTGGCGCAAAAGGGGTTATACACCTTTGGCACTATCGGAGTCTTCCCGGTAAAAAGATACGTACGAGGAACAGAGCGAGCGCACCCGTAAGTGCCCGGTTATATTCCCACAGCCTCGACAACACGCGGTGGCAAATTTACGGTACGTAACGTCTCACTCGATCCCCCTCGCCCCTTTCCCGCCCTTCTCCTCCCCCGCGCTTATCCTATACTCGTTGCAATCTAGAGAATTCGTGACGTAACCCCCGGCATTGCGAGGCTATAACGCGATCGTGAGGTAAACGGGAGACGCGTCGTTACCCATTTACCCCACCAGTGTCGTTCGATTCAATGACACGGCTATTGGACTTGGTACTTATGTATATACATAAATATATGTATATACAGGATGTCCCAGTTTTAATGGTCGACAACAATGTAAACTTGAGATCAACGCCGAATTTCCAGTCGACAAATGTAATACTTCTTTTTTATTAGGCAGTGTCTTTATGAGATTATTATTGTTGAAAAATCTACGCATTATTGACGCGCCCGCCGGTCAAACGGTCGAAAATACAGCAAAATTGTATAGGATCATTCTTATAAAGCATGAAATTAAAAAAAAAGTCATTGATGAGACTTTTGTATTTCTAGTACTCCAGTCTGGAGGGCGATACGAAAAACAACCTGGTTGTCGATGTTCACGCGTAGCCGAGCGGTTAAGGATTTTTTTTTCGATGAGCTTTCAAGACTAAATTATTGAAGATAGAAAATTACAGTCAGGGACTTTTTCGCAGGAAATATCGAGCTTTACAATTTTGGTTCTATGCATTGCTACTCTATTTCTAGCCGTTCGACAGTATGTGCAACCGGAGTGAACGGGTTTTTAAACTTTAATGATTAATAGCTCATTAGCATAGGGATTAAGGAACGGTATTAGACTTTTCGACGCGAAATTCAATGCTGAACTTAAATTTGTAGTATTGACTATTTAAGCTGAGACATCCTGTATATTTGTGCTGAGGAGATGTAGGAACGCGAGAAAGAAGTAGGGAGAGAATAAGAGGGCAATAAGTAGTCTGAGAAACAAGGCTACGTATACTCTCGAACGATTCTTTCGAGTTTACACGTATGGTTTTTTGATCGGGAGACCAGAATGCGGCGCCTCATGACCCGAGTCTTGAGGAGAGTTTCGCGCAACACAGAGCTCTGAACGATTCGTTGTTTCCAAGCGCTGATTGGCTGCGCGACGTGTTCGAATACCGTTAATCCACCGAGGGAGCGAAAGGGAGAGAAAGAGGGAGAGAGAGAGAGAGAGAGAGAGAGAGAAGCGATGGTGGCTAGTAGAGTTTTCATCAGGGACCACCGCAACCAACGCCGGGAATATATATGTGCTATCTTTCCTCTACCCCCCTCGTTTGAACACACGGAATATCCATCGAGTTTCGTAGCCGCTATCGGTGGGAAAGCCCGACTCCTCGTTCTCAAGTTCCTTCATGGAATTCGTATCTTTCAGGAAGGTTATTAACCACTTTGTTTCTATCTCGCTCTTTTATTCTACGTTGCGTCAAGAGCCGCGCCTATTTTCCAACGGAACATGCAACTTTTTATTCGCCAATAACGCTCTCTCTGATGGATCTTCACTGTAATTGCTTTGGCCATTGATAAGTTTATTATCGTGAGGGAAACGATATTACTCGTTGGGGCTTTTACGGGTATGAGAGAGTCTTGTGATTATCGATTGTATACGTTTGTTCCGAATTTTCAGCCGCCAACGGTCAGAATGAACCGTTCGCGAGATGAAATGAGAGAATGAGAAAGGAATAGAATGAGAGGGAGACGGAATAAGAGGAATATATTATTCATAGGCGAGGATAGGGCAGCGCACGAGTGCAGTAGGGAATTGCACTTTAGGGCATAACGGCATATTGGAGAATGGTCGCGAGTGTTGCCGAGTCGTTGCGAGAATGAAGCAAGGATCGTCGAGAATGGTATGAGAAGGAAAAGGATCACAATAAATAAGATGAAGAAGAAGCAGAATAAGAGAAAGGAGACTAAATAAAAGACAAAAAAGAAAACGAAGAAAGAAAAGAAGAAAATGATGAAGGAGAAGAGGAGAAAGAGGACAAAGAAGAAAAGGAAAAAGAAAATAATAAGCTTCGCGCGGGAGTCAATAGGGCGCAGGAGGACTAGAGAAAAGGTGGAGAACTTCTTTCTCTTTTCGTGCCCATTTTCAATCCAGGAGGTGAGCGAACGAGGAGGCCGCCGGCGAAATAAGAGAACCAGTGAAGTGAGTACGAGAGAGAGAGAGAGAGCGAGAGAGATTCGTCCATCGACGCCGAGCGACCAGCTCTATGACTAACAAGTTTGCACTTTAGCGCATAACGGGGCATTCCCAGTGTCCATAGATCATGCTACGTGACCCACGGATTGCGTGGGCTCAACGCCCCACTATATACACATATTCGAGTACCAAGTATTCAGACTCATTGTTTCTTCATCCCCCTTACCCTACACGGCTCTCACGAGTTGTAATACTTATGTATGTGTATTTAATATATTGTCATGCACACCTATGGGAATCGGAAAATCTGTCTTCTTGATACTACATTAGTTCAGAACTGTAACAACCGTTTCTGGTTTATTATAATATAAATATAATTATAACATATAGGGTGTCCCGCCACCGAAGATATTCATTACCGTCGACTTTGATTCAAGACTGAATTTCAAGTTGAAGAGTTTAATGATGTTTTTTGATCAAGTTCCCCTCTAAAAAGTTTACAATTGTTTAATCAACGAATCCTCGTACTTCTATCCCATATACTGACAAAACTGTTAAAGATACAACAAAAATCATTAGGACCAATTTTGTAGAGCATCAAGTTTCCTACAAAAAAGTCATTGACAGTATTTTTCTATCTTTAGCAGTTCAGCCCTGAGAGCGGCTGAAAAAAACAACCTGTTTTTAAGGACTTTTTTCAATCAACTTTCGGGACTAATCCATTAAAGATAGAGAACGATCGTCAATGACTTTTTTGTAGAAAATTTCATGCGCTACAATATTGTTCCTATGCATTTTTGCTCTATCTCTAGTAATTTCAATAGTGCGAACGGTTGAAGTTCGTAAATTCGTAAAGCAATTAATCATCGAGACTTCGAATCGAAAAACATCATTGGACTTTTCGACAGAAAATTCAGTGTCCAACTTAAGTTTACAGTAAAAATAATCTATGTTGAGACACCCTGTATATGTATATAAGGGTCGCAATATCGAGGCAAAGACACTCGAGGCTACCATCATCTGCAACGGTCCAATCCTCATATCTCGTTAGTTCTTCCACCACACGCAAGCACCGATTTTATTAGTTTTTTTCTTCTTATCATACCTCTACTCTACGGAGCGCCTGAAGCAAACTTCATCTGTTTTTTGTTTGTTTTTAACCTGTTAAGTTTGACCTACGACATTATAATCGATACGTGTGGATTTGTGCTATTTGCGATATGAAGGAGTAAAGGAAAAAATGAGGACATATTTAATGGTCACTGATCGCAATTGTTGCCTCGAAATGTTGCTAGTATCGTACTGATTCTCTAACGAAAGAAGAAGGAGAAGAGGAAGAGGAGGAAGAAGAAGATACTCTTTCCCTGGAGCTTCTCCATTTCGCTGATGCAAATGACTCTCGAGCACGAAGAGAATACGTACACGCAAAAGATCTCGCATGGCGCCAGTAAAACCCGACAGACGATACGATTCCCAAGTACCTCGATGGAGACGCGAGCTTCTCGTTTCCATATTTAATTATCATTTTTATCACCTCGAAAGCCTCGCGCGGTGCTTAAGCTCCCTCCCGTCGGATTATCCGGTCAACAATTAATAACGGCAGAAGATCGTGAGCGTAAAGCGTGTCCTATCTCTTTCTCTTAATGTTTCTACGGAGTTTCTCTGTTGTCACAGACTCCACTCGTTGTGGCTCGTACCTCGCGCGACACGATAATTTACAAGATAATCGGATACCGCTCGATCTCGTCCGCCGGTACTTTGCCACTTCTGTCTTTTTATTATTTCTCTCTCTTACTCTTTCCAAGATGCTCCTTCGAGTTCCTTTAAGAAACTGCACTCCCGAGGATCGATATCGCGTCCTTGCTAATATATTTTTTTCCTCTCATTTTCACGTGGAATATAAACGGCAGCTAGAGAAAAAAATGGGAATTTCCTGATAAAATTGCTTTCATCGTGTAGACGAAGGGCGTCGAAGTAGAATCGTAATTCAGGCAGTTTTATCAAGGGGAAATCTATGAGGGTCGAGAGGAAACTTTGCGATTATAATAAACTTCCTTCAAGAAACTCTTTTGAAGTAGCTATGAAAATTAATCGGTCCAACGAAATTTAATTATTTTCCAATTTTTCCTCTCACCGCGAACTTGCAACGGAGAAGGTGCATTTTTTTTCTCGTCCTCGTTCAAGATTGTTGACGAGAGAGACAAGATCCATTGCTCATGGATAACAACGTAAACACGATATGCTGAGACGAAGTTAGACTCTCGTCGTCTGACGACCGAATAATTAATCAGTGTGCGAGATACGGATCGAGAAGGGACGAATATAGTACGCAAGTTTGAGAACTGGCTTTTCTTTCGTTCCCCCGCCCCGTGTAACTTTGGCCAAGTGCGTTATGTACGAGAAATGACGAGAACGAGGAATCCCTTTATCAAGAAGCTTCTCGAAACATCGACCAAGATTCGGAGTCGCGTTTACTCGTTGAGAAACACGAGCAGCGCGCGCATTTACGAAGGCCACGGGGAGAATCGAGATTACAAGGATGAGAAGAAGGAGCAGCAGCAGCACCAGGAGAAGCATGGAGCCGTCGCTAAAATTGTTCAATACCGGACAACGTTAGCCAAGAGAGTTGCGTGTTAGTCGTGTCCTTGAAACGAGCGGGGTCGTCACTCGCCTTCTGCCACAGGTAAACGACCATTGGAAAACCGTGACACGCACGCATTCACTCTTTTTCGTTATTTTCATCCTTCTCTTCGTCTCCTTCATCTTCTTCTGCTTTTTCTTCTTCTTCTTCTATTTCTTCATCTCCTCCATTTTTCCATTTTTCTTCTTCTGTTTTAGTACGTTTCTTCTTTTTCTACTATTTCTTCTGTTTTCTCCGTTTCTTCTGTTCCGCATATTCATTCTTCATCTGCTTCTTTTTTATCATTCTTCTTCTATTTCTCCGTGTTTTTTTTCCTCATTCGTCTTCTTTGCTACTTCGGCTATTACTGTTTCTTTTCTTTTTTCTTCTCGTCTTTATAATTCTTTTTTATCTCTTCTGTTTCTCTTTTTTTCGTTGCTTTTGCTCTTTTTCGTTTATTATCCTTCCTCTCCTTCTTCGGTTTCCTGTCCTGTTCCCGAGCACAAGCTTCGATCTTCTGCGGAGCCAATCCCGATCGGGCATTATCACAAGGTCTCCTTATCTCTCGTACCAATTCCAAACGCGTAATATAGAATCCTGGCTCTTCGTACCGATGAGAAATGTATCGCTTCCGGATTGTTTCGTAGCAGGGTGGAATTTTGTAACATCGATTCGCGCTCTCGATCGTACTCACACAGACACATATTCAACATATGTATGTATATCTACGAGAATAGATGTGCAGAACACCCGATATAGAAGCTGCGGGATTCTCTGCTTGGGTTAAGCGTAGATGCTCCGAAAGCTCCAGAGGGGAGGGAGAGAGACTGTGGTCGAGCGAGACGCTCCTCGAGTGGCGCCACGCAATTGTCAATTAACATTTTTACCGACGTTCAAGTAAAACACGAACGTTACGGTCGCTGGACTAGAGAGTAAGAGAAAGAAAGATAAAAAAATAAAGAAGCAACCACCGACTGGCGCAACAGGGCCACAGTACTGCGTCAAGTACCACGCGCCTTCCCTCTTTTGCTCTCTCTTTCTCTCTCTCGCTCTTTTTTCCTCTCTTGGATACATTTCATTATGATTATGTGTCCGATGAATTGTGCTCTCCTCAGAAACCCCCTTCCAACTTACCGCAGACTAATACCACACTCGAATAGCCGATATATATTTTTTTCAATTTTTCTTCGGCTAGATACGAGCGAATATTTCCTCCTACTCTTGAGTTTTGCCTCGTAAAATGTACATCGCCCTGCGGGCATGCGGGGAGACAGTACGTTATTAAAGACCTCTTAGTGAATAGTGTATTATTATATATTTTTTTGTTGTCGGTATTTTTTTCGTCTTGTATTTCTCGTTGAGACTTTGCTACGATGCTATTTTAAGCCTGGACAACAACGGCTATATTCGTCCCGCGGATGTGAGTCAAACTCCAATAGTTCCTTCGCCTCCTTGTTTGTTCTTTAACATATTTTATTTTTTCCTCCGTTTTGCGACATTTTCTTCAATGCTGAGCAACGGGCGCCAACAATAACAAAGGTGCACGGAATCGCAGTGAAAAACTTCAACCAGACACCCAACTTGGAATCGTCAAAGCGTCTCCGTTGACGTTTCCGAGAAAACCTATTTCACACTAGGAAAGAACGATGGGTGAGGAAGAGAGCGAGAGACCGGAAGCAGGCGACAAGTTGGAAAAACACAAAGAGTGCCAGACGTTATGATCGAACGTCATAGGTAACCTTTTGTCAATGTAACCGGCCCTTCTGAACAAACTCTTTGAATATGTACTATTGTTCCCACGGGAATAAAGTGTCAAAGGGAGAGACGGGAAGCGAGTTAACGTTTCTCCGCGTGGTCCAAGCTCGTGCGTTAAATGAAGATAACGAAGAAGAAGAAGAAGAAGAAGAAGAAGAAGAAGCGACGGGGCGAGAACGGATCGACCGCCACGCACTTTTTTCCTCTTTCTTTTCCCTCTTTCTTTTTCTACTTCGACCAACCGAGATTCGTCGAGTTTCGACGAATGCTCGTGAGAGGAAAAAAAACGTAAGAAAAAAAGAAAAAAGAAAAAAAACGAAACTTTGTGGATTCTTCGAATGGCAATAAAACGAGCGGAGCAAAGTCTTCCCGGTGCCCCAGCTGTTTACACCTACCTACACCTAATAATTATCACCACCGAGGAATAACTCAGAGTGCGAATCGCGCTTCACCGAGAACAGCCCAGTCACAGATACCCACGTACGGTCAACGCTTGTATACAAGACGGATTAACAAAACAGGAATTTCAACAAACAGCATCGCTTTTCGAAAATACTCTTCCTTCTTTCTTCCTCCTTTCCCTAACTTTATTCTTCTTACTCTGTCCAAGGGAGAAATATGAAAATTCACTCACCCTATCTTCGTGATGAGCTTTCCGTGAACGTGAAGATACGACGTTATGAAGCGTTTGTTTACCTGCGGAGAACAGAGTCGAATGTTCAGAGTATATTCGAATGTAAATATTGACATTGAAAAAGTCTCTCGTAAAAAAACTTGTAACAATTTGTTTTCGATACTTCCGCACTGATACGTATAATTTTATGTTATAAAGAGCATAAACCAGTTTTATTTATTCCTCATTCGTGCATTTCACTCATTATTGATCGGGCATATTCACCTAGAAGGGGTAAGAAAGACAAAAAAAAAGTCGGGGAACTATAGAAGCGATTGGACGAAGGTTTCTCATCATTAAAAACACAAATTTCGAGGAGTGCTTTCAATTTACATTTTACTCAAAAAAAGTGCTGTACGAGCATGACATGATTTATGAAGAGATCGCCGTATTAAAAACTGGTACCAGATAAATTTCGAAAACCATACGACCGATTTGCTTAAAATTCTTTTATGGTTAGTAATTTTGGAAGAAAACTAAAAAAAAAAAAAAATTGATACGAAAATCGCTATTTTTTGTTTATAACTTCGCCGTTCCGTCAATATTCGATATTTTTAAAATCCATTTCAATATTCCAATCCATTTTTTGTGTCAGTCGATTTTTGTCGGAGATACTGTTGGTACCGTTTTTATACCAACATCGTTTCACAGCCGTGTACCACTTGTTTTTTTATAAAAAAAAAAAAAAAAAAAAAAAAAATGTGAACGTTTCTTAAAATGTATGTTTTAACCACGAAAAACCTTCATCCAATTACTTCAATAGTTCTCCGATTTTTTCGTTACAACGTATTGTTTTCCTTCTAGATGTAAATTCTCTCTTAATTAATTTGACCCATTAGTATAAGAATAAATAAAATTGATTTATTGCTGATTCATGCACTTTTGCTTAATACAAAAATGATAAATTTGATTTATTTTCTTAAAATCCGAACGAACTAAGATAATGTCGTAATGCAAACGCTTCATGGCAGAAAATGTTTTAAAAAAGTAAAAAAATGAATTGCTCATATTTTAACGCAATATTTGAAAGGGTTATAAAATAAAAATCGTTTACTTGATCGTTATAGATTTGATTGAACGTTTTCATACCTCGACACTCGTCAACTGAGACAGTTCCTCAGAGTCACTGTGCAAAAATTTGGAATCTCCGAGTCCGGTCGACGAAGTTGTTCGTCGAACTCTCCTTCCGCCCGGATGTATCCAAGTTTCTCGTCGAAGAGCTCCGGGTGCGTTATTCGCTCCCTCTTTCTCCTTCATTCTCGCTCGTTCCTTCAATTCACGCTCTTCCTTACGTTTTCTCTCGGTCGATTCGTACTAAAGCAATAGTTTAACAAAGCCGTCTAGTATTTTTTTTTCTTTTTTCATTCATCTATGCATTTTTTTCTACACTATAACCTTTTCTAAGATAAAAGAAAACTAAATTTTCGTCTACGGAGCCAGTGCATGAGCGAGTCTCGTTACTTTTCGAGCGGAAATTCTTTCACACGATTATTTAATAACCGCTCGTTGAAAATTGTTCAAAAAAAAAAAAGAATTAGCAAAGAAAAAAAATGATGATATTGAAGCGTACATCGTTCGACAGCAACGAAACCAATTTTTTTAACCAATTGTTCAATTTTCGAGTGCGGTTTTTTTTCTTCAGTGGCTTAGAAAAAAACCTCAGGTATTAAACAAAATTTTAGGTACTATTTCCATAGAAAAAAATACTATTTCCTTGCATTTCAACGATCTGTGTGAAAAATGTTCGCTCGCAAATTCCGAGACGCACTAATTTCTACTACTGATCTTGATATTTTTTATTTACTGATCAAATGTTTCTTGTGCAATGAAATTTCTGCCTAATACGTGAGCAACGACTTTTAACAAGATTTCGAAACACACATTGATTTGTTAAATCTGTGAAAAAAAAAAAAAAAAATGTTCTACGAAGCATCGATGCGTGAAAATGATTGTCGAGAAATTCACACCAAATATCGAAGATTACTTACATAATGAAGATACTGGCGGCAAAACGGAAATAATTAAATTCATTAATTGAATAGTTGATCGCGAACAATAATCGTCGTCGCGATTTTTCTTTGTATTTGAAAAAATGTATGAGACGTACCTTTTTCCTGTTCTCGTCAAAAAGGGCTATAAGACTTTCCCTTGCCGAGTGGAAAGGATTCGAGGCCATGAGAGATCGCATGTAGTAGTAAACTGCGTCCAACTTTCGTCGCTGCAAATGCAACAAAAAAAAATATTGAATTTCATGAAAAAAAAAAAAACAAAAGTAAAATGAATTTTACACTAAAATTGACAGTAAAAAATACTGTGAAACTCTAAAACCGAAAGACGAATGGAAATAATCCATTTTTTATTAATTGCAAAGTTTTTTCCCAGTTCAGGAGGTTTCACACGTCCAGAATTTTCAAAATAACGATTTTTTTATGGCTTATCATTCTTCAAACGTTCAAGAGACAGAAAAAGGTTGTTAATCACAAATTTCACCCGGTTACCACGTTTTAACGATAAATGTGACCGCGAGTTGAAAGATTTGCCCGCCACGCGGTGTGCAAGCAACACGTTTTTCTCAAAACTGCTTTTCGCCCATCAATCGATAAGTCGCAAAGTTTCCAATATTTTTTCATTGCTCTTCTTTTTTTATTCGAAATCGTTTTTTCTATATAGTCTGTCGAGCCATTTTTTCAGATTGTGTTGAAAACATTTGTATTTAAAAAGTCAAATTTTTCGTAAAAAATGCATACCTAATTTCAAAATACGAGATTTCACTTATTTGTTGGAATTAAAAAATTTGGCTCGACAGACTATAACGATAACGTTGTATGATAAACATCTTTTCAATTTTTTCAAATCCATTCATCTGCGAATGCTTCATCATACCGTCCACAAACATGTTTTTTTTTTTTAGTGATATGAACGACTTCGAATATCGTATTTAATTTGCTGTAAAAATACTACAAAATAAAATTATTTTTCACACTTAAAATATTAATTGACGATGTGTAATTGATATTTTGTTGAATTTTTTAAGATTTTATAAAGAATTCCTAAAAATTTGTTTACCGTTGGATGTATGTAAACTCCTAAATACATACAAAAAGTCAAGTACCATATCAAATTTGTATAGATTGCGTAAAAATATTTGAAGAAATTTTTACATTTTTTCATTTCTAATTTCATTAAATTGATATATTTACTTCATTAATTCGAAGAATTTCGTGTTCGTTCGTTACTCCAAACTTCACGGTAATTGGTAAAAAAAAAATTCTTTCACTGTAATCAAAAGTGACGAAGGAAAAAAATATTTACCGCGTAATGCGCAAGTAGAGCGAGTTGATTATAAGGTCGGCCATTTTTCGGATTGATCTGTTGAGCTTTCAAATACCATTGTCTCGATCGTCCGTAATTGGTCGTTTCATTAGCTTGTTCTTTGTAACGAGCGAGATCGCCCAAGAAGAGGAAAATTTTTTGGGCACTGACAAGTGCAAGACCAACTAAACCAAGTCCGTTGGGTGGTGAGGTCGAAGCGAGAAAAACTTCCAGCTTAAATTTGTATTTCTTTTCGAGAACGGTGAGCAAATTTTCAAAATATTGTGTACCCTCGTCGATAATCTCGAGCATAATTCGTTTGTACTGCTCGCGCGTTTCACCGTTTTCTTTCGGCATTATTTTACGCAGCATTTCGATCATATTGTAATAAAGAATTTTCCAAAAGTGTTGCTCGACATTCTCCGTTTGACAAAACTTGATGTCACTCTCCAGCAAGACCTCCAAACTGTTGCGAAGCGTTCGACGGAGATTCGTAATCTTTTCCCAATTCGCGGTCAAACCACCAGAGCTCAGAACCCACTGAAGCTCGCGATCAACTGTTTCTACTTCCAATAGTCGATAGGGATCTTTAGCTGAGCGCAAACTATAAAAACAATTTTTTCTCCATTAAACCTAATCCGTGATTTATTTTCTTCGGAATCAAATTAAATCAAAAATTTTTTCCGTTAAATTTCACTGGAATAATTTATTTTCTTTGTGATTTTCATTTTCGTCACACGAATTTATTTTCATTACGATTTTTTTTTGTATTTCATCATGAGTATTCAACTCTCTCGAATATGGAAATTTGATTGAAAATTACTGCAATGCCAACTAGAGTTTTCTCTTATTTCCCGAAATTCCTACCATTTATTCGACAGTAGAATAACTTCATTTTATTGTTCAATTTAATTATTATTCATTATTAATAATGATTTTTTTCTTATTTTTAGATTTTAGGAGTGTCATGATAAGTACGATATCTTCTTGAAAATTCGTGTCATTGCAACAGAAAACATAAGCTGTTTACAAGATAGACTCACACTTCTGAGCAGGGATCGTACCAAGGGGGCCGAGAATTATTAGCCTGCATTTGTTCAGCGACGAAAGGTACGGAAGGCCTAATAACAGTTATTCCAACATTTCCGACCTCCATTGGTGGACCACGATAAGGGCCGAAGTTCTGATGGCCCGTGGGCGAAATGAGAGCGTGAGAGTTACACGTCGCCAAATTAGGACTCGAAGCTTGGCAGGATGTATCCTTGTCTCTGCGAGATAAAAAAAAACAGTATAAAATAAAATCAATCTTCATGAAATATCGTTAACCACTTCATTGTGTAAAATTTTTCTCTTCAATAACATAACACTTGTTTACCTCGGAATGCAACGAGGATTCCATTTTATTTCATGATTTTATTCAATTTCTTCATTTTCAATCACGTCCAAATTATTTGTTCATATTTAGAAAATTATTTTCATCAAATCGTGGTTAACGATAAATTATACGTATATTCATGCCAATAATGTTGTCTCATCAAAATTTGAATACTCTAGTGATTCACAAAAATTGAAAAAAAAAAAAAAAAAAAAAAAAAAGATCTTTGAAACGTTACGAACATTGATATGTACTGATAAAATTATCAAAAAATTATTAACAAATTGGTTAAAAAATTGACCGTTTAACAAATAATCGGACGATTTTTTTTTTATCGTATGAAATTAGTTTGTTGATTTTCTAAAATACTTTTGGATTTTTTGTTTTTTAAAATTCCTATCTTCCATTTTTTCTCAGGGCAGTTTTTGAGAAACTTTTCGTTTAATACCTTAGTATTTTCGCAAATATGATGTTGAATCTTTTTACAAAAACGTGCAAAATTCGTGGTTTTTTATTAATTTGTTTAAAGTTTCTATAAAAATGGGGTATTCTAAAAAACATTATATGCTTTCAGAAAAATCACGAAACTCATTTCAGGTTATGAAAAAAAAATTGATTATCTGCCGAAGAATATTTTGTTAAAAAAATATTTACATAACTTTCATACCGCCAAAAAATCATTGAAATTTATTGTATAAGTGAAAATTCGCATTACCGAAGTTGCAAAGATGAGTTTCTGTTTCCAGTTGTTCGAACGATAATCGGCTTGTCAGGGTTGTTTGGATCAAAGAGTGTTTTACGCTGTTGCTGAGGCTGATTTTCCTGTCGTCCACAACTTACGTTCGTCGTGTATCGAGGCGATGATAAATTTCTTTCGGTAAGAACGAGAACTCCGGGTGGCTGATGATTGGCAGATGGTTTGGGCAAAGACGAGCTCGGTGCTCGAAGGGCATTCGTACTAGCGTGTGAACCAAATTGTCCGGTGGTATTAAATTGTTGTTGATTGTTGCTAATCGCTAATGAATTCCTCGGTTCTTCCGGATCGCATGTAGAAACGCGTTTTCCGGTTCTCCAATTCTCATCGTTGATTCGCCGATTTTCCTCCACGTTTCTTGGTGCGCTACGGTAATCTCGATCTCTGCTCGACTCTCGGCTTCTCGGCATTCTGCCATTTCGATTTTTTCGATTCCCCTCATATCGTCTTCCCTGACCGTCCATTCGTTCATTCCCGGTAACTTCTCTGTTTTGCTGATTGTTCGTTCGTTCCCGACTTTTGCCACGATTTTCGTTATCCCTGCTGCAACTCCTGGAATTATGATCGCTCGTTAATGCCAAAAGAAGCACGACTATCACAATAACATTGCTCGACACGATTTTCATCACGCGAATACTACTTTTTCGTTTTTACACCACATGCAAGAATTTTTCTTCCAGTTTTATTAAAATTCGAATGTACGCAAATCTTGAAAATTACTTATTACCCATTCCTTACTCGTATTTTAAGGCATTTTTTAAATATAATTTTTGCGGGGTATTAAGAAGTTACATATATCTAGAAAGTAAAAAAAAAAACGATTTTTTTTATAGCTTATTGTTTTTAAAGCCTTTAAAAACGCAGAAAAAGTTCATCCGCAATTCCACTCGATGACAACGTTCGAATGATGAATTTGACACTTTTAAATTTGACGGGTTCGTCTCGAAACAACTGATGACTCGAAAAATTTTCAACATCCCTTCATCCCTTTTTTTTAAATTTGAAATCAATTTTTCCAGTCTGCCGAGCTCTTTTTGATATTTCGTTTATAAAATTTCTCATAAACAACAAAGAATCAAATTGTTCGTATAAAAGCCTACCTAATTTCAAAATGCCACAATTTGCTTATTTTTTTGAAATTGAAAACTTTGGCTCAACAGATTACAACGAGAACACTATGTTACAAGAATCTTTTCGATTTTTTCAAATCCATTCATCCTTGAACAATTTATCACACTGATCCCGAAGTTTTTTTACTGATAATGTAAACAAGATCGAAAATGTGCTGTAAAAAGAATCTCAAACCGTTAAAAAAATTCTAAAAACCACTTATATATCTGGGCACTGAACGTATGTAACCCCTTAAGAAAATAAAACCTTATGTAAATAACACAAAAAATTATTCGTATTAAAATAACATTAGAAAAATTATAGATAAAAGAAATAAATCTAAAATCCCTCCAAATTTGTAAAAAAAAAATGTCATCTGCAGCCAAAATTCACCGGTTTCGATTGTCCCTCGCCCCGGAGCGTCTTCTGTCCTTTCTCTTCCGTCTGAATCCAGAATCACGTCCAGTGAACTGATTGCTCGATCCGGCTGGACCGACCGAATGTCCAGAAATACTGCCATTGTCCCGCAAACTCGTAACCGAAGAACTGCGACTCGGATTACGATGTTGTCCCTCTTCATGATCGTTCTCGTTTTTATTGTACAACGAAGTTTCGACATCTTCACTCCAGTCGAGATTCGCTATCGAAGCCATGTCGGGCAACGAACTGTAAGGTTCGTTGCTCTTCACCGGACTCGGATTCAGGCTGTAACGTTCGTCATTCGGATCGTCAACGGTCGAATTAGTTGCCTCTTCCGCATTATTGTTCGTACGGTGCCTTAAAAAAAGCGAAGCAATTAATCGTCGTAGTCTTTTTATAAAAAAAAATTTAGAAGAGTTAGAGCGAAAACTCGTGGTGCATAAATCTGTTTTCGTTTCAGCTTTGAAAATAATGTCTCACCACTGATGGTGATGAGTTTGATGATGCGGAATGGTAGAGATTGAGTTCGGAGATGAGCTTCGTCTAGCCTGAATGTCAGGAGGTGGTGGAGGTGAAGGACGGCGGCCTCGGTTTGCATTCGGATGGACAAATAGATTTTGTGGCATCGAAACATGTGTGTCGACCCGACTGAGGCTCTCCATACTCGTATACATTGTACTGTTACTTCCTCGACGTTCGTAATGTCTATTCCCAACATAAACATCATTGAAAAATATTTAAAAAACATATGTACAGAAGGAGCATTACAACGGAAATTCTTTTTATGATTTTCCACGTTGCTAATGATTTTCATACAGAAATTAGTCGAAAAAATGTTATCCAATTTCCACAAACTAAATCTATATGATAAATATGACTAATTAAAGAAAAATTATTGGCATTTGAACGATGCAAACGTCAAAGTAATCGAAAATAAAAATTGTTTTCGAATTTTTACCGAGTGCTATATTCCTGGCTAGGCGTTTGCGATCTGGAACTCGCAGCTGAATACTGATCCGGAGTGCCAGGTCTGTGATTCACTATCGACGATTCCAATTCCTCGGTCGTGAGTCTTCCTCTTCCTCTACTACGAGCTGGTATTGTATTCGACCAAGAGGAATGAGGCGGTGGCATGTTGTTTCGAGTCCACGAAGTATTGTTATAACCGGATGAACCCTGAGAGTTTTGGAAAATAAAAAATACATCAAAATTTTGATTTAGCCCCGATAAGAATTGCTCTATTTTTTTCGATTTAACGCCATGAATGATGCTTAAATTTACCTGGAACGAAACCGTGCTCCCGTCCCAATCCTCGGATGATTTTAAAAATAAGGAATTTCCGGGCGGAACGTCCAGTCCGTTTTCAGCCAAATATTTTCGTTGCAACCGCGGCGGTAAAGTTTCTATCTTGCTAACCAACTTGCCACTCCCTCGTCGACCTGAGGGTGGTTTCCTTTGGAACTTTTCACCGAAACCCGGTGGATCGACGCTTCGGGTGTCACGAATACGATTGTATTCGTTCGCGTTGTTCGGCGTGGCGGCGAGTGGTTCCGAACCCTTTTTTGTAACAAGAGTCGACATAAACTTTTTTTAGTGCTCCGGTTAAAAATTGTATTTTCTTATGGTTTATGTATAGAATGAAAGAAAAGTGTCCATATTGTGCTTAGATTTTGTTTTTGCGATCAGGATGGGGAAACTATGACCAGCACGTTTGAATTGAAATTGGCACGATAATGCGATGGGATATTCAATGGCAAGACAAGAAAAAATATTAGAAAAATTGATAACTGATTTAGTTCAAATACATCAAAGATGAATATTTCATCCAGTTAAAAAATTTCACTTCTATTGGAACGATTTCATGCAACTTAACCAATTTTCGCCGATTTCTTCTTTTTACATTGTTTTTTGGGGGAAAAAAATAACAGTTTGAAAAATAAAACCGACATTCTTGACTCTCAAAGTCGGAGTAATGAGACACGATGCACTATTAAAACACGAAAATTCTGTTGACTTGTGGAATTGTTTTCTTATTCTGTGTGCAACAAAATTCACTAGAAATAAAAAAACTTAAAAGAAAACGTAAATCATACCTGTCGAATTTCCCGAGGATAATCTCGTCGGTTGCCATAATTTCTCGCTGACATTGGTGAGTTTGATCGCCATTCGCGTTCTTCGTTCTCGTTCGTATTACGATTGCCGCCTCTGCGATTGCCCGAAAAACGTTTACCATGATCGTCTGGTCTGTTTCGAACATTGTTGGTGCTTGGATCCCCGACTGTTTGTCTTCCCATTCGGTTTCGGTGTCCCTCGTTTCTGTAGCCACGATTCGAGCGATTGTCCCAATCTCGGCTTCCACTCTCTACTACCCTTTCCCTCTCCCATGCTATGTGAACATTCGCCTGCGGCTGGTGGGTAGACTGAGGAGGTGTTGGCGTTCGCGGAGGCGGCGACCTGCGCTCAACCGAGAAAAATCGCATTTGCGTGAGATCATGACGTTGTACAAATTTCCCTATTATTTTATTATCACATTCAATTAAAAATCACACAAACAACTCAATACTTCAACTTTTATTATTAAAGTGATTGTTTTAGAAAATTTTCAAGTTTCCAAGCTCTACAAACCCATTTTTCCAATCAATTAAATTCACGAGGCAAATTTTTCTGTATTTCCTGTTTACGAATTGTTAAAAGTTTTAGTTTACTCATCCCTCTTTAACCTTTTATCATGTACAGACATATTTTTTATTTGATCTATCATTTTATTATTTTTTTAAATTGTTAAACTTTATTATGATTATTTCTAACACTGCACAAATCATTTCTGAATCGATTTTTGATACAATAGAATTTTGTATGTATTTAACACTAAATTTACGACATTCACCAAAACGCTAAGCAGCTAAACAACGGGGGTAAACGACTATAACTTCCTCCACCGATGACTTCATCACGGTTTGGCAAAATAAGTATAACGAATGAATATCATGCCAAAATATCCCATACCACACGAAATTATACCTATTGACGAAGTTACAGCCACTTCCCTTAATGTTCCCATTAAAATCCGTCAAATTCCACAAATCTAGCGTCAATTGATTTTACAACAATTAACAATTGACGCCTAATAATTTTGCCTGTCTTATGGCAGTTCTATTTTCAAAAATTTATCAAACTTTTGGCTACTTCTCAGTCAAAAACTTTTATCATTTTTTCATATCCCAAAAATTTGTTTATGTTTGAAAAAATGTAGAAAATTTTCTGTTCATTATGGAATATTCTCGAATGAACTGAAATTTTTCTACAAAATCTTTACTTTTCCAGAAATTTTGAGATTTAATCAATCAACAAGGTTCCACAATTTTTTAGAAAACTTATTTATTTCTGAGATAAATCTAGGAAGATTCCTCGAATTGACAGAATATATTGCGCCGAATAATTTTTCTACAAATATTCTTTGTTTTTTAAAAGATTCTAAAATATTCCATAAAATTTATTGACTGCAATATGATATCGAATAATGTTCGTGAATTTTTCACTGCATATTGTCTTTTCCTAAAAATTCATCGTTTCTGAATGCACATTTGAAATTATATTAAGACTTTTTGCAAAATATAATTGTTTCTGGTTTATAAAAGATTTTAAATTGCTTAGATAGCGTTTGATGTTTTAAAAATTACTGATAGAAAAATTGAAAAAAGAACCAGAAAAAGAAAAAACTGCAAACAAGCTTCAAACGCCGCACCTAATAAAAATATTTGAATATTTCATAAACCATTTTCCTTACGAACACAGGAGAAAAAGAGCAACGAATGAAATCATCCAGACAGGATAATGTCAGTAACGTAGTTCACCTATTAGTTACATCCCGTTTGGCCAATGCCTCCTGGACTTTCTTGGGTACGTACAACGGCAGTTCTGGCTTCTTGTTTCTTCTTCTTCCGTCGCCACCCTGATGATTGTTCCTGACAGATTTTCCATCATCAACGCTGTTTCTTTCCTCGCTGAAAGCGGCGTCGTTCAATTTTTCATTAGATTCACGAGCTCTGACGATTTCGCCTTGCGATGTACTATTGAAATGCATGGGCCTGAGGCGATCCTGAACCGAGACAGGTTTTGTTCTCTCCCCTGAGTTTGCCTCTCTATCAAAGTCATCCGAAGCACGACCAGATTTTTTCAGCGGCCCACTTCCTGGTGTATAAATTGGCCTGGGAGGCACCCGGCTTGCAGCTGCGCCGCGCATGTCTCCAAATCTTCCCTTATCCAATTTGCGATTAGTTCTGTTATCTGGGATTGACACCAAATGAAAAAAAAATTGCTTAATTTCTGGATATAAAAATCACCCATTTTTTCCCATTCAATTAAACTGTGCAAGATTTCACATATCGTATATTTCGCAAAAAAGTTCAAAACGAGATGTTATACTCATCAAATTGACGAAAAACCACTTTTTTCGAAAATTTTTCGAATTTTGTGACACCTGCAACTCCAATCGAAATACCAGATTGTTCCAGCAATTTCGATCCTTATATGTATCAATAAAATTACGCGAATACTCTGAAAAATTGGTCAATCGCACAAAAAAAAATTGTTAAGTGAGAAATGAATTGGATGAGAAGGAAAAAAAATATTATTTACAATGAAAATTACGAAAGCGAAAATCAGCGGAATTTTGAGGTTAGTTTGTTTGTTGGTCGTTCGAAATAATATATAAACTGTAGGATGGAACGTTGTATTCGGAAATCTCAGTGCGTCTCTATCGATTGACACGCATATTATTATTCGTAGCGTTATCAACGAGACTCCCGGATACTTTTTCGACGAATTACCTTGTGAAATATCTCCCCACTTTCTGCGTCCTTTGTCGTCGTTCGCCATATTGAAATTTAACATTCAAGGTGATTTTGGTGCATACACACTACGATATAAATATATTCACGAAAATTTCGCGCTGTTTCATATTAAATTACTAATTTCTCACACATTTCGTGTTTGTGATGATAAACAATACAATTTTTAATCATGGCATTCGATGTTATGCATTTTTGAATTTTTAATTAATCATTTAGGTGAAGACTATAAAAATCTTATCACTGCCCGAACTCTTGATAATTCGCGCGCTGTCGTTGCACACTTTCTTCGGTCATAACCAAAGATAATAATAACAATGAAAATGTTTTTAATAACAACTTTGAGCAAACCCAAGATAATGCTCTGTATTATACGCACGTTTCGCTTTGAAACTCAATACGATAAATGCAATACAAATTGCAGACATTTTTCGTGAAATCCACGTCGTTATGAAAACCATGCGTACGAATATTATACGCTTAAAAATATAAGAGGAACGCTGAGAAAACACAAATATTTAAATGACTATTTCAATACACTATTGAAATTGCATTTGCCGTTGCCGAACCTGCTCAATAAAAAATACAAACCAATATGAAAGCCCCGCGCCGAATCTCATAACCCTTTTGCTGAAAGCGTATAGCGATGCTAACGGTCAAAATTTAAGAAAAGACTGACGAGTTCAAATGATGAAATTAAAATTGTCAATTTTCACCCAATCTCATGATACATTTGATTAATAATCATAATGTCTTAAGTATTTATATGCTGATATGTTGCAATAATGAAAGTTAATTGGAATAATTGAAAACATAATGAGAAACTCGGTTTTCCATTTCTGATTCCGTGGTGTTGTAGCTTATAACTTCCGGTTTGTAGTCTCGAGTCACGATTGTTCTCGCCGGTCTGAGGAACCGATTTTGAGGACATGTGAAGTATCAGAAGTTTTGAAATGTTATAAAAAAATTTTTTAAATAGCGACAAAATTTTTTTCAGTATTTTTTAATGTGATATTTTTGTACAAACATCGTTTTTTTCATTCGGCTCTTTGTTTCGAGGTTGTCGGGTTAGATTACGGGGTAAATCGTTATTGAGAGTTTGTTTACAAGTTCTGGGCCGAAACAAAGGATTGTTTTTTTTTATTGTTTTAAAGTTTCTGAAACACGTGATCACCCGAACCCTCGATACATTGTCTACCACGTACTTCATTCAGTTCGTTCCCTTTTTTTCTCTTCGTTTACAACGCGTAAATACGAAAGGTTATAAGTTTCGACGCAATTCACGAATTATCTCGGAAATACGGAAAATGGATTTTAATGCGACACAAATTTTGGACGAACACCAAAATGTCAGCGAACAAGAAAACAATCTGGTAAATATTTAATCTCATTTTATGACTATCGAAATTCATAATCACAAAAATATTCGATTTTTAGATTGGAACTTTACATGTTGGAACTACCAAACACCAAATTGTTAAAGGTTTAAACAGAATTGGACGAACACCTCCGTGTCCAATTGTTTTGGCAGATCTAGTAAGTCAAAGCCGATATTGACAAAACGCAGTGTCTAGTCGTCCGGATACCGAAAAAATTTTCCGTTACATTTGAAAAAACTTTGAATATTCCCCACTATAGTTGAAGGAAACTAAGTATTCCCCGCTGTAGTTACAAATTTTCATTCATTTTTCATCCATCAAAATCCATTGAGAATCATTTTCCCGGACGAATTATATGCGATTATTCGTCCAGATATAAATGAAAACTATCATAAATTGTATTTCCGAATGGATTACGTACACATTACGTACGAGGAAGTTTCAATATACCATTATACTGTAGAAAAGTTAATTAGAAAAGTTAAATAAAACAATTATAATCGCATTCTCGACAAATATCTGGACGAATACCAGTCTTGTATTCGTCCGGTATCCGGACGGCTAGACACAGCCTTAACAAAATCTAACTTTTTTGTGACATTTCAGGTTTTTCGTTATTCCAATACATTTTTTTTGCTACGCAAACTTGTTTTTCTTATGATGTAGTTCATATTATTCCAGCAATCAATTATCTGGGTTAGAGCTAATATTTTTTGTTGAAATTTAATTTTATGCTCATAAAGCATTACGAATGTTTGCTAGAGTTTGTCCTGCAAACATAGGGCCAAGAAAATGGTTCGGCGCTAGGTTGATCAAATTGTCCCTTTGTAGCTGTTAAAATTGATCATGTTTCGATCATTATTGAACCAAGGTAGTCATTTGTGCCTACGTGCAATTTGAATTTCTGTTATTACTGTAAAACTTGTCACCCTATATTTATCGACACCAACCTCAAAAAAGGTTTGATCGTAAAAGAATCTGCTGGAAGATCCAGTTCCATTGAACATTTATTCCAGAGTACTGAGCAGCTAAAGTTGACAAAGGATAAAAATGACCCTCTTCATCAGAAAAGTAACCTCTTGGCTGAATAGAGATTTAGAGGGAATTGAAAAATTGTCAAAACTTTTTTTTTAAGCATTTTAAAAATCTTTGTTATTTGCCACGTCTTTTTGCCTCAATAATATGAAAATACAATAAAAAGAATTAAATGAAAAAATTCTTTTGGCATTTCGGACTTTCCTGCTAAACTCGACATCAAATATTTTATTTTCTTTCGTATTTGTATAAATTTTGTTACTAATCCCTTTCATAACTTTCTAATTTATTGTGAATATACGAATTTTTTTTTTTTTTTATATATTTATTTCTCCCCTGCCTAGAGGGTTTCCCTATTACAGAGTCAGCCTGGGTCAGTAGCCAGTCCCGCCTAGGGGTCTGGTCCGGATCAGTAACCAGGCCCCATGTGGCTGCATCCGACTTCCCCCTCTGTAGCGCATTCGCCATGGCACTCGATTCCATGGGCTCAGGGAAACTGGAAAACCTGTGCCACTACAGCCGGTCCTGGGTTCACCTCATGGTGCCAGAGCTGCGTCACGGCTTGTCACGAGAATGTAAACATTAAGTACAGCTGTATACATGTGACATATGCATGTACAGATACTTGTGTATGCCACATATATACATCTGGAGATGGTTACACTCATATTTAATTCTCGTGAAAAGGCTGCGGGACCAGGATTCGAACCGAGGATGTCCCGACACTCAGGTTTAGAGGCAATCACGCTAGCCACTTAGACCAGTGCACCGGTTGTCAATATACGAATTTTCACTTCAGAATATTACAAATTTTTAATCCGAGAGAATTCTAATTTTTTATAACTGAAAAAAACAGATTCGACGACACTTTATCGACATGACGTTTTCTTTTTGTGTTTCTCAATCTTTAAGCCTTCATTTGGTTTTTTTATGTTTTTTATTCAATTCCTGGTTCCAGAGATAGAATTTTTTGTACCGCTACATCCATCCTGTTTTTAATTATACTTAAAAACCTATTTAGCTAATTTCTTTCAGAATGTTTGGGTACAGCGTTTTAATGTATGGACCAATGGATAATAGAAAAATTTGTACTTGAATATTAGACTGATATTTTACAGAATATTTTATCGTAAATGGAGTTCAGTGGAGGACTGAATTCCGGATCAAAAATTCCTGTAATGTTTTTTGATCAGGCTCCCTCCTGATAAGTTATTAACCATCGAACTTGGAGAATATGCATTCTTTCATCGCGCATTCCTACAAAAAAGCCTAGAACGGCCCTTTCCTATCTTCAGTAGTTTGTTCCCAAGAGCGGGTTGAAACTATATCTTTAAAACTTTTGCTCTATGTGCAAATATCAAAAACCAGGTATATTTCGATCCGCTCTCAGGGATAAAGTACTGTAGATATAAAAGTGCCTTCGAGGGCTTTTTCGAATGAAATTCTATGTTCTATAAAATTGGTTCCATAACTTTTTGTTTCATCTCCAACCGGTTTGACAGTATGCATGATAAAAAAACGCGTATTCTCCAACTTTAATGGTTGACATCTCATCATAAGGGAATCTACTGAAAAAAAATTATTAGACGTTTCAACGCAGGATTCAGTTCAAAAATAAAGTTACGGTATTAACTATTTGTGGTGAAACACGGCATATATAAAAAATCTAATATAATAATGGCCTTTACTAAATTTTAATATTGCAGTTCCAAAACTGGTATGAAAAATTCACAGGCTACAACAATACCATCGGAGTATTAATTTACAAATATTTTTTGTGATATCCTAGTAATCGTGAATGTTGGAATAGAAGAATACCTAAATAAAATGTAGATTGAAAATTGTTGAAACTTATATCAATGTTTAATGCACATTGATAATTGAACAGAATTAACGCCAGGAGAATAAATCAAGTTTCATAGCTTTAAAAGCAATTTAGAGCTCAATTTTCTCGCCTTTGAGTTTGTTCTCGTTGAAATCGATAGAGTTCTAGAATTTGTACTGTCCAAAGTCAGAGTCGTACTCGATGACACTCTCACCAGGAGCTTGAATTTGCAAATATTGCAGACCTTCCTTGGACGGGTTCAATTTGGGCCATTCGATGCCAACGTAGGGAATGCTAAAGGAAACAAAAATAACTATTTTTGAGATCGTTGAGTAATATCGTTTGAATAAGGCATTGGAAATTTGATGCAGTTTACCCAGTAGTGGCGTAAGAAACCCAGAAGTCAAGCAAATATCTCTGCATAGCTCTGTCGTCGGCTGTTGTGGTTGGATCAACGAAGGGCGATCCTATTACGCAGTACGTGTCGTCTCCATCGGCTACGCCTACGATTATATGGGAAATTTATTAATGAATGGTAAATTCTCGATTGAGTCATTTTTTTCCTGCTTCAAGCTAAAATGGATGAACGAATAAATGGATATTCATTTCAACGTTGTTGATACTAAATTCACTTACCAAAGTCTTGCATAGTATGGCTCATGGCATCACTGGCGCTGTTAGCACCTCTGTACCTAAAGTACCAGACCGGGCTCTTGTTAATCTTGGCCATCAGTTTGGCAGCTTTGACACTGTCGACAACAAAATGTCGATCACCAATCATCCGTATAAGTGGTGCAGTGGTTGTGGTGTCGATGCTCTTTGAACCCAGATAGTGTTGTCTGATGATCCTCGCAACCTCGACATGCTTGGACAGGGGAATCGTGTAGTTTTAGTCGAGTAGGAATGGGGCGATGAGTTCCCAGTTGTGGTCGAGTTCTTTCAATAGTACTTTATCGGCGACGAAGTCGGGCAAAGAAAAATTCGTAAATAAATCAGAAATAGCCATGAAACCTAAATCAATAAAAACTGAAACAATCTGCTTTTGAGAGAAATCTCGCTTTGGAGAAAAAAGATTTACCGGGAGCTGGGTAAGTACCCTCCTCTTTGACGTTACCGGTGATCCAATGGGAGATCTTGAGCATTCCCGCTGCTTACGATTTCGATTGGTGAACGATCAATGAAGGGAGCATCGCTACCTTTTTCAACTACCGTCCCGAATGGACTATACGGATTGTAGCCCCATGCCTGAATACAAAATCGTCATATTCATTTCACGTCTTAAAACGCATCTGTACTTTTATTAATCTATTTTTAAAAAATGGCTCCTTGTACAAGAGGAATCGTACCATGAAATCTCCGTCGGCTTGAAGAATGCTACGAGCCGGGCGTTCTTGAAAACATTTAACCAATTCGATGTTGTTCTTGCTTGGACAACCCAGGATGCTTCCAAGTTTCTTGGCCTTTTCGGCAGCGTTTTCGGTCTGGACCCAGCAATCGAACGCTGTTCCACTGATAGATATTCCTCCTGAAAAAGAATAAATAAATAATTTGCCGAATCACGGTCGATGAATCATGAGAAAAACTGTGAATTTTTTACTCACTTGTGAAAAGACCACGGCTCAGAGGAGATAGATAGTGATAGTGAACACTAGCACCACCCGCGCTCAAACCAGTCAACGTTATTTGTTCGTCATCACCGTTGAAAGCATCAATGTGATGTTTGACCCACTTGAGAGCAAGGTTCTGATCCTTGAGACCCATGTTACCGGGCACGACTCCGTCACCGGTGCTTAAGAATCCTGGAACAATCGTTTAGTCGTCTCAATCGTACATAGAAAAAATTGTAAGATTGATTTCGTCATCACGTGCATGGTACATTTTTTCCATTGGAAATTTTTTTTTAAACTTGTTTATAAGTGTAGAAAAATACACAGCAACATTTCAAATACATTCCCAAAAATATGAAATTTATTTTCGAATTATTTTACTGAAAATCAAAATCTATTAGTCAACTTGAGGAAATTGTTGGGAGCGGGTTAAAATTCCGAACTTTAAAAATTAGAAGGCTCAAAATTTCGAATTTATTTATCTAGAACACAATACTCCTGGAAATTTACAATTTCAAAATTTTGTAAACAGAATTATTGTATAACCAAAAATAAAAGTCCACTACGAAATTAAATGAGAATAATCATGGATCCGACCAATAAAACGTCAACATGAAAACATAGCACGTAAAACATGTATCAACTTCTCATAATCAGAGAGTCCATAGTTCCGAAAAAATGTAGAGTTATATATTCAAGATCCTGAATGGCGAAAGTTTCTACAGACAAATGTTCCGAAAATAGGAATATCCGATAGGAGTAAACATCCTCATATTATATATTATATTTACAATAGAACGTGAAAGATTATCAATACTCAGAAAAAATTCTACCGAGAAAGATCAAAATTCCGAAAGAATAATACTCTGAAAAATCAAAACTCCGAAAAAATTTTCCCCGAAGACCGAAATTCCGAAAATCCATGCGATAGAGCAGTAGTGCTGCCATCTAAACGCGTCAGGCTTACATGCTATCTGCTTTATATATGAGTTTTCGGAATTTTGATCGTTCTGAACGTTCTATGTCGGAATCTTACACTATCTAAACTTAAGTTTTCGCAAACTGGATGATCGAAAATATGATTTTTGGATTCCAAAACTTTCGGGAACCTGACGAATCTCTTATTAGCTTTTATTATATTTAAACTTTCTGATATAGTTCATTTTCTAAAATAAAAATTTCGGTAATTTGTAGCGTGTTTAATATTACATATTCGGAGTCTTGTGAGTCGAATACTGGTCATTCAAATAAAGCGTTGATCTCAATCATACGACTTCTGAAAATTATCTCGTATAAGAAATCACATTTGTATATTTTTCCTATCGCTATTCATACCGTTCTACATCATTTACAGTCAACTGTGTAGACTTTCGCTGGCATGATCCTTACGAAGCTTTCAATTTCGGAACATTAAAATTAGGAATTTTAAACCGTCGGAGCATTTAAAGTTCGGAATTTCAAACCGGCCCCAAATTGTTGATCAAAAAACAAGAAATTTGATTTTATTTTCACTGAAATAAAAATATTAGTGAATCTTTTTTCTTTCTTTAATTTCTTCGGTGTATCAAAATCGCTTCACACTTCTTAAAAATAAGATTTCTGCGTATTTGAAGCGCTCGAAATGTAAGAATAAAGAAAACTCGTATCCTACGTACCAAGTGGCCCAAGACGGTAGTTGAAGGTTACAACAATAACATCTCTGTCCATTAGGTAATCGGGTTTGGTTAATTCTCCAGTGTAATAGTTGTACTCCATGTGCCATTGGAAAGATCCGCCGTGGATCCAAACAATGACGGGTAATTTCTTCGACGATTCGACCTCGGGAACGTAAACGAGAGACAATCTTCAGCACCCACGACTCTCTCCTTGGGGTGAAGCGGTACGTGGGAGTATTGGAGACACGACGGGCCAGTTTTCGTCGCTATGAGTTCACCGGTCCATCCCTCGATCGGTTGTGATGGCTAATCAGGCAAAATATATATAAATTATTAAATTTAATTCATCGTTCTTTCACGCAGAATGACAAATCATTTTTTCAATTCTCCGTTTTTTAATTTTTAAAATCGCCAAACATTTTTTAATAGATTTATTCGGTGTTTTTCTAACACGGGGCCAAAAAACTGACAACATTTCATGGTGATTTACATTTGTAATGAAAATTTTAGAAAGACAAGAGCAAATCGTTTCATTTTGAGGATGCAAAATTTAGCGTTATAATTCATTTCTCTTTGCAAAAGATTTTTGTGTAATTGTTCAACTAAATTCATTAACGGGACAGACCTAGTTGGAACGTCAAAAAAAAGGCCTTTTTTCCGATTTTTTTTTGGTCAAACGATAAAATAATTCACAACAAAAGTTCTTCCGTTTAAAAGATACATATGTAATGTATATGTTGCAATTTTTTCAACGCAATACATATCGAAATAAGCAGGTGACCGTCAATTGCCGAGGACGCTGCAAAAAAAAACACGGTTTGCGGTGATCAAGCTCACGCTGCAACGGCTCATCTGAAACAAAAAAAACGGAGGGGATTTTTAGTTAATGATATAATGCTCCGGTTGAACGAAGGGTTTTGAAAAATTTCCATTTTTCACAAAATGGCGGCCGTTAAAAGTCAAAAGTGTTTTTTTGACCAAAATATCAGTTCCATTTTTTGCTATTAAAAATAAAAATAATTATCCAAAAAAAAAATCCTTCGTTCATATGGAGGACTACCATGTATAGAAGAAGTGATATAAATTTCAACCCGATCGGTAAAGCCGTTCTCGAGCTACAGTGATCACCGACTTCAAAAACATGGTTTCGAGAAAAACGCATTTAAAGTTTTGAGTACGGTTTGCATGGCTCAGACACGACGTGCTACAAAGTCTTGTATTTCGGCGAATAATGGTCCGATTTACATTTACCTGGGCGGAAAATGTTCGTAAGAGATTCTACTTTTTGAAAATGAAATTAAAAAAAATCGATTTTTCGAAAATTCTAACTAGGTCTGTCCCGTTAATATTTATTCGGAGACTGGAGTAGAGAAAAATTGATGTACCTGGAATCGGAGCGATCCAACGGGAGGTTTGGCGTAAGGGATGCCTTCGAAAGCGTAGTAACGTCGTCCGTGCTCCAAATATTTGTACTGGCCCTTGATTCCACCGAGGGAGGTTCTGGCGTAAAGTTTTTCGACTCCCGCGAGTACGAACGGAATAAGGCAAAGCAAGACTAGCGCAAACCTCATGTTTAATAGCGACCATTCGTTGGATTTATAATTGGACGAACTACAAATTCAACTGTGGTGCCTCAGAATTATTTTGCAACGATATTTATACTACTTTTCTATCGTAAAACTATCTAGTCATTGAGCCAAATTGGACCAAGTTATTCTCGGGTTATCATCTATGACACGACCGGTATTATCATTAGTAAACAATTTTTTTTCTTTCACATGATCTATGCAATTTTGGACAAGTTGCATATTTTTTTCACTGTTTATACCCCAACGGTATCTCACAGGAGATCGGGTCAATGATTACCGCATTCGCTCGTCAACAAACGAACGACTATCTCTACTCACAACATAGTAACGTGACTATCTCTCGTAAACATTATCAATAGCCGCGGCAGCGGCTCGACGCTAAGTATTAAAAAAGAGAGCCAGCGCGAACCCTGCCGCACTCTTATATATACGAATAGCTTCGTTACTCTTTTTTTATAGTTGAACAACTCGAAACCTCACTAATAGATCGATATTTTTTATTTTTCGTTAACCCTTTCATGCACGAATTTTTTTGTGCAATCAATTGTTTTGATAATACCTGGATATGGAGTTTTTGGGGTCGCTGATAACGAATCTGAATCAGATTTTCGAAATTCAAGATGACGAATCCAATATGACGGACCAAAACATTTTAAATATTGCCCTAACTTTGAAATTTTGTATATGGAGGTTTTTGGAGTCGCTGATAACGAATCTGGAATCAGATTTTCGAAATTCAAGATGGTGGATCTAATATGGCGGACCAAAAAATTAAAAATATCACTCTAGCTTTGAAATTTTGTATATGGGGGTTTTTGGGTTACCATATTGAATTCGCCATCTTGAATTTTGAAAATTGAATTGAGGATTTGTAATCAGTGAATCCAAAAACCTCTACATACAAAATTTCTCAGCAAGAGCAATATTTTCAATTTTTAATCCGCCATATTGGATCCGCCATTTTGAATTTCGAAAAACCGATTTCTAATTCGTGTTCAGCGACACTTAAAACGTAAGTATACATTAAAATATTGGTATATTTACGACCAAACTTCACCAGGAACGAGTTTTTTCCGAAAATATAGCATTTTTTTATGCTTTATTTGTAAATAATAATCTTGCAATTAAAAGCAAATGACGGGCATGAATAGATATCAGGAAAAACAAAAAACTCAAATTCTAACTTCTAACGCCACAGTCTGAATATTTATTTCATTCACGACTTACCGCGGAAAAAATACAGAGTCGATGTGACTCTCAACATAAATTCTAATGCTTGATCATTCGAATATAATAGCGAAAAACAAAAACGACCCTTTCAGTGCTTACCTGAAATAGGAAGATTTTGACAAGAGTCGATTTGACTCAGTACGCTTGTCGGGTTAATTTTAATGTTGTGGTTACAAAATGAATATAAAAAATTCAATAACTACAAAAATACGATGAAATATCATTTTTAAAAAATGTATTTTCTGGCATATCCTAGGAATCATGGGTATCGGGATAATGGAACGGCTGGATAGAAATCACGAGAGTATTTGTTTGAGACTTCCAGTAATATTTATTTTACATTGATAATTGAACAGAATTAACGCCAGGAGAATAAATCGAGTTGTATGGCTTTAAAAACAGTTTATAGCTCAATTTTTTGACCCTTGAGTTTGTTCTCATTGAAGTCAATAGAGTTCCAGAATTTGTACTGTCCAAAGTCGGAATCATACTCGATGACACTCTCACCAGGAGCCTTGATGTGCAAATATTGCAGACCTTCTTTGGACGGGTCCAATGTGGGCCATTCGATGCCGACGTAGGGAATGCTGGAGGAAACAAAAATAATCATTTTTGAGATCGTTGAGTAATATCGTTTGAATAAGGCATTGGAAATTTGATGTAGTTTACCCGGTAGTGGCGTAAGAAACCCAGAAGTCGAGCAAATATCTCTGCATAGCTCTGTCGTCGGCTGTAGTGGTTGGATCAACGAAGGGCGATCCTACTACGTAATACGTGTCGTCTCCATGGGCTACGCCTGGGATTGTACGGAAATTTATTTATTAATAGCAAATCATCGATTCAGTCGTTTTTTTCCTGCTTTAAGCTAAAATGGATGAATGAATAAATGGATATTCATTTCGACGGTGTTGAAATTAAATTCACTTACCAAAGTTTTGCGTAGTACGGCTCATGGCATCACTGGCGCTGTTGGCACCTCTGTACGTAAAGTAGTAGTACCAGACCGGGTTCTTGTTCATCTTGGCCATCAGTTTGGCAGCTTTGACACCGTCGACAATGAAGATTCGGTCACCAACCATTTGTATAAGCGGCGCGGTGGTTGTAGTGTCGATGCTCTTTGATCCAAGGTAGTGTTGTCTGATGATTCTCGAAATTTCGACTTGTTTAGACAGGGGAATCGTGTAGTTGTAGTCGAGAAGGAAAGGAGCGATGAGTTCCCAGTTGTGGTCGAGTTCTTTCAACAGTACTTTGTCGGCGACGAAGTCTGGCAAAGAAAAATTTATAAAATAATCAGAAATCGCCATGAAATCTAAATTAATTAAAACTGGAAAAATCTCCTTTCAAGAGAAATCTCGTTTTGGAGAAAAAGGGTTTACCGGCAGCTGGGTAAAGACCTTCCTCTTCTACGACACCGGTGATCCATGGGAGATCTTGAGCATCACCACTGCTTACGATTTCGATTGGTGAACGATCAATGAAGGGAGCTGCGCTACCTTGTTCAACAACTGGGCCGAATGGAGTGTACGGATTGTAGCCCCATGGCTGAATATAAAATCATAATATTAATTCAACATCTTAAATTTACTGGTTTTCAAAATTGACTCCGTGTAAAATCCAAATTGTACCATGAAATCTCCATCGGCTTGAAGAATGCTACGAGCCGGGCGTTCTTGCAGACATTTAACCAATTCGTTGTTGTTCTCGCTTGGGCAGCCTAGAATGCTTCCAAGTTTCTTGGCCTTTTCAGCCGCGTTTTCAGTTTGGGTCCAGCAATCAAATGCTGTTCCACTGAAGGATATTCCTCCTGAAAATCGAAAAATAATTCACGTATTTCCCATTGGACGAACGATAATTCATGAGAAAAAATAGGGGTTTTTTTTACTCACTCGCGAAAAGACCACGGCTCAAAGGAGACAGATAGTGATAGTGAACACTAGCACCACCCGCGCTTAAACCAGTCAACGTTATTCGTTCATCATCACCGTTGAAAGCACCAATGTGTTCTTTGACCCACTTGAGAGCAAGATTCTGATCCTTAAGACCCATGTTACCGGGTACGACGCCGTCACCGGTGCTCAGGAATCCTGGAACAATTGTTAATTCGTCTCAATCACACACGGGAAGAGTTCGCAAAATTAACTCTCGCACGAGAGTTATTTTTGTGACTAAATTCAGTATAAAAAATTTTGGAGTATACTGAAATATTGATCGAAACGCGACACTTTTATCAAATAAATTGTTCATAAGTATATAGAAATGGTGAAATTTTAAATACATTAAGAATTTTTCAAATTTTCGAAATATTTTACTCTACATGAACATTTATTAGTCAAGACAAAAACAAGAAATTTTAATCTATTATCAGTAGAAGGAGAATTTGATTTAATAATCATTTCCAATGATTTCCCATCATTCCAATGATTTTCGCATCGATTTTTTAAAATATAATTCCTACAGTTTACCAAAATTGCTTCACTTCTCAAAAATATACGCTTGCGTGCGCTTTTAAAGTGCTCTAAATGTAAAAAATGAAGAAGATTCTTATCAACGTACCAAGTGGTCCCAGACGGTAGTCGAAGGTCACAACAATAACATTTCTGTCCATGAGATAGTCGGGTTTGGTCAACTCTCCAGTGTAGTAGTTATACTCCATGTGCCATTGGAAAGCTCCACCGTGGATCCAAACAATGACGGGTAATTTCGTCGACGACTCGACTTCGGGAACGTAAACGTTGAGGTAGAGACAATCTTCAGCACCCACGACTCTCTCCTTGGGGTGAATCGGTACGTGGGAATATTGAAGACATGATGAGCCAGTTTTCGTCGCTATGAGTTCACCAGTCCATCCCTCGATCGGTTGTGGTGGCTAATTAGGTTAAATACGTACAAAATATTAAACTTAATTCAGAGCTATTCCACGGAATACGAAAAATGATTTTTTCAGTTCTTCCTTTCTCAATTTTGAAAATAGTCAAACATTTTTTAACAGACTTATTCCGTGATTTTCTAACAAAGAACCAAAAAAATTTTGCCAACATTTCGTAGATTAAGGGGACAGAGCTAGTTGGAACGTCAAAAAAAAGGCCTTTTTTCCGATTTTTTTTTGGTCAAACGATAAAATAATTCACAACAAAAGTTCTTCCGTTTAAAAGATACATATGTAATGTATATGTTGCAATTTTTTCAACGCAATACATATCGAAATAAGCTGGTGACCGTCAATTGCCGAGGACGCTGCAAAAAAAACACGGTTTGCGGTGATCAAGCTCACGCTGCAACGGCTCATCTGAAACAAAAAAAACGGAGGGGATTTTTAGTTAATGATATAATGCTCCGGTTGAACGAAGGGTTTTGAAAAATTTCCATTTTTCACAAAATGGCGGCCGTTAAAAGTCAAAAGTGTTTTTTTGACAAAAATATCAGTTCCATTTTTTGCTATTAAAAATAAAAATAATTATCCAAAAAAAAAATCCTTCGTTCATATGGAGGACTACCATGTATAGAAGAAGTGATATAAATTTCAACCCGATCGGTAAAGCCGTTCTCGAGCTACAGTGATCACCGACTTCAAAAACATGGTTTCGAGAAAAACGCACTTAAAGTTTTGAGTACGGTTTGCATGCAGATAAAAAATTTTTTTTGTAACTTACATAGAATCGTCTATTCCTGGGCCATATACTTCGCCTTCCTGCGCTTTGTTGGTGGTATTAGAAGCCACTTTTAGCTGCCGCCGAGCTACTCTCGCCTCTCGAGTATTTTCCAGGGATCGCCGATTAGCCTGCTTTATTCGAATAGAATCCTCGGCCTTGGCAAACTCGTGTGCGTACGGTCCCAACTTAATCCCCATGGCATCGAAGACTGCCAGCAAACCGTATGTACCCTCGTTGAAAGTGCAGGTAGCAATGTAAGCGGCTATGCTGACGGTAGTATAGCTGGCAGGTAAGGTTTTCGGCATGACCTTCCAAACAATTTGATTAAAACTTTCGTTGCTATTCTGGGTGAAACCTCCAATGCACCTTTGCAACAATTCAGTGTTTGTGAGACTTTCGTATATAGGCTTTATTGCATCGAAGACTTCCTTCGGCAACGCAGTGAAATCGTGTTTGAAAGATTTCAACGTTTTCTCGGCCTTTGCTCGTTGATATTTGCACCACGAGTCAGCACCTCGTGGACACTTGTGATGCTGCGGTTTCTCGTCGGTTGAAATCTTATGGTAGAGCGTAGCCCAAATAGCATCCTTCATTTTTTTGACCGAATCAGAGTTGTCACGAATAGCTTTGCCAAAATACACGGACAATTGGTCAATTAATTTAGCAGTCAGTTTCCCTCTACCGCCGAGTCCTTTATTATCTTTTTTACACGATCGTAGACGGGTGCCCATCCGTTTTTGAATATGGCCAACGCATTCTTTTTTCGTCACTACAGTTTCTCCATAAGGAGCAGCTGCAACAATGCCAGAGTAAGTCTTTGAATCTCCATCCCCGACGTAATACAAAAATCTCACTCCAAGATTTTCGCACGAACGACGAAACATTTCGATTACAGCATCGACCTCCATCTTTCCCGCACTGCCTGTATGATTCGTCGAACAAGTTTCTTTGTGTGCTTCATACCATTCTTGATATTCTTCCGTGTCTTTTTGATTTTTCCAAACTTCACAAGCCTGGCAGTAAGAACTTTTTACAATTACGTCAAGAACTTTGCCCGTGAAATGTCCTATTAGCGATGTGACGCCAAACAGAGACGAAAATCCGCGTTTGTGCCACGTTCCATCACCTGACACAATCAAATCAGTATTCTTACTTTCACTGTTAGTAGAATTCAAGTTTATCTCTTCTTTAGAAGCCTTCTTCATAAAAAATTGAGCCATATTTTTACTCGCTTCACAAATATGCTCCAGTAATATGCAGTACTTAGATTTAGCCAACCATGGCGGGAAGTCCATCAATGCGCAAAATTTTTTTGCACCTTTGTAACCGACGCCTATGACACGCATCGCTAATGTGAACCTTCGATTTATTTCATAAGAATGGTGAATAAAATCGCACGACGGTATGTATTGAGGAGTACACTTATCACACACCACAGAAATTTTGAACCCAAGTCCACGTTCGCTTACTATTCCAAAACATATTTTACTGTTGCACTTAGCACATTTTACGAGACTCGCGAGCGACGAAAAAACAGTAAAAAAATTAATTATTCGGAAATTAACTGCATCTGTTTTTGGCACATGATATTCGTCCTGACCTCTTAATTTTTTTGCTGATGTACTTGCTCCGCCATCATCAGTCTCCGCAGATTTTGGATTGAAATACTGTTTCCTTTTCAAGGGTCGTGTTTTATAAACCCGTTGACTTTTCCGCACTTCTCTCGATATTTTTCTATCCATCTTGGACTCGAAAACTCACGAAATTGTTCCGAATATGGACGTTCGCACGCTCCAACGTTTTGAATCTTACTGATACTGAAACCGTATTTTGAACTACGAAAGGCCTTTCTTATTTTCTATATGTATATATGAGTGTGTAGGGCTATATTGATGGTCACAATATATGTATGTATACGCAATACAATAGAGACCTTCAGGTACCCTCTAACGGACTCAGCTAGTCGAGCGGACAGCTGCCGCTACCTGCTTACCTATGGCTCAGACACGACGTGCTACAAAGTCTTGTATTTCGGCGAATAATGGTCCGATTTACATTTACCTGGGCGGAAAATGTTCGTAAGAGATTCTACTTTTTGAAAATGAAATAAAAAAAAAATCGATTTTTCGAAAATTCTAACTAGGTCTGTCCCCTTAAATTTGTAAAAAAAATTTTAGCAAGACGAGAATTTTTCGTTGCACTTTAAGGATGAAAAATTTAACGTTATAATCAATTTTCTTTTGCGATAAATCTTTGTGTAATTGTTCAACTGGATTCTGCCGCTGAAATAGTAAACGATCGACTTACCTGGAATCTGAGCTCTCCAACTGGAGGTTTGGCGTAAGGGATTCCTTCGAAAGCGTAATAGGGTCGTCCGTGTTCCGAATATTTGTACTGTCCCTTGATTCCACCGAGAGAGGTTTTGACGTAAAGTTGTTCGACTCCTGCGAGTACGAATGGAATAAGACAAAACAAGGCTAATAACAACCTCATTTTTAATAGCGACTTTTCGTTGGATTCACAATTTGACGAACTGTAAATTCGACTGTGGTGCCTCAGAATTACTTTGCACGGATATTTATACTACTCCCCTATCGTGGATTTGTCTGGACGTTGAATACAATTGCTCCTCGAGGCTATCGTCCTGGGGCTATCATCCCCGACACGACTAGTATTGTTATTATACAATTTTTTTTCATTGACATGCTTTATGTCATTTTCGGCAAGTTGCATATTTTCATCACTGTTTATCGCGACGGTATCTCACAGGCCGTTGGGTCAATTATGTCCGCGACAGCTCGCCAACGAACGTCTATTTTTACATGCAACTTTTTAACGCCAGTTAAACACTTTATTAATAATCAATCAGTCAGTGTTATTAAATGATACGCATATCTTGTTGTTTCAGACGGTATCACGGGTCCATGCTGAAATTCATGCGGGCCCCGAAGCCACTTTCATAACCGATTTAGGATCCGTCAACGGAACGACTTTCAAGGGTGTAAGAATTTTTTTTCTCCTTACAGTCAAACACGTATGTTCGCCATTTACCAAAGTCAAAATAACATTTTTACGGAAACTTGATTAATATTTTTCACAGTTGACTCTCGAGCGCTTCTATTTTTATCCCATTAACGATGGAGATGCCATTATTTTTGGAGGAGTCAGAGCGATTTTCGCGAAAAGCAAAGAATCGTCGAAGGGCAGTGTCGAAAACTCGCCAAGGACACCTGTTGGAACAGGGGCTTTTCGAACTGCTCGTGAATCTTCTTTTTCGGCGTCGCGGCTTACAAGCGATTCCACATTCGTGAGTTTCCCGCATTCTCTGTTATTTTATTTTTTTGTTAATAAAGAAAGGAGAATAATTCATTAAATGATTTCAGGATGACTCGAACGGATCTGTGATTATGGGTTCACAGCAGAATAATACAAATCGACGTTTGTTCCGACGACCAGTGATGCCCGCTAATCGTTCAATTAACAGAGGCAGAATAAGCGATATCGTTGAAAGCCCTGAAAAGAACGAGGAGCGCGATAAGTCCCGGAATAAAAATGATTCCCCGGATATTTATAATATGGAAACGCAGAATATGCTAGAGCCTGCGTCATCTGTACCGAAAAGCAAGAGCGGCAGAATCGTAAGTGGATCAACAGAAAGAGTTACAGAGCCTGAAAAGTCTTCGAAAAATGTAAACCAGTCGGTAGATGTACATGAGATGGAAACGCAGAATATGCTAGAGCCTGCATTGCAAAATAAGAACGAAATAATAGTGAGTGGATCATCAAAAAGAGTCAAACAGCCTGAAAAGTCTCCGAACAATGTGGACGATTCGAGAGATATTTACGAGATGGAAACGCAGAATATGCTAGAGCCTACATTGCAAGATAAGAGCGAAATAATAGTGAGTGGATCGTCAAAACGAGTCAAAGAGCCTGAAATGTCTTCGAAAAATGTACACCATTCGAGAAACATTCACGACATGGAGACACAAGACATGTTTAATCATGAACCATTTCTTGCTCCGAAAAAACCAAAATTGGAAAAACCTGCAGAGATTTCTATCCAAGATGCGGATGATAGTGTTTACGAAGCGGAAACTCAAATTCTTGTGGAGCCCGAAGAACGTTCTAAAAATAATGAGGGATCCAGCGATGAAAACATTGTTCAGAAGAACGCTTCGAAAGAACCCTCGGTTATTGCGGAAACGGACGATGAATCGAGAACCGATGATGAGATTGATGATGTGTCGCGACCACGCGATAACAACGATCTCAGTGATGAAAGTATCACTGACGATGAAAACCAGTTTGCGACTTTATCCTCTGACATCGCAGCCAGAGCGAAAGCTTCCCCAAAAACACCCACTATTTCATCGGAAGTGAAAAGTAAATCAAAATCAGAAACTAACGCACAGAATAAAAATCTTCCTCGAGCTTCTACAACTGCTAGTATCGTCGACGACGAAACGGACCTCGATCTCGTACCGACTCAGGTCCTCAACGTTATGACTTCCACTCCAATGGCCAGTCGGTGGATGATTCCTGAGGAAAAAATTGACGAGAGTCAAGTGGTATTGGACGATGTGGATATTCATGACGTTTTGACGCAGGTCGCACCGGCAAATGATAGGAACTCGCCCGATTCCAGTACTAAAATCCCGGACACGAAGGAGAAAAAAGAGGACGACAATCAAAACGAAGAACCAAATCCTAACGACACGTTGGATGAAAATATGGGAAATATTTTTGGACATGACATAACGAGCAAAGATGAACCGATGGACGAACCAACCCAGCTTATGACGCAAAATCTCGTGGATATTCTTAAACCTACGCAGATTGTCGCTCGCGATACAACACCGTCACACTCTGTTCCAATAAATCTTCCTGATCTAACAAACGCGAGAAGTCTTGAGGACAAAAACAATGGAACAGGCGAAATTCTTGGCTTTGTGGACGGTCGCGCCGTTGGCAGCCAAGACAAAGTCTCATGCCCTGCAACGTCAACTTCAGCGGATAAGACTGAAATTCGGCCTGGAAATTCGAAAGAAAAAACCGAACCAGGTACGCATGCCGCATAGATTATCGATTGATTAATGTGGCGCGGAAAGAATTATTTCTTCAAATTTATCGTGAAATTGTTGATGTTGTTATTCAATTAACTTCATAATTAGGAAAAAATACAATTTTTACACTTTTTCCCATATTTCAGCGTATCACGATAATTTTAGCTCGAAATTCACTCAATAATTCTTTCCGTGTACAAAAACAAAAATATATTATAAAAAAATACGATAAATGATGAAATAAAAGTAAAACTCATTCATCAAGCAAATAGCGATCCCACTCTTCCACCGTGTTCCGAGGACGATGATATATTGTTTGGGCTACCGAAAGTGCGGATAAGCGGGACTTTATCGAATCCCGGAAGCCCAGCCTCCTCGGAAACCTCTGACAATGATTTAATTTGGCCCAAAAAATGGGGAAAAAGTGGGAAAATGGGAAGTCCACGGAAGAGCAAATTTTCCTCGATAAGCACGAGATCGAAAATAAACAAAACTCGCGATGCGGATTCGCCAGTTTTGTCAAGAAAATCTCGGGTAATGGGGAAAAATTTATCGAGCAATCGTATCGGGGAGAATGATGATAATGATTCGGATGAGGACTTGGATTACAACGATTTAAAAAAAATAGCCGACAGATTATTGGCTTCGGGGAGTACGAACGAGACGAATGTTCGTAAAGCCACTGGATTCCCAGGGTTAAAAGTCGAAAAGAGCCTTCCTCAGAAACAAACCAAACGTCGCCCTACCCGTAAATTATCCGAAACCCCCTCGTCCCTTACTGTTACAGATCCCAATGAGAGTGATTCCTCGGAGGATGGAAATGAGAATAAAGTCGTCGAGTCGTCGACACGAGAGTCGAGGAAACGTCCTCGTGAATCGATGAGAAACGGCCGTGCGGGAAAAAAAACAATGAAGAAAGAGAGTTCCGAAGAATCACGAAAAGTCGAGGATGTTGTTGGACTGAACGACAGGCTTACTCCGGTAATGACTCAAAAACAATATGCCAAAGTGCGTTTAACACGTTTAAACGAGAGCGAATTTAAGGCAAAAAGAGCCAACGTTCCACAATCTAAGATAACTACGCCCAAGATCACAAGATGTCCGACTCCATCTCCAACGACACCGACTCGCTCTAGATCTCGACGAACTGTCGAACCGAATGCATCACTCAGTAATCAGCATCACAAGGTTTTATTCACCTGCGTCAAAGATGAGGACTATGAAAAAATGGTTGCACAATTAGGTAAAAATCGATTTCATAAAATTGGCAAATTCATCGCGAGGAGATAATCAATCAAGTTTTTCACTCAGTGTTAACAACGTTTTACATGTATATTCTCAACGAAAAACTTTATTCGATTATTTTGCATAACGAAAAAAAAAACATTGATTATTTTTGAGAAATTATTTGTTTAAGGGAGAAATCCCATGACAATTGTCGAAAAATAACACGTTTTCATGATTTTTTTCTTCAAGTATTCATTTTCGTTATGGTATGCAACGTTTTACATATGATATAATGATTAGGTGCTTTGGCTACATGAACAAATTTTCTTTTTTCAATTTCATCTCTGTTGACGTTTTTCTATAGCGCGCTAAAAATGGTGTGTCAATATGTCTCACGATTTCGATTCCAGGAGTAATTTCAATCCGGTGCGTCAGAAAAAAAAATCAAACGTGTCTTCAAACTAGAATATTACCAGTCTCTCGACTTCAGATCTGAAAAAATAAAAAAATGGAATGAATCTGAAAAAAAAAGTTTAAGAAACAGTCAAAAAACGCTTTTATTACTTTTTAGATTGAAAAAAGGGTGAAAGCGAATTGAAGCATCATTCTAGATGTAGGACTAAAAAATATAACGTTAAACATGTAGAAAGATTTCTCAATTCCAATGAATAGATTTTTTAAAATGTTAGAAACTATATTAAAAAAAAAAATTGTAAGAAAAACGAATTAAAATATTTTTTTTTAGCATAACTTGTTACATAGCAAAAAAATTTAGTTGCCAGTTATCAAAATGCAATATTCTACAGTCAAAAAATAAGAATATTGTGTAAAAAAAATAGGATTTATTATTTTAAAGTTGGTCATGGAAATTCCCCCTTAAATACGCAGTTATCAATTGTTTGGGTAATTATAATTGTAAACTATTGTGTATAATTTCTCAAAGACAATTAGAAGTCTTTTTCTCTCAAAGCTAAAAACTCAAATTCTGTTGAAATAAAATGCTCGATATTTTTGAAAATAACAACAAACATTGAATAAACAATTATCACAGGTGGAACCGTGGTGTCGGATCCGTCAAAAGCTACGGTCTTAATAACGGATAAGGTTCGACGAACATTTAAATTTTTATGCGCTGTCGCGCAGGGAATTAAGGTCGTTTCCGTAAATTGGTTGGTCGAGAGTGTCGATGCCGGTCATTTTCTTGATTGCGACAACTTTATCCTTAAAGATCCAGAGGCGGAGAAGAAATTTAAATTCAAGCTTGCGAAAAGCTTACACGCCGCGAAAGCGAACAAGCTTTTGAGCGGCTTCACTGTCCTAGTTACGCCAAAAGTGAATCAGCCGGAAATTCATGAAATAAAAGGTCCGTATTTCGATAAAAAAAAACTTTCTTAAATTATATTGAATTCATCATTTTTCAAATGTTATTTAAATATATAAAATTGCGTAGGCATGGTAGAAGCATCCGGTGGACGAGTTCTCGTGCGAGCTGGTGGTCGATCCTGGTCGGAAAAGATGGTGATAGTGAGTCGAAAGGACGACCTCGCTGCAGCAAAAGCGATTCTATCGAAAGCCCCAAAAGGAATGAAGATAAGCGTTCAATCGACAGAATTTCTACTTACGGGAATACTCCGACAGGAAGTGAACCTCGTCGATCACAAATTGCTTTAAACCTAAGGACTCGTTTATATATTTTCGTTTTTTTTTTTATTACTGTTATAACAGTATAATTAAGTTTCCTCAATCCTTTGCCGTACATGGCACAATTTTATCTTTTTTTGCTCTATTTCTTTTTTATAAGTAAAAACGTTGAAATAAAGGTATCATTAAAAACTACAGGTATTGATTAATCAGATTTTAAATGTTCCGACGATGAGCTAAATTCGAGGTGCTTGTGAATGCGCGTTTGAAAAGCGACGACAATCTTTATGATGTATATTTCCCCTCTCGATCTTCGGTAGTTTCTTCACGTTTGTGTTATGACGAGACGAAGCCGGTCTCGTGCAACGAAAACTGGATTATGGAGGCTGATTCAAAGACGGAGGTAATACGTTCAAATAATCTTTTCTTACTATTGTTATAATTATTATTCATAACGTTTTATTCGAAACATTTTATTAATGTCACCTTATTGACATATTTATAAAACCAAAAGCCGATACAAATTCAGTAATACACACATGCAAGCGTTGCAACGTCGTACACACCTACATATACATATATCTTTGTGCATACATGGATATGTGTATATGTAGGTCTTCTTTCTTGTTTTGCCTCCCGTGACAATCTTATAAATAGAGAACTAGCCGAGGACAACTCGAAACAGGCGGATTCCTTAAAAAACTAGCTTTATTTTACACGTACATGAGCTTCTCGTATTAAGTATGAATCTCACTAATACTCGTACATGGCAAGTGCAAATAATAATAATATAAAAAAATAATGAGAGAAGGAGAATAGATCGATAAGATGAAATAAAATTTTTATTTTTTCCAGCGGAGCACGGTGGTCCGAAGTATTATCAACGAAGCAAAAAGAGGACTGGATGATTGACCTGAAATCCAACGAAAACAAAAAATATAACAACAATCGTCGATGGTGTGAGAAGCGAAAAAAACACACCAGTGGCAAACTCGACAAAACTACGCAGTTTACCCGCAACCTTGGCTCACTTTGCCCAGACAGATTTAATAAGAAACAAAGATGGACGATTGAGAAAAAAATAGGAAGAATCTCGAGATGAGTTTAAACTTACACGATCGATCCGTTAAGCCTTGCTCTTGTCGACCTGACGCTTGTTATGCTCCGAATTCATAAGCTTTGTTACGATCTTTCTAGAATGGCCGCTCGGATCATTGTGGTTTGTGTGCTCCGTTGCCTCGCGTTTGCTTCTCTGTTTGCCTCCGTGACCAGTAAATATGTGCTTGTCGTAATCGTAATTGAAATGCTCGTACTCGTCGAAATGCTGTTCGGACATGGCTTGAGTTATTTGGTTTATTTATCCTTACTTTTAAGATTCGAAACGAATAATTTAACGCTCGAACAATTTAACTGCGTTCGTGTGTTTGTTTTTTTTTCTAGAATCGCTCGATACGCACTCGTTTCCTTTCGTATTCGATACTGAACTGCGTCGCCCGTTGCGACGCTCCTCACTTTATAGCCGCGGCCGAACGGGTCGAGCATGCGCCTATCATGTCCAGCTTCGTGTCTCCCTTTTCCATGTCGGCAACAGACCACGTCTCCCCTCCATTCTGCCATCCGTGCTACGTGGTATACGCTCAAACTTTTGGTACAGTCTCATTCAACAACGAGAATTATGGTATTACTGAGCAAAAACATTACAAAATTTTGCAATTCATATCTACCTACGATACATTTTTTTTTTTCAATTTTTCCTTTTTTTCTTAGTTTTTTTCCAAATTTTACTTTCCATTCTCTATTTTTTCTCTTCATACCCTGTGGCCTTTTATTACTCATTGAATTTTCTCGAAATTTTTCCCATCACAGCTCTCTACTTTTCCTACTTTTTCTGAATCTATTTTTTCATGGCTATCAGTCTCTCATTGTGAAATTACCTGACGATTTTTCTCGAAGAATTTTCTGTTGTTTGCGTCCAAACTACTACATTATTAAATATTGATTTTTCGGATCAAATGGAAAAAAAAATCTACACGCAAGAGACAATGAAATAGAACGGAAAGCAAAATGTAAACAGTTATTGGCCGAAACGAAAACAAACGTCTACATTCCGACTGAAATCGAAGAAAGAGTACTTCAAATTCGAACAAAGTAAATTAATTAAATAGTTATTAGCTTAATTGAATTAATTAATTAATTTATGATTGTTCATAGATTTACCATATAAACAAACTGCTCAATAAAATCATTTAACGGTGAAAATTGAAATAGAATAATTCAGTTTTTGATGATTTATTATAAATATACCTCGATGCAATAAAATAAAATAAATATTAAATATGACTGTTATACGCAGATACCGAATAGAATAGTGGGAAATATTTTTTCTTCGGTATTACTCATTTCTATCGATGATTTATTTATAAATATTATTCAAATCTTTTGCAAAGTATATCTCTTTCATGACGCGTGTAAATATTTTGACAATTGGTTCCAAACTGATAAATGGACTACGTTTTTATTCTTCGTCATTTACCAACGTTGTTGTGTATCGCGTGAGTCGACGACGAGCCAGAGTGAAAGAGAGGGAATGTATTTTTTTTTTCAACATATTCTCGGAGGTCTGCTCCGTTAAAAGTCAATGCTCAGCTTACTCCAGTGTAAAGTTGTTTTTTGCCAAAAACCTCTTATCGGTAAACACATGCAAATGATTATCTGAAAACATTAGTGCGATAGTCACGTACTTATCAACGAACGTGAACTTCCAGTTCGTTACTTCCAGTTCGTGTTACTTCGGGTGTGTATGACTGATCAAAGTTCGCATTTGTAACAATAATATCATTTCATTCGCCTCTTTGTTTTGAAATTAATGTATCATTGATTTATTTATTCATTATTATAGAGAGGATCAAGTCCTACCGTTAGTCAAGATTCTTTGCTGATCGCCTGTACCGTAAATAAACACCTACGAAAAGAAAAAGGGGGGCTCGTCTGCGAGGAAAGACTTGAGAAACGTCTACCATCCAATCGGTACGCGATTCCACACGAGTTCAACACTATCTTGTCCCAGTGAGTTAAATTTTTCTGACTCAAGACTATTGACGGAGACAGAATAAATTATCAACGTCTATTCGTTGTTCCTACATTTACGTTCAATCCTATCTTAAACGTCGCGATTCATATGTACGTTCATTTTAATCAAGGCTCGGTTTCATCTATTAGGGCGGGTTGTTCGAACCTCTAGGTAAGCCTATCTGACAGTTAAAGATCTGCAAGTCTATGCTTTTAACTGTCAGATAAGCTACCTAGAAGTTGGAATAACCCGCCCTAAAAGATACGGAAAGCCGACAAAAGAGGGGAGGACGACCTCGTCCGCCTATTCCGTCGAAGTGCGACGCGGACTCAGCCGTCAACTCATTGCATTTTTCGCTGCTGGTAAAGTAGACATCTGAAAACATTCATTCTAGACGACTGAACGGAATTTCCATATTCTAACTTACGAACCACTGAATTGTGATCATTCCAAATTTCAGGATATTCTAAATTTCGACAAACGCTTCAAAGAATTTTTCTTCGTCATGAAAATTACTGCCAATGTGAAAAACAATGGAGATATGTGGATAAAACGAGATAAACGTAGCACTATTTTCATCGTTTTTCAATAAAGTTTCAGGTGGATTTACAAAAACCTTGAATTTTCAACAAAAGAGAAAGACAAAGTGAGGAAAGTGATTTTTTCACGTTTTTTTCTCCAAAAATTGGAGATTTCAAAATGCGCACAAATTTCTTAATGTTACTCCGGAAAAATTGATGGATTTGACTCCTCGACCTGGAAACGTGAGAAATTGTATGAAGAGAAATTCGGAGACGTATATTTTGTTGACAAAAAATCTTTAGTGAGTCAGTCGATGCCGTAGACGTCGCCACTTTTTCTGTAGTCCGCATTGGCATAAATTGTGTCGTTTATTCGTGTAAGGGCACAAACGACGCTGCCTCGATCTCTGTAACGTAAAATTCGGTGTCCGAGCTTCGTCAAACCTTCGAGAAGTGGCCTCGTAACGCCGAACTCGTACGAAATCTCCATTGGGAATAACTGATGATGGATTCTCGCGGCATCGACTGCTTCCTTTATCGAGTTGTTCATCCACAAATGTCTTGCAATCACCTGTAATTCAAATTTGTACATTAGCGGCTTGAGGCCTGGCTTCGTAAACGAGAAATCTTTTTTCGAATTGCCTTTATTTCCGCTTTTCTAAAATGTCGAAAATTTCTTCATTTTTAATGTCGTTTTTTTTAATTTAATTTTTTCAACTTCAAATTTTTGTAAGAACTCAGCTAAAAGATCACTTGTCCAGGTACTTTTTCGACATTATCTTAATTGTCGAAAAAATTACATTATCTTAAAATCAATTTAAAAAATACCGGAAGGGATGGAAGTTTTAAATATTTTTTTCACCGGCTTAGTTCGTTAAATTTCGATCCAAAAACGCTTAAAACTTCGATCATTGTCATTGACGTCGATTTTTTCCGAAAAACCACCAGTCAGACACTTCGTCGATTTTTTCCTAATGATCGCTCGGAAATTCAAGTTTCCCCATATGTTTTCAAAAAGGCTCATCAAAAAATGGAGGATATCTCAATTTTTGACGAAATGTGACCATTTTGAAATTCGGTCCTTCCCCGAGGAGTGTGTTTGAGAATGAATCGCAAGAATACAGTTTTGGTACAAACGTATGAGACGGAAGTGAGCATTTTTGTTCCACCGGCTCCACCAACGATCATTCTAACGTCACCATTGTCTTGAACAATGATGGACGGCACCATAGAGGAAAGAGATCTTTTTCCGGGCTCAATACGATTTTTTTCGCCTGCTGGTAGGCCAAAATAGTTGACATCGGAAGTCGTTCCGAAATCGTCCATTCCGGAGTTCATCAAAATTCCCGTTGACTCGCTCACAACTCCACTCCCAAAACTGTAACGATTTTTTCGCTCTTGTTTTTTTTTTTTTCAATACTCAAGTAAGTGAAAACGAATAATTAATGCGAATCGTGAATGAATCGTACTAAAGATTTATACTGCTCGTTACAGAAACCGCATCGCCGTTGGGCGCCAGAACGGAAATGTGGGCAGTTCCATGATCATCGGAAGCGAATTCCGAGGCTCCATAATGTTCTGGCTCGTTCCATGTTCTATCATCTCGTATTTCGTTTCTGACGTTTCTAGCGTATGCCTTTGATGTCAATTTCTCAGTCAACTGGATGAGAAAATGGTTTCCACATTTAAATATTCAGTTAAAGATAACGAAACAAAAAAAAATTCATCTAAATACCAAAGCAAACGAAAATCTAACATTATTCTTTTCTTTTGAATATTTCATCATTAGATATTTTCTTACATGATTGTTTTATGGATATTTTGATAAAATAAGATATTTTGACAAGATAGTTGGAGACTAGGAAAATAATTCTCTTTACATAACAATAACCTGAGTCTTTGTGTACATTGATAAGTTTTTTCTTCGCCTTACCTCGGACAAGTCAACAAAATTTTCGTCACCCAATTGGCTTCTCATCGCATACGCGTATTTCCACGTCTCTATTATTCGATGATGAGCCGTTATTGTCGCGTTGAGATTTGCCAAGGATCCCGAATTGAAACGATAATTTTCGAGGACATTGAGAACGAAGGCAAGCAATAGGCCGCTGCTCGGCAGTCCCGATGAAATCAGTTCCAAACCCCCGGACAATTTTGTTCGAACAGGCTTTGACCAAAGCGCTCTTCAAAATTTCCAGCAAATTCAAGTAATTCTTCTCTATTATCGCTCACATTGAATTGTTATTTTATAGATTTACTTCATTATGTGGGCGATCTAATTGTTTTCTAGCATCCCCTAAAAATCACACTGGGTCACATAGACACGACATCGTTTCCAAATGCCATGGGAAAACTATTCGGTCGATTAAGACCCAAAAATTATGCAACATACTTTGAACATTATAGAAATCACAGCGGAAGTCCTTATAAGAAATCGAGTGACATTTAAAAAAAAACTCCAAAGAGAGAAATTCGAAGAAAATAATTATTATGGAAAAAAAATCTTATAAGAAATCGAGTGACATTTTGAAAATAAATTACAAAGAGATTACGAAAAAACAATTATTACAGATAAAAACATCACCCAATTTCAAACATTTTTCAGTGAAATTTACACGTGAAATTCGTCAGATGTACTTTATTAGGATAAAAAAATATTCTTTTCGACGTCCAAGTCCTGTGGACCCAGTGTAATTACCAAGAATTAATTTCTGTTTTTTTTTTTTTTTTTTTTTTTCATTAGAAAACTCACTTATAAGTCCTGAAATCATTTATAGTCAAGATGCTTCCCCGTTTTTTCAGATCCTCGATCAATCGTTTGCCCAAGGTCCCATTGTAAAATACCGGCGCTCCTTGGTCAGCGATTAATCGCAGAGTCTCGCATAATTTCCTTGGCTTAATCAAAGTTCCTGGTTTCACGAATTCTCCCGTCTCAGCATCGACGACGAAAATCTCTCTGCGAACCCGAACGATCTATGCATTTGATGCATACACGATAGAATCCTCGTATCCGACAAGTACCTCAAGGTCGGATCTTCGTGAATATTTGGTGGATAAACCGACAAAGCATCGTACTGAGCCCTCGTAAGATTGTAGCCTTCGTTGCACAATTTTATGCTCGGATGGAATAATTCAGCCCAGGGCAACTTGCCAAATTTTTTGTGAGCCTCCCAGTAGCCGGCAATTTCACCGGGTACGCCGATTGCTAAACCTCCTATGCGGCCGCATTCAATTTCAAAAAGAAATATCAACGACTGTTCTAATTTCATGTTTTTTATGTTTAGTACATCAAAAATTGTATCGATCACTTTTCTGTTTTATATGCAGATTTGAATCGTTACATAATTACGCAGACAAGTAAAATTTTACGCTTAAATTCTCTGTAGAAATTACTGGATTTGTTAGAACGCGGGGGGCAGTAGGACAACTCTATTCTTTATATCTTCATTCTTAAATAACTCTATGCTGAAAATCTCTATTCCTGGACATCTCTATTCTTAAATATATCTATTCTGAATAACTCTGTGGTTAATTAAACTGTATTCGTAAATAACTCTGTTCTTAAATATCTCTATGCCGAATTATCTCTATTCCTGGACATATCTATGCTTAAATATCTCTATTCGTAAATATGTCTTATCTCGGACATCTCTATTCTTATATATCTCTATTCGTAAATATGGTTCCAGACAACTCAATTCCAAGACATCTCCATTCCAGGACATCTCTATGCTTGATAAAAATAATTGACAATCAAGCTGCATATTACGATAAATTATCGACGGTCAAAATAGTAAAGCGAATAAAATGTTATGGACTGATCGACTGAGAAATTGAACTCTCAGATCTTGGCATAACAATAAGATGTTTTTGCAAAATTTAAATTATTTGATTGAATATTATTATGAATTATAATGATCATAACTACTCGCGAACGCGAACTACTGTTTTCATTCATTCTTCTGTCTGTAATAATGACTTAATATAGTAAAACGTTATTCTCTTCATACTGGCTCAAATCGCCTCGTCATTCTGTACGCCTCGATTTCATGCATATACACGCGCAAAGATACTCGATACTTTGCATAAACTCACCACGCTATGATTCTTCAACCCGGAAATTGTCCCAACAGGTCGAAATACCGTCGAAACATTGATTCTGTCTCATCAAATGCAATTGCCATGATCATTAAAATTCATAATAATATTAAATAAAATAATTTAAATTTTACAAAAATATCTCATAGTTATGCCAAGATCTGAGAGTTCAATATCTCAATTGATCAGTCCATAAAATTTTATTCGCTCTACTATTTCGACCGCCGATAATTTATCATAATATGCAGCTTGATTGTCAATTATTTTTATCAAGCAAGGAGATATCCTGGAATGGAGATGTCTTGGAACAGAGTTGTCTTGAACCGTATTTACGAATGGAGATATATAAGAATAGAGATGTCCGAGATAAGACATATTTACGAATAGAAATATTTAAGCATGGAGATGTCCAGGAATAGAGATAATTCAGCATAGAGATATTTAAGAATAGAGTTATTTACGAATACAGTTTAATTAACCACAGAGTTATTCAGAATAGAGATATTTAAGAATAGAGATGTCCAGGAATAGAGATTTTCAGCATAGAATTATTTAAGAATAGATATATAAAGAATAGAGTTGTCCTACTGCCACGCGGGGACAAGTGTAAAAATTATTATACGTAATTTTTATCAAAAGTACATTTTTTTTCTTCTAAATTTGTTATAAATTTAAAACAGTGAAGTGCATGATAAAATTTTAGAGTTACCACATATTTTTTTTTTTTAATTTATCTACCAAACATTTTTATGGTCCCAAATTTCGCTAATGAATCTTCGAAAATTCCTTACAACAAAAAATAATTTTTCATTCCACCGTATTCGTTAAAATATAGATCTTTCGATGCGTACCAATTCGCGAAGCCATTGCCGATTTATTCTCGTACATATCGTGCCGAGATCGAATAGGTGCAGCTTCACGAGCATTCAAGAAATATTCCTGACGAGTCGATCGCTCGTAAAGCGTCATGAGGAAACCTCCGCCGATTCCCATACCTTGCATATTTATAAGGCCATTGCAGATCAGCGCAGCGAGCGCCGCATCGACGGCTGAACCGTTTCGATCCAGCATGGACCTGTAGGAAACGAGAATTAACAAACAAAAAAAATAGGAAATTCAAATTTTTTGGCGGAAATTGCGATTGAATGAACATACTTGCCAATTTCGGCGCAAGGAGCGCCATCTGCGCATACAGCCCCACGTTTGAATCTCCGCAGCTTGCTCCACGAGGGTGGCTGCGGAAATTCTGGGTCAGGCGGAACCAGCACGCCATCGTCGTTTCTCAAGATCGAAAAATTGGGCACACGCCTTGTCGGTCGGTTAACGAACGTGCCAAGAGTCACGATCGCGACGATTCCCGTGATAAGCAATCCTATCATTATCAGCTGTCTTCTCGTCCCACATCTAAATCTTAGAAAACGTCAGCTTTTATCCTCGATAATTATCGCGCACGTCAAAATTATTATTGCAATCCATTAATCTGATAATTTTTCGAAATATCAGAAATCTACATTTCGCATCTTCTCGTCAAAACAAATGTGATATTCTCTTGTCTCCCTTTCTTTCTCTGTCTCTCTCGCTCGTGGTTCGGTTCATAATTGTACAATTTTAATTACAAGGAAACCAGAGCAGTCGGAAGTAGGCTTACGAGGACGGTACTTTGTCTCATTTGACAAGGCAAAAAACGAAACTATCAAATTTCTTTCGCCGAGTAATTGCCGTCCGATTCTAGGAAAGTGGTGTGAGTAATTGTGACACTATATTTTTTGCCAAATGGTGCAATCGGAGCTGACATTGACATTCCGCAAAACGAGCCATAACTTTTTTTAACACAGCTTTTTTTCTCCAATTAAAAAATGCACGAAATTGCTTTTTTTTCTGTTTTCGATTATCGCGATAAATACTGCGAGCGTCTGTGCACACTTACCTCGATCCGTCGACTGTTTTTTTACCGAATCCCGCAAATCTTGCATCGCTCGATTTTGTACGGAAAAGCGAAGTTTCGCTTCCTCTCTCTTGCGTCAAAAAATTACTGTTGCCCACCCAACTACTGATGTTCGAATCAGCACTGCTCGATTCCGAGGAAATCATTGTCTTGCGTCTTCTCACAACATTTTTGTCTTCGGCCACCGGTCGGCCCGATGATTTTTCTCTGAGGCACGAGCTATGCTCGACGAATTTCCTCGAAGATTTACTCTCCCCGAACATCGAATATTAATCTCTTTTTCTTCTCTTCATACTCGCACACTCGTCCAAAAAATTCACAGCAATTCGAAAAGGTTTTTCAGAAATACTCTCTCGGCATAAAACTCGTGCTGCGTCTCGACAAAAGTCCCCTCGAATCAGCTGATCAGACGGTATTGATCGGAGCACGCGCAGCTCGTCGGTTACGCATCCCCTACTCGGCTTCCTATCTCGTAGGAAAAATCCAAGTTTCACAAAACTCAAATGTTAGCGATGAGAAATAAAAGAATAAAATAAAAAATTGTAACCGTTGAGTTTTGCCTGCAATATTAAATTAAATCAAAAACTTACGAATAATGAGCAAAAGTTCGACGCTTTCGCTATTGAAACTTTTCATTACGAGAAAAAAAGAAACCTATACAAAACTTTCGTAACTAGCGAGCGAAGATTCGAGGCTTCAGCTTGATAAATATTTTGACTTTCCATGTTTCGTCAAAGTCGGAACGGATCGATAACAAAAATGAAAACACAATGACGAGTTTCTTTTTTTTTTTATTTTCTTTACAGTACTTCCAACGAGTAACATCATTCTCAACAGTGACTAAATTTTTCTATGACGATCAGATTTCTACACGAGCATTATCCTATTATAATACGTCAGGATAATAAACTCGACGTGAATGTATACGCGGTAGAATTGTGAAAATAATAATGCGGAGATAAAGCCCATTTTCACAATTTCTTCTTTACAATACACGAGACTTAATGCCACAGTTCATTTGTTTGAAAATTAGTTTGTGATCGATCGTAGTGCGATATTAGAAAGATCGCTAGCGATCGTCTCGTTTCTCCCTTTTTTTTATTATTTTTTTGTTTTACTCTTTGGGAATTGGAACAATGTAGAAAAATATAATATCTTGTACGATATGTCGTATTGTTTCGAAATAGTCGAGGGGCAGGAAATAGTGCCGGAGGAAAGGAGAGGACAGAAGGATGATGTTGAAGTTTAGAACATTGGAACGCAACGAATTTTTTTCTTTCTAAACACTGCCAAACTTTGGTTGTAACTCGAAGCAATGAAAATTAATCGAACTCTTTTTGGGGTATTTTTTACGAAGCCGTAAGTTGCATTTGTAAAAAAAATGGTGAGAATATGACAAAAAAAATTGAAATGGAAAAGAAAAGAATTATTTTCGTAACGTTTAAACATGACAAACTTCAACATGAAGGAGAAAGAAAATCATAATCGAAACTAGGAAAGAGTCAAAAGAGGCCTCATTTGACAAGCGCCTTCTCTAGACTCAACCGACACTCCACGCTTTTTATTTTGCCCCGTTCTCGGCCTGTTGTTCCTCGACTTTTTTGGACGCTCTCTCGCAACGGTTGGAGACTCGTTGGTCCCAAAAATGGTCGAATTAGCTTCTGACTCGTCCTCGGAGCTGTTCCAACTCTCGGGTTCGCTTTCGCTTCGCTGGTCCCTCGTCGTTTCTATCGAATGACCTTTTTCCATTGTTTCGCGCAGCCTCTCATTCGCCTGTAACATTCAGTTTAATATTTCACAGGACTCTCCTGTTGCTTACTCCTACGAGCTAATCAGATACGTTAGTTTGGCGAGAAATAACTATTTCGTACCCTCGTCAATAATCGATAGCGAGGTGGTTTCCCATTGAATTTCGGATATTCTATTCCTCGTGGGTTTATTCCCAATGGCTCTTTAATCAAGCTACGAACTCCTGTTTACCTTTTCCCTTGCATAATTGAGATCTTTGATCATTTGTAGGCTCCCCGAGTTCCACTCGCGCTTCGATTACAAATTTCGACTCATATAATACTCTAACTCCTGCGTTAATAACGAAGGAATTGCGATATTCAAGCTAACATCATTAGAATAGAAATAAAATTATTTTTATTATTTAGCAACTTATTCATTTTTTTCGATTTACCAACTTTTTTTTTATGAATTCAATTGTGAACTCATATTTCCCAAAACAATTTTCCTGGTCTAAATCCCGAAAATCAAATTCACAAAAATGTGGCTGAATTGGAAAATTATGTAACCGGCGAAAAAAGAGGTCTATCTTCGATATTTTTTTTATTCACTGAATTGTGCTATGGAAAATAAATTTAATAACTTCGTGAGGAATCTCAAAGAGTACAAATTTTTTTTCATAATTTGATTTACAAATTGGTGGATCTGCAGCAACGTGAATCGATTTCAAATTAGCAATAGAACTCAAATAATTTTTAATTAATCTACTTAAAATTTTGACAGTATATAAAAAATTACATTTCCTACAGAAATACGTAGGATTTTTTTGATAAGTTAAAAATTTGTTGTGTTACAGCACTTTTTTCTCGATTTTTTCGTGGCAAATTGGAACTTTTGTTCTGAAAAGTTCGTCATTTTGACAAAAATCATTATTATAAAACCGGTTACGTATTTCTTTAGGTATTAGAGTTAAGTTTGTAGAACAAAAAATACGGTACTTATGCTGCTTGCTGAGAACTACTTTGTCCAATTAACGGTCTCCTTGATGTCGCTGCAGATGCGTCATTTATAAAAATTAAATTATGAAAAAATTATTTTTTGTACTTTTTGATATGACTAATAAAGTTATCAAACTCAGTTTTTAATAGCCCGATTCCGTGAGTTAAAACAAAATTCCAAAAAATTTAACTCTTAACTGCTTATATAGAAGTTACACTCCTTAATAAATCAAAAACTTTTCGTTGCGTTTCAAGTTTCAACGTGCAAATTTCAATATCACAAAATTGAATTAACCCCTTCACTGGTAGACGGTTTGAAAGTGAGGTGGACATTTCTGGTAGACAAAAAAATCGCAAAAAAAAAATTAAAAAATTCCTACAAGATATTCGCTCTCCTAAATAAAGTACTCCTAAAGAACAAAAAATATAAAACTATATTTTTTTTAATTGAGGGGGTAGGCTACCTTGAAAGGCTAAAAAACACGATTGTCATCAAAATTAATTTTATAAACAATCAATAAAGGTAGAGAGATGATTCTTTCCTCACTTTCAATCGTTTTTATTGGCGTAAACTCGAAAAAAAAAATAAAACCAAAAAATATTGAAAATTTAAAAAAATATTAAAAAAAATGAAATGTAAAATTCTACCTCGCAGCCTCCTCGTGACACACTTCGGATCGTTAAAAAATTACGAACTAATGTCGGAGGAAATAAATAAATATGTACGAAATATTGTGATTTTTCAGTTAATCAACAATAGCAATAATCATACAAAATTTTATGTCTATAGTTTTTTGACTTCTTTTTTTCTCAAAATCTTAATCAGCGATGTTAAAAACCCGGGAATACCATGGGTATTCAATTTTGTATGATTAGAAATCTATTTTTTGGACAGCCCGCCCTATGGCGGGCCTACCAGTGAAGGGGTTAAGAGCTTACGGAGAGGTCAAAAAGCTCGATTTTTCAAAAATATTTTTGTTCCATAGTGTTGCCCTTGACACATGAAACATAAAAAATTTCCAGGTATCGTTCACACCTTGCAAGTATGAGAAAAAAAATTTCATATCAATTTGAAAGGTGTTTAAATCTTGAAAAAAGCTTTTTTCTCAAAATGACGTTTTTGAAAACAATAACCATTCTATATCTTGAACTCAACTACCGATTTGGCTGAAAATTGGTACAGAGGATCTTTACACAATTATCTAGTCTTTGTCGAGGGATGTTTTTTTTTCTAAACATCATAATTTTATTTTTATAAGTAAAAGAAGGGAAAAAAAGTTAGGCAAAATCCTGACGTAACGATTCAAACCTCTGTCATTTTGCGAAAAATGGATTTAAAAAAGATCGGTCTCGACAAAGGCTAGTTTTTTTGTCAACTTTAACGAACATGATTTGTTTCAGTTTTGGGTTGAAGCGTACAGTTGGAATCGTAGTTACAGCAAATGGCTTTTTTGAAAAGAAAAAAAAACAGTTTTACAGAAACATCAACCATAACTCATCTAATTGTTTTTTTTCCTTTTTTTCATTTTTCTTTTATTTTCCAATCTCATTGACAGTAATATGTCTCTTCAAATAAACGAAAATTTGTTTCATCAGATACGTTTTTCAGTATAAAAAAAATTATTGAAATGGACCCCTTTTTTGGCACCTCTACGTGTACATAAACCGTTGACGTCATTACGTTTTCCCCTTGTTCCAATTTTTTGATAATTACAAATTCATAACAACGGCAGGAAAGAATTTGAGCTTGTTTCCATTTGTTATAACGAATGTTTTTTTCTCGAACGTACACATGAGTTTGACGAAATAACAAAAAATCTTACGGTAACGTTGGCCATCTTGGAGGAAAGAGTCAAAGTCGTGGTTGTATCGGTGCCTTCGCTGCTTTCGCTATTGTTGCTAGTCTCGCAAATCCCAGCGACGGAAACTCCAGCCTCTTCGAGAGTTTTAACCCTTTCGAAGCGTTTTCCCGAGGGCCAGTTTTCTATACAATTCTTCAGATTTGCTATCCTAGCTATCTTCGGTGTAACCCCGGTGGTCCAAACACTGGGGTCGCTGCTTCCGGTGCTGCTGTCGCTTCCGGTGCTTATATGTCTCCATCGACGCTCTATCGATTTTTCGTGCATATATAAAAAAATGAAGCCCATAGGAAAGTCTATAAATTTTCCGACATTTTTTTTTTATGACTATTGTGTATGACTTCGTATTCCGGCGGGAAGTAACGAAAAAAAAACTGAGTGGTAAATATTGATTTGAAATAAAATTTTAACTCATGCGAAAAGATCGAAGAATATTACTTTTTACAAAAAAAGCTTCGCTGAGGTGAAATATAAATATATTTCCACACGAAGGCACATTAGCTGCAAGAACAGGATATTTTTTTTTCATCGAACTTACTTTGACAACGGGAGGAGCCAGTTTCGCCAGGATTTCGAGATCGAGGAATAACGAAGGGACTTTCACATTGCCGGGTTTCGCCGATACTGTTCGCTCGGGTTATCAGAATCCTCGGACTTTCGTTGTTCGAGTCAATCCCATCAAGATTGCTACGAAGTCGGTCGCTGCCTCCGTCGAGATCGTTGTTACGATAATGAGAACCCATGAGGCTCGCGGCACTCGCGCTTGCCCTCACTTTCGATCCTCGGATATCGGCTTTTATGAGGGTTAAAAAAACTATAGTACGCATGGAAATGAGAAAAAGAGAGAGAGAGAGAAAAAAGAAAGAAAAAAACAACAGTATATACCGGATGATTCAACGGCTGTGCCGGTCGACGGAACCCGAAGAGTATTGCACGAAGCTGCAGGCTGAAGCCTCGAACGATGAAAAGTTCCAATATTTCCACTCTCGAAAGTAGCGGCGTTGAGGCTTCTCGTATTGGCGAGATTGATGAGAGCCTCGCTGAGGCGTCTCTGGAGCGGCGGAAACGGAAATAGAGAGGTGGTAGCGGGACCGCTTCCGGAGGGTCGCCTCGAGCCAGCGACGCTCGGTGTTCTCGCTTGAATTTCCTACGACCGTTTAATTCCCAACAGCAAGGATTATCGAACGAGCAAAGTGTTATATACGTTTTTAATAGAATATGGAAGAGTAATATTCACCTGCTGCAACTCGGACTTTGTCACCTTCTTTCGCCAATAATTACGAATCGATCGTCGTAGCGTGGGCGACTTAAGGCCGTACAGAAGTCCATTTATCGGAGGTGAACTCGCGAGCAGGAGGGATGCGAGGGATGCTAAACGAGGATGGGGGTGCAAACGATGCTGCTGATGACTCAGGGCAGCACCGATCGCTTCCCAAAGTACGAGAGCACAATATGGGACGTATAGAAGATAAAGAGATCCGACTAGTTGCATCACCTGATGAAAAAAAAACGATTTTAACGTCTAATTGTGTGAGTCTGATGTAGGTTGAAAAAGAAACCTTGAAAAAAAAAACAACCTTCTTAATCCCTAGCAGGCCAACGTGGGTCGTTTGTGTTCAGGTTTATTTGAACTTCTGTGAGTCCTGCGAAACTTGTCGATCCATCTTAATCGGTACCCACCGTAAAAAAAGTTTGTTTAAAAAGGAATCTCTGCACAAACAGTCCCTTTCCAGCTCCCATTTCCCCCCCCCCCCCCCCCGAGTTACCGAGCGTTCAAAATCGCGAAAGGAAACGATTGACCCACGCTGGCCCGGAACGTAAGCTTTTTACTGAACGTTTAATTGTTCTGATGATTTTATTTCATGACTCGTGAACATTCTCATTAGTCACCATGTCTTTTTACTTCGATAATATTTTTAAAAAGTTTGAAAAAACAAAATACCATTCGGATATTCCTGGTAAGCTCGACGTTCGTTGTTTTTTCACTGAATTGCCACTTTACGCTTTAATTTTATTCTGTTTCGCATTTACGGACTTTTTTTTACTTATCTCTTTCCTAATTCGCTAACTTTTATCGATATACGAATTTTTAATTTGAATAATTCCGACTTTTTATTCGATAAAATTCAAATTTTTCATAATGGAAAGAAAATAATGTATCCGGTGATATTTAATAGATATGGCTCATTTTTTTTCTGTATTCCTCAATTCTTCAGCTTTGATTTGCTTTTCTTATTTATTTTTTCCGACTTCTGGTTAAGGAGATGGAATTTTTTTATACTGCTGCATGTATCATGCGCGTAAATGTTCATATTTATACATTTTAAACATATTTTGGCGAATCATTTGAGAAATCTCTGAGCGTAAAGTTTTAGGATATGGATCAAACTAGTTTCGTGAATTTTTTAAGATTTTTCCTATCATGCTAATTGGATGAAAATGGGGTTGGACACGAATGACCCACGTTGGCCAGAATAGGGTGCCGAAAAAACGTTGGCCTTGTAAGCGTCAACCGTCAACGTTATTGTGGCACCCTATTCTGATCAATGTGCATATCTGTGTCCAACGCATTTTTCATCCAATTAATAAATTCAGAAAAATCTCAAAAAATTCACGGAGGTGGATCCAACTACGTTAACGGTGAAATATCTCCAAAATTAGGACAAATACCGACTAAGACGGGGCGATGAATTATACAGTAATCACAAACATTTTAATTGGCCCGCAATACGAATGACTCACGTTGATCGGCTAAAGGTTAAAATGGGAAAAATCTTTGGAATAAAGAAAACGTTCAAAATAGAAAAAATATTCGATTGAAAAAATAACGTTAAGCATATAAAAAAAATATATAAAAAAATTGTAATAAACCTTTTGAGGCTGCATCCAATCATATCGTTGCCAACTTTTGCGACTCACCGTACTGGCTGCACTGTGAAATCGAGGTGGTGGTCCACCAGCCGCTGGACTCGTCACTGTAGGTACGAAAAATGGGTTTCTCTGATGAGTTATCGTGACTTGAGCGCTCAGAGTAACCTCGTAAATCGCACTGGCTATGCGATGACGATGATAACGAGCTATTCCGAGGACCCGGAGGTTGCAAACTGTGACGAGTATAGCGGGGAGTGCGAGACCGAGGAAAGCGTACACAGCACCATAAACGGTCGCGGCGTTGCCCCATCTGTCGTTGCCAAAATCTGGCACGCAACAACCCAGTCCTGGACTGTATTTGTAAGGGGGAACGATCCCTGAGAACGGTGGTATACACAACAAGAGAGCACCGACCCAAGATGCAGCCAATCCCAAACTCACTCGTCGAGGTGAAACCAACGCGGCGTAATGTAATGGAGCTGCTATGGCACAATACCTGCATACATTTTTTTTTTCTTATATATTGATGGCTTGACGTGTATTGATTTGCATTTTATGACTATTGCAATTCTATAGGTGACACGAGTGAACAAATTTAATCTATTTTTGTATCCGGCTTATGAGTTATGTTTGTTTCTTGTTTGTGTACGGAAAGAATGACAAAAAGACTAACACATTGTTTAAACTTTGTTTTTTGTGCTCGAGATGAACACAGTATGGTCTTTGTATGAAGGCGCATACAATCGTAAGACAAAAGATTAATATACACGAAAAATATCACATTACAACAGAATTCATTTTGTGCGAGTACAAAAACTGATGTTTTTTCAGTTAAAAAGTTTTGTCCTACGTTATTGAAACATAAACATGCAAAAGGACACTAATTCTCCCATTCAATTTTCAAATGAAATAACAACAAAGTTTTTGTAAAATAGCATTAAGTTTTTTTTCAGTCTTAAGAATGAATCATACACATTTCTCGTAGTCAGCCAAACATTTTATTGAATGAGAATTTCGAATCTTCGCGATTGTACAAAAATCTGAATGAATTCAGCCAGTTTTCAAACTTCATAAATATTGGTTTTCATTAGTGATAGTTCTCAAAAGTTATCAACATATTGTTTAAACAAAATATTCTTCAACGCATAATCATACAGTTCTTTTTCACTACGTGAAATGAGGTTGATAATTTTTCTAAATGCATATACATTTTTTCAAAGAATTCCCTTATTTTTCGCTTTTTATAAAAACTTAAAAAAAAGGATTAAAAAATCACGAATTTTGCACATGTTTTTGTAAAAAGATCCTAAATCATCATTACGAAATTTTTAAGGAATTGAACAAACTGTTTATCAAATATGACTTCCAAAAAAAAGAGGAAAGAGGAATTTCAAAAAAGAGAAAAAATTTTCGTAAAAATTCAACGTATTCTAAAAAATCAACACATTCATTTCATGCGACAAAAAATAAATCTTCTGATTATTTGTTGAGCAGTTATATTTTTCAACGATGTATCAATCATTTCTTGATAATTTTATCATTGCGTATCAGCGTTAGCAACGTTTAAGAAATGGCTGAATTTTTGCAGATTTTTTTCGAATTTTCGAAAGTGAAAATTTTCAACACCGTTTTATCACTCGAAGTCAAACAAATTGAACCCATGCAGAAAAATTGTAAAAAGGGGCTAAGCCAATTTTTATTCCGATCGAACGAACGGTGTGGATAATGTTCACTTTCGAAATTTGTAGCTATCTCGTTCGCACTTACGGCGGCTAAGTCGGTATGACACATCACCTTAAAGCGAATGTTATAGAACAAAGTTACGGAAAAACGGAAAGTTATCGACTCAGCACCCTTTCGAAGGCCTTAGTTATTCAAAATAGTTTACGGACACGGGACTCGATATTTTTCGCCAATATACCTGTCGCAATTGAGTCCAGTTACCGTCCACAGTGCCACAGGATGAAGAACAGCGAGAAGGAAGCCGTAAATAATGCACCAGCTACCGGAAAGTGGCCATCCACCAGTCATAAAAATCAAGAGGATGAGACAAACCGCCGCCTCGACCACACCAAGATGTATCAGCAACAGCGTATTCGCCGTCTGTTGTTGCTGCGTCTGTCAAGATGAACAGAAGAATCGAAAAGAGAAAAACATGTAGAAAGTTCACTTGAAGAGAAGAGAAATCATTTTTCTTTTCATTGCACAAAAAATCAAATTTTGAACCTGTTTGCGAAAACCAAAAACGACGAGAAGAACATAGCCGTTTATGAGAAGTCCGATAGCGGAGATGAGGACGATCGAGACCCCAAAGGCCCAAGGGCCCATTCCTTCGTCGCCCTCCCTTTTTGCGGTCACCGCAGGCGGCTCAAGAGTGCTACGATTATCGCGGTTGAAGAATCAGCAAAATTCGGGCATCACTGCATTGTGAGAAATACGAAATATTTTTAACTAATTTTTTCTCAAAAACTCAAAGATCAATAACTAGTATAATTATGCAACCGAGAAAAGCTCATATCAGCGTGTATAAAAGTACGACAGTGCTCGAAAAATTTTGCGATACTTGTTTCAATTTTTTTTCTTTTCAATACTTGGCGTCGAGTCGCTGCTACGCAACTTAATATTCTTCTTTCTCTGTGGGACGAATCAGTGAAAACATCGTTAAATTTGGTGCATTATAATCGAACATGTAAGCAAGAAAAAACTAGTCTATGGATTATTAAAAAATGAAGCATCGAAAAGTTTGAACAATTTCCGTCAATCAAATCTGCAAAAAAGTGCTCTACTATTCGATGGAGAAAAGAAGAAGCTTTGTATTCCAACGATTGAAGCTTCAACATCGAGCTTTTTGACATGAGGAGAGTTTGATAAATGTGTAAAAACGTCGAGGAAGCACGAACAGGCTCAACTCGTGGTTCTGGTATTTTAGTCGGGGGAGAAACCTCTCGCGCCTCTATAAACTTTGTACGGAGTGTATAAACACTCCCTCGACGTTGACGTACATTCGCAATATGATTATGCGATTTGCCACCGCACGATACATTATTTTGCCTACATTGGAGGAGAGAGACTAAATGCATTCTCTGCCGAACGTATCTCGGCGTACCGGAGGCTAATTCGGTTAGCCCATCGTTCCGGTGTTTCCATTATCGACCATTAGCAGCGACAGTCTCGAATCGATCATTTTCCGTATTCGAGCCCGCGAACTTGCCCGATCCTCAGTCCTCTCTTTGCACTAATATTAGAGACGTATATCAGCCGGTCATGGCCGAGTCGCTTTCGCTCTTTGCCACACGTTTTTTTCCACGAGTTTCTTCCTTAAGGAAGGAACAAAGGTTTATGATTGAAACTTCTCTAATTTGAATTTATTTTCATATACGAAAATGTTTCAGAAATTCACATGTACGCCAAAGAGATCGACGATGATGAAAATACTACGGAGCATCACGAAGACGAGACAGTGGTTAGAATATTTGATCTTCAAATAAGGAGTGCCTTATGCTTGGCTTTGAGCGAAAATTTATGTTTTTTTCATCCCTTTAAGTATTTCGTAACAAATTGTCTTATCACTTGTTGGAAATTGAATCACAAAAACGATGTTCTATTCCTGTCGTCTTATATAGTTATTAATTCATTACTGTTTTTGAAAAATTTGTTAATGAAAAACGAGGCGGTTTTAAAAGATTCTTCTCAAAAATAGCAGATCGTTGTTGATATTGCAACATAATCTGCGCATTCCACCGATGCAAACTCCGAGAATATAAATAAATGGAATTGAAGTTTTCATCGTTGGAATGCAACAAATTTTTTTCTCTTTCAGTAGAACTTGAAATTCATTTACAAGTTTGTACTATATAAATGTGTCAGTTTTTGTTGCGGGACCGAAATTTAAAAAAAATTGAAGGCAGTTTCGAAAATGAAGAAATATATAGTTATTTTTTGGCATTTCAACGCCGCTAACTTCAATACCGTTTTTTTATTTTATCAGAATACAAGTAATTTTCCATCTTGTATGCAGAACCGATTATTCTAAAAAGTTCCAGAGGAATTCCTTAAAATACTTCATCAATTAAATATAATTTTTTTGAAATTCTGCTCCCTCTGTAAAATCACGTTTTGAAGACATAGACCACTATGCAATATCAACGACGATATAATTTATTGTAACATCTGTTTTCAACCAATCCCTTTTCTTCTTACCATAGTTGGCCGTTCATTACCCGAAAAATATTGGGAGAAAAACGAAGATCGATTTTCACGAGCCTTCTTCCGGATCAATCGTGTACTCGAGCATATCGCGAAGTGAGCATTTTTTTTTTTTTTTTTACAAAAGTAAAAATCTCATAGAAGGGTCAAAAAATCTTTTGTCTTATCACAGTGAATGAGACTGTGGTGCGCGAGAGAACACGTCAAACGATCGGGAAGATCCAGATCTACGATCCGGATGTGGAAATTCGTCAAGGTCTATACAAGTGTTGCGTGTACTTATGCGCCTCGATTATCTGTTTTGCGATAACGATCGGTATCGTTGCCGTTGGATATATTTTTCATTTGAGCTAAAGGACGTTAAAAAAAAACAAAACAAAGAGAATTGACCTTGTATTTGTAAGCAACGGAAGGAAGAAAAGAGAGTTCGACGATAGTGAATATCGACTGGTAATATCGTGAGAGAGACTCGGGTAGACTCCTCGCGTTATTGATCCTTGGTATGAAATTGAAATTGGATGACTGTGACGTATCGATTTCACGACACGCGTCCTACTTTCCTCGAGTTAACCCCGTAAGGATGTAACTGTGGCTTGTTCCTTCTGTTTTTTCTCTCTCTGTCTCCCTTTCTCTTTTGTCGTCCTGTCGGTCGTGGTCTTTCTCGTTCAATGCAGTAACTACGTACCGGAATAGATCTCCGATTAATAAATCATCTCGATAAAGAGTAGACTGAATACGTTTGTAACAACTTTGGCATACGAAAGCTCGTCGATATCGATTGGTTGGTCCTGCGGGTGCGCTTCTGAATAATCGTCCCGAGAAACGTCGGCGAAAACGCCAGACGCAAGGGGAATTCCAAAAACGAGGGTGGGCTGCTCATTTCTCTGGTAACGAGGGTCGGAAGAATCGAAGTCCCTTCGTCCTTGACACGTTTCTCGCTATAAGCGGGAATCCCCCTGAACTCTAATGCTTCTTCACCGACGCTTTCAATATTCCACACCTCCGGAGACCGCGTTACCGCGTCTTTCGATTTTAACTGTGACTTCCACCGCCTCGTGCTGCTTCGGATCTCTCGTCCGAGTTTCTGCTTCATTTACCCACTTTATCTCGACGACCCGGGGACCAAAATTTGGCACGACGCGCTGTCTAGCTCATAACGGGACGCCTACTTGTCTGGCCAAGTAACTCCGTTGATGTCGCCGGATTTGTTTCCCAAAATTTCCCAAAACAACGAAAAAAAAAAAAAAGAAATGAAGACAAACCAATAACGTTAATCAAATCAAGAGTTACCAGTCATCGATCACACGAAATACAATCGGTTCAAAGATCTTTGATGTTGTTATACACATATTTATTATAGTTGCTAGCAATTTTTTTTGATTTGTTGTTATTTCCCGACTTCGTCCTTTTTTTTTGTCTTTTCTGCTTTTTCATCCCCTATTTATTTATAAAACATTCGTTCGTGATGATTCTGATAAGCCCTTCTCTTCTATTCTTAACGGGCAGTCCCGCGCACGTTTGCGGAAGGTTGTAGACCTTGCCTATTTTATTATTAAACGCGACATATACGTACATCGATTGTATCTACAGGGGGACTTTTGTTTCCTCACTCATGTCAAACTCGGTTTCCTTTATTATACGTATGTATCGAACGGTAGCAAAATGCGTGTGTTTTAAAACGACGCGGCTCAAGTTACAATTTAGAAGGAGACAACAAAGTAAAAATGAAATAAATCCTATGAGCAATTCGTTTTTGGAAAAAATATGAAGACATGCCTCATACCTGATATTAGTATCCATTCTTGATGGAAGAGTACGCAAAATTAGGCGATGTGGTTGATAAGAAGGCATCCGAGAAGAGCTCAAGCGTCGATGACACTCTAGCCCTTCGTCGGAAACCTTCCTGCAATGATACTTTCGAAATAAAAAAGCAGTGGCATTTTGCCAAAAAAGTAAACGCGAAATCACACACGAGCAAAAAAGGTTGCTAATACTTTCTCTTGACCAGTTCCCGATTGGAACTCGCTCGTGATCGGGACAAGTCCCTCACCACAAATCCTCTTGGTCGGTACTGCCGATGTGCCACGTGCTCGCGATGCCAAATAAGAAAACACCGAGAGCGACGCCGACGCGTCAAAACTCGCGCGCGCATCGCCGTCACCCCCAATGGCACGAGGAGTTTTTTTTTCTCTATCTCTCCACCTTAATTCATATTTTATACCTTCGTTACGTCGTAGCGCATTTCTCCTTCTGCGCAAATGCTTTTTTTTGTGTTACTTCATTTTTATTCCGTATCTACTATTTTAATATTTTTTTTGTTTTATTTTCAGTTTTTTTTGCAACTTTTTCACTGCGCTATTTATTTCTCTGCGCTGCAACATCTCTTTTATTATAATTTATGTATTTTATTTGTTTCCTTTGTCCGAAAGCTCGCTAGGGCATGATAAATACTGCTTTGCTCAAAAGTATTAGGCACCTTGTAATTGTTCGATCCGCACGAAAAGTCGAATATCTCGATCAAAAAATGTCGTAACCCAATTTAATAATTGCGATTTTAAAGGGGATAAGTTCCGCTGCGTTTTGCTTTTTTATATTCATTTTTGCGATTTTTTTTTAGCATTCGGTACGTAATTTTGAAAATGGCTGTTTTTCGTGATTTTCTCACCTTGTAAAATCGGGTGTTAGGCTCCTAAAGAATAGTAAACAGACTTTTTGGTTAGAAAACCTTAAAAAGGATATCTCCAGCTTCAATTTGATATTTGGAAAAAAAATGGCGATTTTTTTTCGCAGAATTATTTAGTTTTTTTCCGAAAAAAGGCAGGTTTCCGAAAAGCTGGCGTACCTCGAAAACTATGAGGTTTGAAATATTTTGTGTAAGAAGTAAGAAATTGCACTTTGTTATTTTGGATTCATTAAAAAAAATGTAGATTTTTTATTTGAATTAATTTAATTTGAGATTTTACTTGAGAAACAACAATGTAACGCGTAACTCATGTAAATATGATTTTTAGTCTTTTTTGTCAAAAATCGTCAATCTGTAAAAATTGCTTGAACGAAAAACATAAAATTGTAAAATATTATCGTTATGTCTAAACACAAAAATCACATTTATTAGTGTTAAAAAAAATTCCGAAAATATATGGGCTCAATAATATTCTCGCTCAATATTTATGAAATTCAAATTATGTTCGAACAATGGAATACCCAGACTAGGGATACTTTATGTCCAGAAAGGATGACTGCCATAATCGAGGCCAAAAGTGGTCCAACAAAACATTAGTTAAATTTTTTTCAAAAGTCATGATAGGATCAAGTGTAAGTATTTATATCTCATTCTCGTTTATATTATTATCTAATAAAATAAAAATTCGAATGAGAATTCTAAAAAAATTCTAATGCGTTAAAAATTCAATAATATACCTTTTTACACCAATAAATGAATGAGACAAATCGTCGATTGTCAACCAGAAACAATGATACAAAAAAATTTCGGAAAAAAATCTAAATTTTTTTTATGAATCCAAAATAACATAATGCAACTTCTTACTTCTTACACAAAATATTTCAAACCCCATAATTTTCAAGGTACACCGCCTTTTCGGAAATCTGCCTTTTTCGGAATAAACTAAATAACTCTGCGAAAAAAAATCGCATTTTTTTCCAAAAACCAAATTGAAGCTGGAGATATCCTTTTTAAGGTTTTCTGACCAAAAACTCTATTTACTATTCTTTAGGAGCCCAGCACCCGATTTTACAAGGTGAGAAAACCACGAAAAACAGTCATTTTAAAAATTACATACTGGGTGCAAAAAAAATCGCATAAATGAATTAAAAAAGCAAAATGAAGCTGAACTTGTCTGCTATAAAATTCCATTTGCTAAATTGGATTACGATATTTTTTGATTGAGATATCTGACTTTTTGTGCGGATCGAACAATTACAAGGTGCCTAATACTTTTGAGCAAGGCTGTATATCAATCTCTCACCATGTAAAGCCCAACGTAATAAGTCTCCTTATTCTCCGATGTTTCAGACGATCGAGCAGCATGTACACGAGTAGAAAAACGTTTCGATTAACGAGAAACAGCGGGGAAAGATTGACCGAGAATCAGCGTATTTTCTATGAGGACAATGGATATCTCGTTATACCGCGTCTCGTGCCCCGTCATATTCTCGATAAATGCAGCGCTAGGCGAGTACAGCAATTTGACCCAATTTTTCTATTTTAAAATTAATTCCGCCCTTAAAATTTGTTCAACTCTTATTTTGAGGGTACTAATAAATATCACGCCGTGCAGATTCGATGACATAGCCGCAAAAAAGGTGCGGCGCGGTATGATGACCGTAATGCGCGACGTTACTGATCGAAAATCAGTGAACAGAATCCAGGATATCGTTCACGACGAAATTTTTCGTGAATACATTGAATACAAGCCACTTTTGGATATCATCGAGTCTTTTACTGGACCGAATATTATGGCAATACACGGTATGCTCAATGCAAAACCTCCGGATATTGGCACGAGAAGCAGCAGGTGGAAATGTTTTTTCACGTTTTTTTTTTGCTTCTTCTGCTTTTATTCCATGAAAAATTATGAGTTCGAAATTATTGCAGGCATCCTCCCCATCAAGATATGTACTACTTTCCCATTGGACCAGCCGATCGAATCGTTGCTGCCTGGACCGCGGTTGAACCATGCGATACTCTCAACGGATGCCTTTACGTCTCACCTGGTTCGCACCTTCCTGGCCGGCTGTATCCTCATGGCTATTCTAAGAAATCGAACGACCCCGTTAATAAATTATACCACGAAATTCAAGCGAGTATTCACTTTTCTCCTGATTTTATACAGCATTAAAAAACCCAATAATATTTAACAGAAGTTCTATCGAACATTTGATATATATTTTTATGAGTTTTCCAAATCCCGTTCAGTAAAATTTCTAATAATTAATATTTCGTCGATCTCGCAATAAAATTGGGAATAATGAAAAGTATAACTAATATTTTTGTGGCACCGCGATTAGGACCTGCCTGATTCCATGATTTGGATAAATTTGGAAGCAGAGCCGGGCGATACTCTCTTTTTCCATCCGTTGCTCATTCACGGTTCGGGAGTCAATCGTTCTACACAGACGCGAAAAGCTATCTCGTGTCATTACGCAGCGGCCGATTGTAAATACGTGGAGGTGAGTGCGAATTTCCACTGACTCGAACTCAATCAATATTTGAAAATGAATTTTCAAGCAATAATACATCTGATTTGGTAGCTTCGAGGCACGATGCAAGAGCCCATGTACAACGAGGTGATGGAAATTGTAAATAAACATTTTCCTGGATCGAATATCGATTATAGCGACGTGTGGCGCGCGCGATCCAAACTCGTGCGAGGAATTCGTTCGTCGCTCTGAGACCCTGATACGACGTGGTCAACTTTTGCAATTTTTTAACGCTCTTCTTGCTGAATTGCGAACAAAAACAACATTCTATTGATAATCAGAATTACAGAGATATATATGGCGAAGTTTTTCAAAAAATTACAAGATTTTTGACCGTTTAGTTTCGGAGATACAGCGATATAAAGTATACGTTAAATACTATTTGTCATTTAAAAAAAAATAAAAAAAGAACGCCAAGTATTAAAAAATCGCGACCTTAGTTATAAAACGACCATTTTACATATGTTCTTGTTGAACGAGAAAGAGAGAGCGCGCGCTATGGGCGAAAGAGATGGGACGTGACTTCGCGCGCTGTCTCTCTCGCTCAGCGGCGCGCAATAAGTGGGGATAGCCCCGTTCAGTGGACTGGGCGACTGCAGGGTAGACAAATGTCTACCATTCTCGCAAAGGACGTATGTCCAAATGTAAATAAACGCTTCTTACGTCTTTTCGACTCCAAGGGACAGAAGTTCCCCAAACATTAGATTTTAAATCACAAAATTATCAAATCTCGAGATTGGGTGGACGGATCAACTTAAAACAAAGACCAATGGAAAGAGAAAAATCGAAAAAATCGTCCCCTACATTTAGAATTTTACTCAAATCGTTCCGCCGTGAGAGCAGTTTGAAAAATATGGAAAACCCGAAAACCGTCATATTCGCGTATATAAGAGTGCGGCAGGGCTTGCGCAAGCTTTCTTTTTTAATACTTGGCGTCGAACCGCTACCGCGCCTCTTGATATGTATTAGATAGGGAAACGTGGTTATTTCGGAAACTCTAAACTTTATATTAAACATTTGTGCCGAAAGTTTATATGTTTTTAGATTCCTGTAAGATGTAACAACTACCATTATCAGATTATTCCGCAAGTTATATCCAAGTTTTTGAACATTGACCGGAGAGTTAACTTTTGAACGTGACTGTGGCGAGACCTTAAGTCCTTAAGTCGTACCTTAAGTCCCTTATGTTAAGTTAAGACTAAGTCGTACCTTAAGTACTTTAGGTCGGCACAACTCACAACGATTTTATGCAGCCATCATTATTCACCACAATATTGCTATAGTATGCGCTACGCACCCACTTTTCTATTACACCACAATTAAATATTAGGATATTTAAAACACCTTACCATGATGCATTCGCGGTCGGTGTGCGGCTTTGGGTGCTCTCCGTGGATGGTTCTAAACGTGCGGATGAGATACTTTAGCCATATACTGGCTAGCCCACTGCATCACAGCTGAGGAGGTGCCTGCCTAAGCGTCTCTGGTGGTCGTGCTTGAGCGTGCTCGCATTATCACCCGGGAAGATTAGTTAGGTATCGGTTGTATCGGCAAGGTTTTCTGCAGTTTCCCTTCGCCCTCGGCAAATGCGATACAATCGGGGATAAGTCGGATGCAGCCGCAAAGGGGCGATACTTGGAAAAGGGTGGGGATATAAAAAGGGAAGGACCCTGAGCATAATGGAAAGAGCAATATAATTGCTACCATACCTCAATAAAAAAAAAGTAAAAAATGAAAAGGTATTAGGGTATTTAAAAATATCATAAGAGGAATCCTGAATTACAACAGTAATTCACAGTGATCTGGTTCACCGGTGACAGTGTCTGTTACACATATACTGTCACCGGTTTCCCAAGACAATAAAAAAAGTGTATTTTTAAATATAACCGTTCGAACTTGAACCAAATTTTAAAAAATAGACGACGCAAGATAATTAAACTGATTTTCTTTTTTTACGATGTGCATCCATTAATATCTGTCACAAAATACATTTTTGAGATCAACCAAGTAAAAATAACCACCAGCGATGCTACGTAATTTACCCAACATTTGGAAAAGAAGTCGATTGTACTAAATCGATGTTTAATGGATTTACTGAGTAATGAAATATGTATTCGTCACTTACTCCTACCAATTACTATTGGTAGGAATAAGTAATAAATAATTAATAAATAATAAATAATAATAAATAATTAATAATTAATAAATAATAATAAATAATAAATAATAATGTATAAATAATAAATAATAAATAACAAATGCAAGCGATATTTTTTTTTTAAATCAATATTCAGAAAAAAGACGAATATTAATAATAATAATCAAATAGTCCACATGTACCGTTTACAACCTTCCATTTCACGATTCACGAGTGTCACTTGTGAATCATGCGAGGCTCGAATATCTTGTATAATAGTTATAGCGAACTGTGCAACGAAGCTAAAATTTCGACGTTGCAAGAGAATTCAATCTTGATAACAGTCGTGAGTATTTAGCAATACTTTTAGTCTGTATGTCAAATCATCCTTTCAACTGCGGGTCCTGCAAATCCGCTTAATTCCTCCAAATCAATTTTAAACAGCGTAATTTCTATCTTTGTGTAAAAGACTGCCCTGCCTTGATTCAAAAAAAGAGATGGACCTTCTGTCAGTTGGATCTAGTTCTAGCGCAATTCACTCGAAGAGATAACACTTCATATTCAGGAAACTCACCTTCGGAAGTAAAACAAGCTAAGTTGTAAAATCAAAGCCTCGATCGAGTGAAATAAGACAGCATACAGTATCAACTGATCCACTTTTTATCACCATCATCATCTTTTACCAAACACTATAACAGTATAAAGTGCAGCAACATGACAAATGTTCTGCGCAAAATAATTTCTCACTTCATGAAACGAAAAATGAACAAGCAATAAACAACCCACCAGAGATGAATTCTCAAATAGATGAATCATCTGTTACAATAGTTTATGGCTTTCGGATAGATGCCGTATAAAGTCTCAACGTATATGTAGAGTTTCAGCAATACGCTGAAACTCTACATGGCATCCATCCGAAAGTTATAAACTATTGTAACAATAATGGTCATGAAAGCATCAAAACTAGATGAGTCATCTTGTTACGTCCTAGCCTACACGCTTGTGTGGCCCCCCTTTTTTCTTTCTGTCATAGCAACGTGCCAACAGATGGTACATAGATTTAACGATAACATCCTCATTTGTCGATAGTCCTAAGAATAAATAAGTAAGCAGTACAAATATTTCTAACTCTAAGGACCAGCACGTATTTTCTTAAAATAACATCCTGTTCCCATCTATTAGCTACAAATATTTTCTCAAATACAGATGGAAGACATCCTTAAAAATACCAGTTCCAAATAAAACTATCGTTATCGCTACGTCGACGAAACGTCGCCAGGAAAATCCACAAACACTAAAATTCCCGTCCGCTCTCCTCGATCCTTCAAATATCTAATCTCCAACAAATAAACTTTTCCTAACAGTTCTAACTCTCGGTGGACACCAGGTACGACCTATCCACCAATCGTTAGAACTGGACCACATCATTACATAGAAATCTCATATACCAAAAAGTCTCAAACCAATTAAATACTCCAGTTTAGTTTCCCACACTACACCCACCAATAACAAAGCCTGGGAAACATTTTATCAACTTACTACCCAATCCTTGACAAAGACTATAACAAAGTAGGTCCCCTCCATAGCCTCCTACCCCCAAAAATCCTACTCTCCTACGAAAAACTCTAACTCCGACAAGACAAAAACTCAACAATATTTTGCAGTTAGCATCGAAATCCGAACGCGTTAGCATCTTTCAATAGTCTCAATCCAAACCGTCGCAGCCTTAATAATAATATAAAGTCAGCGATCGAAAACAAAACAAGTGCTAACCATCTCTCGAATCCTTCCAATTAAAATTGTAATCCAATCGCTAACTCCGATCATCAAAGTTTCAAAATCCTTAACTCTTAATATAAATCGTATTTTGTGTTAAAATACAAGTGTAATAACTAAAAGTGTAATAAATAGTAAATAAATATTATATATTTTGTATTAAACAAAATATCATCGAAATAATATTTATTTCAACATCCTTCTACATCGCTGCTATGGTTGAGGATTCCTCTCAACACATAGGCATCATTCATCCAAAGGTCACGTACACCAAAAATATAATATATATGTGTTCGGTAATCGCGTCAATCCCAAAAAGGACTCACCAGCGACGGTCATAAACTTTGATACGTCGCACTCTAAATCGGCGACTGCGCGATCCATACTATATCTCCCTCTCGGGACGTAACAATCTGGTTTGTTTTTGTGAGGGGGTAACTACCATTAGCACTACTTTCACCGAACAGCATAAAATCCCCGCGATTCAGCCACCGAAAGGCAGGTGAAAGTCCGTCGTCAAAGGGTCCAGCGAAAACACATCGTCGTAGGGCATCTATTGGGTCCATTCAAGGGTCTAAGTCAAAAGAACCCCAGCCCCAGCATCAGCGTCGTAAAAAGAATACTTCGTCGAATAAAATAACCAAAGTGAGTAACAACTTTTTTCAACAAAATTTCCCTTCTGCACATCCTACGCATCAGCTATTGTTGAACGGCTCATAGTCATTTCTCACTTCCCGTATTATTGTCGTGACAATGGAGTCTACAGTACAGGAGAATTCACTCGGCCTTTTGAGGTTAAGCCGAAAATTGGTTCTCGTGGTGATGGCACTGGCATTAGTGATGGAAGGTAATTTCATATATATATATCAGTTCGATTGACAAGCACAGGTTAGGTATAAAAAAAAAATAGGGATAAGTTAGAAAAGAGAACGGCACTCTGTACCTGCCATACGGTGTCAGGTAATAAATGATAATTCAATGTTTTTTTCATTGAATTGTACGAAGGAGCGAAAATTTCATATAACTGAAAAACACTAGATACACATTTCAGTTCTTTTGTGCTGAAATAAAATCATGAATAAATTGTATATAGTGTCATGCCCGAATCGTCGCTAATTGTGGTAATATTTTTGTTATTTGCATTCGTGAGTTAAAATTACGATACTTTTTTCGAAATCTCTTGACTTTAATCACGTGTTACTTGGTGTTAAACACGGGATGAGAAATATTTGGTAGAACACTTTCGTTTCTTCCATAACTACCTTTTTGTTCCTAGGTAAATAATTTGCCAAACGTACACTGCAATCAAAGCTTTCAATTTCACAATGAAAAAAACAGGAAATTATTTTTCTTTATATGTCTTTTATTATTGTACTACAATTTGATTTGGCACAAAATTATTGCAACAGAGTGTGGAGGAACATAATCGAAAAGAACACCCAAGAAACAAAAACAAAATAGATACATTTTCTTATAAAAAAAAGAGTCAATGTTGTCTCTGACCATACACTACGTTAATATCGCGACTGCTTCCGTAACTCTTTGGTGCGATACCTTTTCTCGCAGAAATTTTTGACGAATAGGTTATGTTCGTATAAATGCCTCCAACACACGTGAAATTACGTGTTGACACGCGGAACTAACACATGCAACAGTGTTCCATCTGTGGCGGTCTTGATACCCCCACTCCTACATTTTGAGCGCTCGAAGTGCCGTGACAAAAGTTATAACCCTTTTTTCTTATCTTACATCTTTTTATTCTTGTTCTTGTTAAGACGCCATTCTACGCGCGTCAAATAGATATAAAATAGGAACGTGTTTCCCTGCATCAGTATTGTCAATAAAATATTGTTGTCACATTCAATACAAAAAATACATGTGAAATATTTATTCTCTCCTCGAACAAAATATAATTATAGTGAACAAACGCTATAATATTGGTGACCCCTCAGTGATTCAAACGGATAAATATTTCTAACCTCGAAGCACATTATCATAATGGCGGGAGACACAAAGACGGGAGACCCAAAACTCAAACCCAAAATGACTACTTGCGGTAGTGAAAACACACCAACCAACGGCGGTGGAACAGGTGGTCCCGACGATTCAAAGCCGTCGTCCTCGCAGCAATTGGGAAACTATGGAACCGCGCAAGGTGAAGGATTTGCGTTTGCCAATTTCCTTCAAGACGATTTCTTTTCACCGATGCGAAAGGTACAGCTTCCAGCTTTCATGCCTGACGGACCTGACATTTGGTTCAATGTCGTCGAATCTGAATTTCAATCATCACACGTTATCGACGATCAAGCGAAATACAGTGCAGTACTAAAAGCTCTGAACCAAAAGACTCTTTCACAGGTCACCGATGTCATGTCCAACGCACCAGAACAAGATAAGTGCGGTCATTTGAAACAAATACTTATTCAGCGACTCTCGCAATCCAGAGAAAAATAGATTTTTACGCTTCTTAACGAGCTAGCACTCGCTGACAAAAAACCATCACAACTTTTGCGTGAAATGAGAGACCTCGCTGCTGGCGGTGTTGCAGATGAAGTTCTGTATCCGATGTGGTTAAACCGCATGCCTCCACATATTCAGCCTTTACTCGTAAAAACAAATAATGTGAAGCTTGACGGTCTTACAGAAATAGCCGACAGAATCTTTGACATAACAAGTTACTCTCATGTCATGGCAACGAGCATGCACAAACAAAAAGAAGATAATTCCTGCACTTCTTGTGTACAGCTTTCGGCAGAAATGAAAGAGCTCAAACAAACGTTTGCCAAACTCTTGAAATCCAACTGGATGAAAGATTCTAACAATAATGGTTCTCGACAAGATCAGCAAAACCGCTCGAAGCAGATCTGCGACACCTAATCGTTCCGGCATTTGCTTTTATCACAACAGATTTGGCATTAAATCTACCTGATACACTACGACATGCACTTGGGTCAATCCAACTAACCAGAAAAACTAACACCGCTGTTGTCTGTACAGGCGACCAGCGACAGCGACACTAAAAACGCCTCATCGGTAATTCATCTTCATCTTTCTGACCGAATTACTAAAATAAAATTTCTTATTGATTCAGGTTCAGCGGTATCTGTCATATCGAAGCAATATGTACATCCCAACATTAAAAAAGGCGATTACAATCTCTATGCTGCGAACAATACGGCGATCGACACTTACGGACAAAATCACATGGAAATAGATTTTGGTCTTCGGCGTGCACTTAAGTAGGACTTCATCATTGCTGACGTCGCAAACCCTATCATTAGAGCTGATTTCTTAGTTCATTACGGACTATTAATCGACCTGAAAAACAAAAAACTAATCGATTTCAATACCTGGCTTTACGCGATGGGCAATCTTCAAGTTGCTAGCGTATTCGGAATTTCAACAATCAACTCAAATCTGGATTTCAACGGTATACTCACTGCATTTATTGACATCACAAAGGAACGCTCTCACCGAATATCAGAATCGAAGTGTCCTATTTCTCATCGGATTTTGACAAGCGGACAACCCGTCGCTAAAGATCGAGGAAATTATCAGGGGAAAAACTTTCCGCAGCGAAGACTGAAATACAAAACTTACTCGACAATGGAATAATCAGACCATCCAAAAGCCCATGGTCTAATCCAATACATTTAGTAAAAAAAAGACCGGTGACTGGAGAATGTGTGGGGATTATCGAAAACTAAATAGCCAAACTATTCCTGATCGATATCCACCACCTTTTATTCAAGACTTATTTGAAAGACTGAATAATAAAACTGTATTTTCTACTATGGATTTAACAAAAGCGTATCACCAAATTCCTATGGCGCCTGAGGACGTGGAAAAAACGGTGATCATCACACCCTTCGGTTTGTTTGAGTACCTAGTCATGCCATTCAGACTTCGAATTATATTATAAAATTTCATTCAGATTATAAAATAAACGGATGTCGTATCTTCATGTGCTGCTGACGAAGACGATACTACTTTTATCAAAAGCTGCGGTAGCAGCTCGACGCCAAGTATTTAAAAAAAAGCTAGCAGGAGCCCTGTCGCACTTTTATGTAAGGGAGGGCCGGGCAAAGCGGAACACCCCCCCCCCCTCTCCGAAAAAAATGAAATTTCTTTTTTCAGTGGAAAACTGACAAATTCGATCATTTTACTTAGGACACGCGTTGAAAAAGTAGTATTCATTGAAAGGACTGATATTTCTAACATGAAAATTATTGAGTTAGCAACTAAGTTTTGACTCACTTCAGATACACAGATATATTTATAATTTTGTTCTTTATTTAAACATGTCAATCTACAATATAATCACCAGTCGTGTCTATGATTTGCGTCCATCTAATGGGCAAGGACTGAATGCCGGGCTCCCAAAACCTAGCGGGTTGCTGCTCGAAAAATTCCGAGATTGCGTTTTCGACGTGGTCGAAGTCTCCGAAGCGTTGATCACGCAGGAAAGTTTTAAGGCCTCGGAACAGGTGATAATCCGAAGGTGCCAAGTCCGGGGAATACGGCGGGTGTGGAACCGTGGTCCAACCAAACTCTTTCAGTAGCTAGCGGGTGATTGAAGCAACGTGGGGCCGAGCGTTGTCGTGCAATAAGTGCACCTTTGTCACTCTTCTCCTCTTTGCTCGCATTGCAGCAGCCAATTTGCGAAGCTGCTCAACATATACGTTGGCGGTCACCGTCTGTTGTCCAGGGAGCAGTTCATAATATATCATTCTGCGTGCATCCCACCAGCAACACAGCAAAACCTTTCGTCCGTGGGTCTCTGGTTTGGGCTGAGCTGGCGGTTCTATTTCGCGCGACAGCCAATAGGCCTCCCGTTCATTGTTTTCGTAGAGGATGTAACTCTCGTCTCCAGTCACTAAACTGCCAAGAAATTCCTTGCGTTTCGGCTGCAGGAGCAACGACTGGCAGAAGGACACTCGGGCAGCCCGATTGGCATCGCTCAACTGATGAGGTGTCCATCTCGCCAGCAGTCGCCGATCCTCCCACAAAATCTGTTGAAAAATACAAGATATTGAAGAATATTTTTCATAAAACAATACACGACATATTCCGTCATCTTTACAACGCCAAAAAAACACGTCACTCAAGGGACGAAGACTCGACGGATCTGAAATAAAAATACCATGAAAAAAATTGTACCATTTGAGGACGGTTATCGCAAAAAAAACAAAAACGAAAAAAAATTCCACGATTTTTAATAATGGTTTAAAACTAGAATTGCAAAAAACCCGGACGTTTTACGTTCGTTTCTTTATAAAAAAAACTGATGTAGAAAAATCAATTATTTGGGACAGCGCTATAGAGAGACTAATGACAAGGAGAATATCGAAGAAAAAAAGTCGATTATTGCGAAAAATTGGATGGAGGGTACCCTCAAATAAAATTATTACGAGTAAATAAATAAATTTAAAAAAAGTCAAAATAGGCATCTCCAAAATCTTAAGAATTAAGCTCATTTGTTAACGGAGCATTTATTTCAGCAATACTGGAAGAAACCAGGTTAGGTCGCACGAAAATTATTTATAATTATTTTTCAACAGAATTTGTCTATCATCAATATCTAAAGAAAACATGAGAGGAAGCATGGAAGTTAATAAAATTGTGTTTTTAAATAGAAAACATTTCTGAACAATTAAAACATCAATAAAAGTCGAAAGAGTCGCCTCTGAATATGGAGCAATTGAGCTCATTTTTTAGCAGAAATTTTTTCATTTTTTCATTTTTCATTTCTTTAGCAGAAAGAAAAACATTTTGCATCAGTCTAATGAACAATTAATAATTTTCAAACATGCTTACAGCACTGTTAGCAATGTTCTTATGCTAGTCAGATATTCACATCTCAGTTTTGCAACAAAAAAAATATTTGTTTATACAAATTTTCGTTGAATATTCATTTTTTTTATAAATAAATATATTTTAATTTTTATGTTAGATATATCAATCATTTCAATGAATACTACTTTTTCAACGCATGTCCTGAATCAAATGATCGAATTTTTCAGTTCTCTACTGAAAAAATAAATTTCACTTTTTCGGGGGGGGGGGGGGGGGTGTTCCACTTTGCCCAGCCCTCCCCTACTCGAATGACATCTCTCGGACTGTTCCGTTTGTAAGCCGCTCTCACAGAGAAACGGGTTGAGTAAAAAATCTGACTGCAGTTGACCAATGAAACATTTTTTTTCCTTTCCATTGGTTCTTATTACAACTCGATGCGTCCATCCACTCCTGAGATATCATAATTTTGAGGATTAAAATCGGACGCTTTAGGCCACTTTGATTTTTGGAATCAGAAAGGCGTAAGTTGCACTTGCTTACGTTTGGATATACGTCCATAGCGAAACTGGTAAACACTTGTATATCTAATCAAAAGACGCGGTAGCGGCTTGACGCCAAGTATTAAAAGAAAAGCTTGCGCGAGCCCTGCCGCACTTTTATATACTCGAATATGACGGTTTTCGGGCTTTTTTCAAACCGTTCTCATGGAGGAACGGGTTGAGTAAAAAATCTGAGTCTATAGCCCAATTTTTTTCAATTTTTCTCTTTCCATTGATCTTTGTTGCAAGTTATACTATACTTTATATGCATTATACTATATATGAGGTATTTCACGCCATTTCGCGCAGCATTGAACCCGACCAATCTTTATTTTATTTTCTTTTATTTTATTTTATTTATTTTTATTTTATTTTATTTTCCTGAAACTTCTTTGTAAAATAGTACCCCATGATAGGAATATCCACACCGATTATTAGTTTTTATCTCAAGTCCTTCAAGAGTTGCAATTTAAAAAAAAAAAATTTCTGCAACTTTGGAAATGTTCAAACGCCAATGGTACATGTTAACCCGTCAGCAGTCGCGCTTCATACACTTCAAACATTAGTCGCGCGATGAGAGTTTTTCTCACATGTATATAGTTTCAAGTGGTTAATTTGATAAATAGGAACTTTAAAATAATTTTGCTATAGTGATTGTGGCTATTAAATATTTCCATTTTTTAAAAACCATCAATACAACAATAATTGACACTAAAAACAAAAAAAAATAATGTAAAAAATTCGAAAACAAAAATTGAAAGAAAATTTTTAACTCTTGTATCATACAGAAGAATAAATTTGGCGAAGATAGAAAATATTTAAAATGCTTATGCCATTTGAAATTTTCGAATAATCATCGTTTTTATAGAAGTGTGAAAAAAAATCTCATATCTCGACCGCTGACGGGTTAATAAACTGTCACAATACCGACGTAATTTTCTTTTTCAATAGTACATTTAATTACACATAAGAACGATGAAAATCATTTGCCTTACTAACATTGATTCATCTGTAAGAGATATGATAAGAGTTGTGACAACAAGTGGTCTGATCGACTGCGTCAGTCTCCACATCCGGACGCGTGTCTTTCAATGTCATATTAGAACATACTCAAATTTCTCGAAAAGATATAGAACCCATTAACTTTTTCTATGACCCGAGCTACGACCATCACCCCTGCCACGTTCCTAAGTAATGCATGCTAGCAACAGAGTTTTTCGTCGCATTTCCCCTAACTTCAAAGCCGAAGGCGATGAGTCGGCTCCTTACTAACTCCTTAATTAGGGCACTGAATTCGATGACCAAATTTGCTCCCGACTAATACACTGTTACGTCCCACCTTCAATTCACCATAAACAGCATTGAATGCCAATCAAGTTATCGCCCATAACGCCGCATGCACAACGCCAAATTTAAGCAACCAATAGACCATCACGGATGCGTAAACCGAAAGAAGAATCCAGCCATGGATAGGCTTCAAGGCTGATCTATTACAACCCACCAGATAATCAGACAATAGCTAGTCGACTAAGAAGCGCGAAGAAAGGTGCAACTGTTGCCGAACCAATGAGGAAGACTGCAAAACGTATAATGGGGAAACTAAGGAGTCAATTCGGTAACGAGCAGGGTAACGAAAGAGGAAAATTAACAGACATTGAGCAATCTGAAAATGAGGAACCAAATAAATTAATATGTGAGGAAACTTTCAGTATATCAGGTGATGAATTTGATAATTATTATTTCGATCAAGTAGATGGAGCATCGGAACTAAGTGTCGACTCAAGCTCTGACGATGCAGAGATCCTGAAAGCAGAAATAGAGGACTTGCCAGAGTTAGAAAAAGGGGGTTGCTTACCTATTGAGGTAAGAGAGCAATTATTCATGAGAAAAAACAATTATCTGTATTTTCTTTCTGACAAGGAAACCTTCCCAGGTGTACCCCGCCGATTTTGTTCCGCTTGGAGTATGTTATTCTACATTGAAATCTAAGAGTCACACTAAGTCACACTAAGTGAAATCTAAGAAACACACCCCTAAAGTTGAGGTCTCCTAGAGGAGGTTGTTCAGTTCCATATATATGCAGACAAGGGGGCAAAATCAAACCAATTGCATTTAATGCTTCATAAAAAGTTATGACTACTCGATTTCTCTCAGCCCTGAGGGGCTGAATAAGCCGAAGTTATAGGGGTTGGAAATTAAAAAAACGTTATAACAAATAGAATATGCTCGATATGGAAGTGAAAAAAATTGCTTAATTAACAGTTTCAAAAGTTAAGAGATACATGTTTTTGCATTTTTTGAAAAAATACATCCTTAAGGGTGTACTACCCTTACATCCGAATACCTTTAATTTCTGTAGATACGTATTTTTTAAGTATCTATCTGCTAGAAAATATTCTTTTAGATATAGAACATATCGTGAAATTGTTTAAAAAGGTTGTTATCAACATAAAAAAAATCCCTTGAAAATAATCGATAGAACATATGATTCAGGCATTCCAGATAATGAAAATTCTTTTCTTGAGAGATCGAAAAGTAGCTTTTTTCGCGATTTTGTTTCAACCGAGTTTTTGATGTTTCATTAAATCGCTCTTAAAGAATAGAGGATGAATTCTTAACGTTATTTTCATTTTTTACACCGTTTTTTTTATCATTGAAAATGTCCTATAAAAAACGATGTGCACAATTCTAGCCGTAATTATTGTCTGAAACAAAATTTTAAAAAGATTATTAATTTACATGTGTGTCACCATTTTGCTATGGAGGGTTTATTTTTATTTTTATTTCTTTATTTTTTATTATCAAAAAACTGTTGAAAAAATCGGCTAAATTCGTTCTCGTTTTGTTAGAGAAAAAGAAATTTGTTATACACGTGATGTTTGTTGTTACAATCACGTAGCAGTCAATGAACTGATATGTTTTATCATTTCGAACCTTACTTTGTATATGTTCGTTAGCCCTGCTTATTAGCTGTCTAATTCTTCGAGTTGATATTCTACTTCACCTATCATTGAAAGAAGTTTCAAAATATGTTGACAAGAAATATATAACTGTTATCTGCCTCTGCCTCTCTTATTTGACATATGATGGCCTGTGCTACGCTTATAAGTCGCGTTCTTCAGAAATTGCTTCAATTCGAAAAGTGTGAGTTAGAAGGAATTCGTCTCGTGTTAAATAATATCAACAATCAAAGGCGTGTATAACTCTGTGTTTTGTTTGCAATCAAAAGTTGTTAAAAGTTCCATAAGTTAAGAAATCAAGTGCATTTATCATCAAAAATGAAAGTGAATCCGCTTAATGTGATACGATTAGTTTTGGCACATTTTCAAGCCCTAAATATACCTGAAAGCCCTATAAATAATGATAAAATACAATTAAAAGAAAGCATTGAAAATAGATTAACGCATGCTATGCAAGATTACATGGGCGTCGAAACAATCGTAGAAGATTCATTATATTTCCAAGAACCTTACAAAGATTGGGATATGAAAATAGTAGAAGACGAAGAATGGGGATCGGCAATCAATGATCCGGTACTACCCCCGGATGTTTGTACTATTGATGATGAATCTGTTTCGTACGAGTATAAATCGAGGGCAGTCAACTATTGGAGAAGTGGCAAAACTAAAAATTTGAGCCTATCAAGCGTTAAACAAAAATTTAGAAAAGTACAATCAGTGGCTCAATTAAAAAGATGGGCTAAATATTTAAATAAAGGTGGAACTTATAAAGAAAAAATAGTTAGAATTTGCGAGTACACTTTAGCCAATTTTAAAGCTGCCGTTGATGCTGGTCTTATGGTACATGACATCGACTTGAAAAAATGGGCAATGCAAGCACAAAAAGAAATCGGTCATGAAGATGTCCGTTCTAAGGCGTCAGACAAGTGGGTACACTCATTTAAGAAAGCTCATAGGATTGTTTCCAGAGAAATTAGTAAATTTATCACAAAAAAAAGTATTGAAAATGCAGACAATCTGCGAAAGCTTGCTGAACAATTTGTTTCTGAAGTGAAGAACGATATAGAAGAATATGGGTTATCGAACGTCTACAATTCGGACCAAAGTGGTTTCCAATTAGAAATGCATTCGGGAAGAACATTAGCGGTTGAAGGAGAGAAACAATTTGAATGCCTTGTACAATCAATTGCTTCTACAACACATAGTTATACGATTCAGCCCACTATAGCAGGTGACGGAAGGCTTCTTTCTCCGCTATTCCTGGTTTTGAAAGAACCAAGTACATAGAAGTATCGAAATCTGGAAAACTCACTTCAGGCAATAATAAAAATTATTTTTTTAGAGAATTCCTTATATTGACACATAAGATACTGTTTATTTCTTACAACGAAGCAAATTGAAAAATGAATTCATACTTTCAGAACATTTTAAAACCTGGCTACAAAATATCTTCTTCCCCCAAGTTGGTTCAAACAGTATTTTATTAATTGACTCCTGGACTGGACATTGCCCTCGAGCTGTTGACGAAGCGAAACCTCGGGATAAAAATATAAAATTGAGAAAAATACCGCAGGGTACAACGGGAAAGATTCAACCTTTGGATGTTTTTGGCTTCAGGATATGGAAGAATTATGTGAAACATTTTTCTGACAATGCCATATTAATGGATTATGATTTAAATTTACGTTTACGAAATAATATAATTAAGCTTCAGTCACTTGTTCACAACCAGTTATCATCTCCACGATATGTACACTTATTTAGGTATTCATGGTTCAAAATCGGTTATAATGAATGGCGACCGGAGAATTTTGAAAATCCTGTAGATTTTAGTTTTAAAACTTGCAAAGCGCATTGTGATGTACCCGGATGTCAAAATATTGCTGTTGTTAGGTGTTCATGGTGTAAAAAATCATTATGTTTCCAATACTTTTTTGACGATTTCCACTATTGTAAAGAATATAATGAATAATTTCATTTGTTAATCAAAAATACATCTGTACAAAATACAGCATATAAAATATAATAAAAACGATGATACAATAATTAGAATTATTAATATGGTAACAATGTGATTGAAAAGAATTTTCATTATCTGCGATGCCTAAATCATATGTTGTAACGATTATTATATATAACGAAGACGAAATCGCAATTTTTTTATTAAAACAATTTTTTGCAAGGGATTTTTTTTTTATGTTGCTAACAATCTTACATCCATTAATATATTCAAAATATATTAATATATCCAAAAGAATATTTTCTAGCAGATAGATACTTAAAAAAATACGTATCTACAGAAATTAAAGGTATTCGGATGTAAGGATAGTACACCCTTAAGGATGCATTTTTTCGAAAAATGCAAAAACATGTATCTCTTAACTTTTGAAACTGTTAATTAAGCAATTTTTTTCACTTCCATATCGAGCATATTCTATTTGTTATAACGTTTTTTTAATTTTCAACCCCTATAACTTCGGCTCATTCACCCCCTCAAGGCTGAAAAAAATCGAGTGGTCATAACTTTTTATGAAGCATTGAATGCAATTGGTTTGATTTTGCCCCCTTGTTTGCATATATATGGAACTGAACAACCTCCTCTAGGAGACCTCAACTTTAGGGGTGTGTTTCACCCCTTAAATATGAGTTTCCGCAAAAAAGAAAAAATATGTGTCTCTTAGATTTCAATGTAGAATAACATACTCCAAGCGGAACAAAATCGGCGGGGTACACCTGGGAAGGTTTCCTTGTGAGACAGGGGAATCTTGTGATGATGAATCAAGGGGCCTATTCAAAAAACAAGCATTACCCAAATTCCCAAAGGCAAAGCTGGGAGAAATCAAAATTGTGAAGAGCAACTCGAAATTTCACGTTGCTATAATAATAAAGGGAATTGATGGAAAACTATTGGATCAAAAGGAACTATTAAGTATTTGCAGCAGGCTTGGAGGAAGATTAGAGGAGAACCATCTTCGTTCTATTAGTATGGCCAAAATGAAGAGAATTAATGGAGGTAATTGGGAAACTGTAATCAAAGCGGTTCGTAAAAGTATGAGAAATACACCTACGAAATTAACAATCTGTCTAGGACAAATTCAATACCCACCAAAAGAAAAACGTGAAGAAATCATGGAAGAGGCGCATAATTCAGCATTAGGAGGGCATAAGGAAGTTATTAAAACGTATAATCGAATTCGGCAACAATATTATTGGGAAAATATGAAAGAAGATATCCAGCGATATGTCGAACATTGTTTGAAATGCCACTTGAAAAAGCTGGTATGTGTAATAACTAAACAACCAATGGTAATCACGGATTCACCAAACCGAGGGGCTATTCACTCGTAAAATCAGTGGAGCACTTCGCTTTGAAATCGAATGCAAAATTATAAGAAATCGCTTGAAATCCCGAAACATGTCAGTGAATCGATGTTATCTGACCGTGGTTGAAATCCCCTGAAAGCAGCTTGAAATCACTTTAAGTCGTTCGAAATCAGCATGAAATCACTTGACTCAAGAAATCGCTGGAAATCACGCTCGAGACAAAGAAATTTTTTTATGCTTTTTCGTAGTATTGTTTACCAGGTCCTCGCGGCTTGAGCTACAGCCGTTAGTACTGCTGCTGTCTCGGCTCCTACGCCAATGCGGATAGAAAACAAGAAAAACAACGCAGAGTGTGGATATTTGTGAAAACGATTATTGCGAGGATTATTGTCATATGATGTTTTTGGTGATTTTTTAGTGCAGTGTTTTCTAGTGCCATACGATACTCGGTAAAAGATTTATTCGTTCTGACTATTTCGTTTGGTTGCAGGAGGTGTATATGACTCGATTGTATTTTTTACATTTTTTAAGTTTGAGTTTATAAAAATTAACGTAAGTAGCGTAAAGTAAAAAAAATAACGTAACGTAAAAATTGTTGTAATAAACATGTGAAGTGATCCTTAGAAGTCGAGTAATTTCTTGAAGAATGTGAGGAACTTCGCTACAATGTAATCGTTGTTATTTCCTTACGCTTAATTTTTTTTATAGAAAATCGCATCGGATGGATATCAATTAATTCGAATTGATTGTTTATTTTCGGTTGTTTTCAAGTACTAATTAGAATTTTTCGACCAAAATTGAAAAGCGTGTTTATGAGAATGTAGATTTTTTTCATTTTACACTGAGAAGGTCCCTTGACATCTATCGCTCGAAATTGAAATTGTATCTATCTATATATATAATGCTATAGTTTAACCCGGTTATTTGCAGCAAATAAAAAATGGCGGATAAAGACCCGGAAGGAAGTGAGACTAATCATTTCTGGCATCTATTAGAGAAGGAGTCAGGAGTTCAGGTACCGGTGTACATAAAAAATATATTGAAATTTAACAATTTCGATAATCCATTGTCATTCCGACACATAATTCCGGAAACAATCAAAGAACTGGAGGAATTTTCACGTAACGTGATGAAGGATAACGAGGGTGAATCAAGGGGTAAATCGGTCGAATGTACCTCAGTATTGAACGGAAATGAAAATGACCAAGAACCGCAAATTGAATTGTTGGAAGATTTGTCGATTCTTTCGAATGCTCAAGGCAGTTTGCTCCTCAAAAACTGGGATCAAAATATCATGAAACTTCAGCCTGACAGTCCTTTCGTCGTAGTCAAAGATAGACTAAACCATGAACTGGTCGTTAGAAAATCGTCGATATGTTGGCTCCTTCATCAAAATTCGTCTAATTTAAGCAGTGACCGACTGCAGCGTGTAAAAGATTATGAAATTAATAGATACGTCAAAAAAGCTGTTGATATAAGAAATTAAAAAAATTTCATGAAAAAAAATAACGAAATTCACATAGGTGAATGGTGTTTGTTCAAGAAACAAAAGACTGGAAAAGGTTCGCAGAAATGTCTCATTGGCTTAGTTCTTAGTTTTGCATATACAGAGGGTACCACAAAAAAAAGTCAAGAATATACAAGCCATTACGCGCGAGTGAAAGAAAATACCAAAGAAAGTGGTGTCCTCTGTAATTGGTATGAAATCGTGCCAAAATCAGTAAATTTGGTATCTGTACCGATGGATGTGCATGGATTCATCAATATAAAATATTACTGCGCCACAATTTCTTCACCCACTATGTCCGAAACGGGTCTTCGTATTGACAATACTCTGTATAAAAAAATTAAACATTTTTTCTAACATCCATATTTATGTATTTATATATCACCTGACACTATTTTGGTAATTTTGATGATCAGCTAATAAAAAAAAATGAATTAAACCATTTCTGGGGTTTTTCTTTGATTGCAGTGATTTCAGAAATCGTTCGAAACTCACTGTTGAATTCGAACGAAATCAATTGAAATTATATGAATTCATATAGTGTTAGAAATATTTTGAATCATTCCTGAAATCACAAAAATCATATGAAATCGACTTCAGTCGGAAATCACTTTGGCACCTCACTAAACAGTGAATAGCCTCTCGCACCAGATTCTGCATTCGATAAGATAGCCATGAATATAGTCGGCCCATTACCTATAACGAGAAAGGGTAATGAATACATACTCACAATTCAAGATTTATTAACTAAATACTGTCTTGCTATACCTTTGAAGAAAACTACCTCGGTAAACATTGCTGATGCCCTAATTAAGAATTTATTGAGCACTCAATTTTTGATATTTTTGGAGCACCCAAGATAATATTCACGGATCAAGGAGCTAATTTTCTGAGCAACTTAATGAAAGGTGTAGCAAAGAAATTCAAAATCAAGCAATGTCGGATAACAGCGTATCACCCCCAGTCAAATGAATCATTGGAACGTTCACATCATTCACTAGTGGAGTACTTAAAGCAGTTTATTAATCGAGACGATGAATGGGATGTATGGCTGGAACTAGCCACATTTTCTTATAATACTAGCGTCCATGAAGGAACTAAACATACGCCATACAAATTGGTATTCGGAAGACTCATTTGAGCGGAACCATCATTTCAGCGGGAACTTGAGGAAGAACAACGGACTTATGGAGACTATTTAATCGAATTAGCTACAAGGTTATTCGATATTCAAAGAATTGCAAAGGAAAACCTCATCATGATAAAAGAAAGGTCAAAAAAATACTATGATAGGAAATTAAAACCTCAAGAGTTCTGTTTGGGAGATAAAATATTTTTACAAAGAGGTCAAAAACAAGGGAAGTTTGGAGACCACTATACCGGACCACATGAGATAATTGAAATTAAAAGGGATGGTAACGTGAAAACTAAAGTGGGACATGAGACCCGCGTAGTTCATCCAAATCGACTCCGGTTATCACCTTTAGAGTTAGATGAGAGCAGTAGTGACGAATAGACAGCTTCAGTAAAATATTTGCTGTTCTTTTATACAGAGATGATGGAGGAGCATCTATATATGGTTGATGTAGAGTTCTTCATCGCCGATGAAGATAATGTTATTCCAAAAGAGGTTACCGTAGTATGATTGTCGGGAAATTATATAGATTGTTGGACCCTTGGACCACCAGGGGATTATTCCATATTACCCGAGCAAGCAAAGATACATAATAATTATTTACCTAAACATGGACATGAATTACTTTGGGGGGAAGAAAGTGTACCATAAAGATGGGAAATTGAGAGGCTGAGGGCCTCGGTCAATTTCCAAGAAGAGTGTATGTATTTGGGAAAGGACAAGCTGGATTTCTGAATTCAATCATGAAATGTCCGGTCGTGGATCTTCAATCGAAAGTACCCGCATTTGATTCTTTTTCCTCACCCAAATGTTATTGCATCCAACACGGAGTAATTTTTAAAGGAAGATTTGCATGTGCATTGAATAACGCTGTAAGGATAAAGAGGTGTATATGGCATGCCTGGCAGCGGAGCCTCGAGCGACAACAACTAGAAGATCACACTATTTTCTCAACCGTACCACCATCACCACATTCCTTCCCATATCGAAGACGAGGCTTCCGTCCCAGAGTAAAGGGCTTAATTGCCTTGACTCAAAAGAGAAGTCAAATATCGTGTTACGTCCTCCCTAGCTCCGATCAGCTCACGGGGACGTAACAAAAGCCTATAGGATAGGGCATAGCGTTTACCGCTCGACGCTACTGTTCTAACTTTTCCTTCACGTCTTCGGACGTAACAAACCGATTCTTTTCATTCTGATGTATAATTGTATGAAAAAATATGAAAAAGATTATCAACGATCATGATCTCAACTTTCCATTTCGTCAGAAATAAAAAATATTTTTTTTAATGATAATTGCCTTTTTTAATTTTTGTTAAAAAATTCTCAAAAATTGTATAGCGAATTACATGATTTTTAACGCTAGTCCACTCATGGGCTCATTTTTCATTCTATTTTTTTCACTTTAAGATTTATTACTTTTTAAATAAAGTTGAATTTTTTGTTACCAATATAATTTCAATTGATCATATTATGGATTTTATCATTTTTAAGCCTATTTCGATCGTAATCAAAGAAAAAAATCTGGAATTTTTGAAAGAAATCATTTTTCGCGCCATTACCAATTTTTTTCTTTGTTGTAACAATTCTTATGAATGTCATTACCAATTTAACAATTTTCAGTCGGATTAAATCACTGATAAACAGCAAACTTTCAGACTTTTATGATTTTTCAAATTACTTTTAGGAAAAAATGTAAACGAATAAAGTTTGTGAGTAATTGAATCTGTCACAACCAACGTAAAATTTTGTTTTCTCTTTCTATGTTTAGTAATACGAACTAATAATGAAAACTCGAGCTCTTAAACATTTCATTCATAAAACCGATGACTCAACGCCCTATAGTAACCTCTAACATTTAGGTCATCCATCCTGACACGTACCATACACACAGATGTCCCAAATATTAATTTTCCACCAACACCAATAAACCAGCGAGTGTTCCCTCCGGCCGAAACGCCTCGGTTGTTACATCCCACACTGAGAAAAAAATATGGTATTTCTGACTATATTTCAACTATGCAGTATGTTTCCCTGAGGTGACAGAAATATTTTATAGTTACTGTAATCCACCAAAATATAGTTTTATTTACTATATTTCAATAACCGAATATATTAAGAGCACATGTTAATTGCAACAATGACATTTTTACATATAATGTTAAGTATCTGCTACTAGTCGATACTAGTATGTAGCACAAAATATGTAGATCTTTTCACTATCAAAGACAAATCACCCAATTATAGGTATAGTCAGACGTACTATACAAGATACCATTAATAACTTTCCTGATGTTATGTATGCCAATGTCGATATAGTGAAATACAAGAAACCATATAGGGACGGGAATCATCCTATGCCGAAATTGTTTTAATTTAATTAATTTAATTTCCCCTTACTTTATTAAAGCAAAATTACATCGGTTTTCAAAGTCCAATCATTCCAAAAGACCAGACGCGATTTGCGATAAAAAAGAAAAACGTTTATATTCACATTATATATATTTACAGATTTGTTCTGTGGGTCGGGATCGAACTGCCTCCCTACGGATTTCCTACCTAATGCCTACCTACCTAACTCGGGACTCTAACCACTAAACTATCGACTATTACGGGGTTCTTTGAAATTAAATTTCATCTATAAGCTATATGTTAGTGCACTCTGATTAAAAAAAGTGGATTGCAGTAGAAACGTGTATCTCATCGTTCTCAAGATCATTGAATCCTAATCTAGAGTCAGTATTTTCATTCGTTGGTGGAACCATAATAACTTGAGTTATCAATACAAAAAATCCAAAGTTCCGAAAATTCAGTGACGAAGTCATCGAATTACTAGCAAGAATGACTTTTTTACAGTTACAGCGACCATCCTGGTTGCTAGTGGCCAATAGCTATACCAGTTATAGTAACCATAGTAGTTGGTAGTGCGGCCAGTAACCATTCAAGTTACAACAACCATACGGTCCTGATATGCATGTACCATTTTCTTTCGATAGTTGATGAAATATCTACTTAGCAGGCTGGATCAAGTGCTGTCATGGAGTAGCAATTCAATGTTTTTGAATTCAATCCCGCCGAGCGGACTTTTCTTTTTATTAATTTCGCATGCATAAATAATTTTTTTTCTTTTTTTAGATAGACATGTGGATAATTAATTCTAGATATTATTACAAAAATTATTTTGCTACATGTCTATTTAGAAGGAGAAACGGATTCATGAATGCAAGCAATTATAAAAAAAAAAATTAAGTCCGTTGGGTGAAATCGAATTCAAGATCATTGTATTGTGAGTTTGGCACTGATCCAACCTGCTAAGCTGATATTTTGTAAATTAATGAAAGAAAATGATACATGCTTATCAGGGCCATACTGTTACTGTAACTAGTATGGTTACTGGCCATTAGCAACTAAGATGGTTACTGTAACTGTAAAAAATAGCTATTCTAGCTAAAAAATAAAATTGGTCGTAATGTTTCGTTGATAGTTACTGTCGTAAAGTATTTTAGTGAGATTTACTCACCGGAAATTAATAATTACTATGTAAATAGTGTAATGGTGATTAAAATTGCGATGGTCCGATCGGAATGAAAATATGCTACTGTTGATCATATTTTTGTCTATATGGCAACATGTTCGTAGTTTTGTATTTACCATATTTTGTATGTTAAACTTTTTACCACGACTAATAGTACTTTTTATCTAAGATATTGTTATATACATCATTCAGATCGTATGTTCAAATGAACTTTTCAATTATAGTTAAGTTAACTATAATATGATATTTCTGTCAATACATTATAGTTAATTTTACTATAACACATTTTACTATGTTAGTTTGTGGGAATATACCATGGTCTTTTCTCTCAGTGTACCTACAGTATTAGAAGAAGCAAATTTACCCAGTAGCACAATCGCTGAAAGAGTAAGAAATCGTAAGATAATTAGCAAATCTCCTCCTGTAGTACCAGTAAAGGTACCACGGACTCATGCTAAGGCCGCACCAGCAAGAACTACATATCTCTGACTCATCCGACACGGAGCGTCGACCCCCGACCTCACGTGCACGAAACAGCACTTTTTGCAGTCTCGCTGAAAAGAGGACAATTTCCACAAAGGCAAAGAAATCTCCCGAATCTCAACCTTTGAAACGTTTGACTGACGCATTACAATTTGCATTTGACATTGACGAAACATCTGACGATAGCATGCTACCGACGGACACTGAAAATTTACCTGCATCTGAAAATAATAAAAATATAGTCAAAATAAATGAAAGTTCAAGAACAGATCAATATTGGTGGGACGATGCTCAAGGTAGCGATAATGTAAATAAAAGTTGTGGGCCACAGCCAGACGAGTATACAGAGTCAGAAGATGCGGACAACGAAATAGGAAAAACTAAAGAGTCAATGATAACTTTTCGACACCCTGTATATAGATCGACGCCTGCCGTTACACATAACGAAGAAGAGTGTGAAGAAGAGTAGTGAAGAAGAACCCCGTCAATAACCTGAAAGCAATTTACGACTAGATTTCGACAACTTGGAAAGCGAGTCCGAAGAAAGCAACCCCGAGATTGTCGAAGAATTACCAGCCACGAATCCTAAAAAAATCGTTTCACAGACCATACCCCTTGGAATTTATTACCCACATATAAAAAATAGTGACAAACCCTTACAAACAAATACCACGAACAAAAATTTAACTTATGACAAAGGCAATTATATACTAACACTTTATTTCCGCCGACTGAATTCACCACGGTCATATCACGATTGTTAATCGAAACTCACACAATTTTCCCATAAGATTTAAAATTCAAGAAACCAAAACGTAAACAAGTTTTAGTAAGAAATAAAGGAAATTACAAAATATTAAGTGCGGTATTGACCGACAAACATTTCGAAACATTTTCTGTTCAAGAGCTCAAAGAGTGCTTCACACAGCATTGACTTCTTAACCTCTAGAGGACCGGAAAACCGATATATCGGCTCGCCCTGTGATACGAACTTTGTATATAGTTGATACGTGATACCATATACTAATTTAGGCACTTGTCAAGGGCGATTTTAACTCTTAAATCCCGGCCGTCTAAAGGTTAACGGCTGAAAACTCCGGCAAAGAAACACTAGCCTATTTCGCCGATCTTCTGATACTTCCACTAGATGATTCCCCTTAAATCGCTCGCTAATCGGGACCGTATAAAAACGTAACGAAATTAGCGAAAAATTAATTATAATTAAATCCAGATTCCGTACCACGAAACTCGAGATCTCTGCGAGGCTCTAATAACTTGTAAAATAGTTATAAAGAATTGTACAACAAAACCAAGAATTGAACTTGGCAAGATTACCGTGATCTTAACAAAAGTCGTGAGTACTTAATATAGTCGAATCCCGTTATAAACCTGCTTAGGGGCAGTAAGGGAAATTTGTTCAGCAATCACGGTCCCCTCACTATAGCGCGCGATCGAATTCTTGACCAACTATTCGCTATAAGCGCGAGGCAATTGTTGTGTGTTTAGGCACCCCCAGTATAGTGTGCCATCGAATTTTTACCAGGCTTCTCGCTATAAGCGCAAGACAATTGTTGTTAGTTTGTGATCATGTGGCCGTACATATTTTCAATAAAAATATATATATTTTTGTGTTTTTACAATAAGTAAATAAAGAACTTGTAGAATGATATTCAAATATAATTCCTTTATTGTATATCCCTTGTTTTTTAATTTTTGTTTGTTTCAATCTTCAAATACCTCCAAAAATATATAAAATTGATGAATTAATTGAAAGTATATAAGAATTATAATTTATAAGATTGTTTTGAAAAAAATCAAATTAGGAATTGATTCGAGGTTTATAAGAAATAGTTAGTCGCCAACCTCGAAAACGCTTCAGGGTGGGGGAAGCTGTCCGCGTTGAAAGCGGGGAAAAGGCTTATAGCGAGTAGACTTATAACAGGATTCAACGTAATTCTTTTGTATGTGCATTCAAAAAAAGGCAGGGTGTCAAGTCGTCACGGGCCTACTGTCTACTGTGTCAACTGGATCGCGCAACTCGCCATTGTGTAACTCTCCAACCGTAGCAAGTCTACCCTGTATGGAAAGTCCCCAACCGTGTAAACTGGATCTAGCGCGAGCTCTAATCCGTAGTATTTTGATATTTCCCCGACGCTCGCATATCCCCACTTTCACCGCCTTTCTTAGGTACACGCCGGGCAAGTCGGACTTGGTCGGCGTGTACCTAAGAAAGGCGGTGAAAGTGGGGATACGCGAGCGTCGGGGAAATATCAAAATACTACGGATTAGAGCTCGCGCTAGATCCAGTTTACACGGTTGGGGACTTTCCATACAGGGTAGACTTGCTACGGTTGGAGAGTTACACAATGGCGAGTTGCGCGATCCAGTTGACACAGTAGACAGTAGGCCCGTGACGACTTGACACCCTGCCCAAAAAAAAAGAAGGATCCGAATCCAGCACATTAGTATCATTCCTCTCCTAAAATCAATTTTTAATGACGAGGTCTCCATTCCCGAGTGAAGGGCTGTCCTGCCTTAACTCAAAAGCAAGATCGATTTTTCATCAATTGAGATGAATTTAGCGAAATTCACCTGAGGACATGGTACACACTATCGTCAATACTGCACTCAATATTCATAAATTGATAAAGATCGATCCGATCGATGGCGGTCTCACTTCAACGTCTAAAGCCACGAAAAAAGAGTTACATTGAGGAATGTTTCGAAGAGAGTTAACGCTTGTCAGAAGAAGGACGGCTGAACCATCCAGATAAGATTGCAGTAGAATGTACACATGCCACATTACATTAAAGGCTACCCGATCCATCATAATTTCCCTATATTACGAAAACGAACGCACACACAGAAGATCATTTTCCGTCAATTATGAAATCTTCTCATTTTTGTAAGAAAAACAAATACGTAGATGTTCAATGTAGAGTTGAATAACCCCTGGGATCACTCCTACCATAATACATTTTTCCCACTACCAAAGAACATATAAACAGAACCAAGGAGCCAGTGGAAAGAGGGAGTTGTACTTCAAATTTTGAATGCTGTATGATGAATCTCTGCGCGACAGGCCTGTGAGACTCTAATCACTGAGCAAAATAGTTGTGTGTATAATAGTGCAACGAAACTAAATTTTAACCTTTCAAGAGATCTGATCTTCAATAAATCCGTGAGTATGAGATTTATTTGTGCTCGATGTATTTTTTAACACCGGGCCACACAATCCCAATCATCCTTCTCTTCAGCAGTTAAGGGGTCATATCTAGTTGTTTGGGCTAAAAAAATGGAAAATTTTTTTTTTGCATTTTCACAAAGTACATCATTTTAAGAATGTTTTCCCAAAATATTATAAGGATCTGAGCACTAAAACGAATATATTTACGCGCGCTACCTGAGAGTGCGAGTCTCCAAGTGCAGCGATCGACGATTTTAAACGCGATTATCTCGGAATCGTGTTTTTTAAACAGTGCTGTTGCGGTGAGCACAATTTCTCGAAAGCAATTTAACCGATCGATTTCAATCTTTCACGAACTTGTTTCTAATTATAATGGCTTGTTCGTGAACGAAAGAATTTTCATTTGGACTAAAATTTATATATTTTTGGATCAAAAAACCTAATGTTTGGAACCTCAAAAATCGAACTTTTCGGAGAAATCGACATTTTTTAAAAAATCAAAATTTCGCTAAAACCTTCGTTCACGAAGAGCGTATAGTATTAAAAACCGTCATATTCGAGTATATAAGAGTGCGACAGGGCTCGCACAAGCTTTCTTTTAGTACTTGGCGTCGAGCCGCTACCTCGTCTCTTGATACTAACGAAATCGTTTCGGTTTTTTGATTTCAAATAAGCCGTTCCAGAAATATCATGCTCACCGCGAGTGATGTTAAAAAAAAGGTGTTTTAGGACAATGGCCATATTTCCCTCATAGTAATTTTTTTTTCATAAAAAATGTTTACAAGTACCTCAAAATATGTAGTAATTGATACTGTATAGTGTGTTTTAATAAAAATGATGTTAACATGGCTAAAAAAAATCATGAAAATCCCTTAATTTTCCCGAGTACAGCTAGATATAATCCGTTAACCTGTCAGCAGTCGCGCTATGAGACTTTTTCTCACACTTCTATTAAAATGATGATTACTCGCAAATTGTAAATGGTATAAGCATTGGAAATTTTTGCTATTTTCTTAAAAAAAATCAATTCTTTTATCTTTAATTTTTTTATAATATCAGATATCGTTGTACTTTTGGTTTATAAGAAATAACATTAATTAGAAATCACAGTTAAAACTATACATGGGTTATGACCGAGCCTATTAATTATAAAAACTTTCTGGATAGTTTAAATTATTTTTATATTTCTCAATATTCAATACAAATTGTTTCTTCTTACGAAACCACTCTAGCTTTCTTGCGAAACCGAATTTCTTCCGATCTGCAAATTTTACCCCTTTCAACGATTGTGAAACTCATTTCGCACGAAATCTATACGAATTTGGAGTTCCTTCACCTTAAAGGAATTTGCAACGAATTGCAAACCACATGAATAATCCCTGCAAGAACCCGGAACAATTCTCATTCACTTAGATATCACTATTTTTGCAAGCGATTGCCCAACTACCAAACTTCTTACACTGCAGATTTTTCAATATCGGAAGCACCGACGTAAAAGTGGCAACTAAAAATCTTCAGTCTTTTGCTAATCTTTGAACTAAGCGAAGCATGTCTAGATTCTAGCTGCCTGCAGTCTGTTCGGTGCCCTTGCAAGATCGTTCAAAGTACGCGTCTTTGATTTTTCCATCACTATCATTGTAATAAATTTATCAAACAATTCAATGATTAATATTGAATTACAGAGTGTTCTGCGTGATTTGTATACGTAAATGTGCCGACTACGCACTGTCTTCGAGGAGACCAGTAACGCCCTGAATCTATACCATTCAAATTCCACTAGAACATCGACCAGTAAGTCCAGTCCCTATTATCTTTTATTGATATATACGAATTATCATCATTGTAAGCGAGGAAGTAAACAGCGATCTTGTTCGATTGTAACTCATAAATCTCTAATTTTTGCGTAATAAAACACTCATTATTCATGAATTCATCTTGATGATATCCCAACTATTACTTGCATTAATTTTCTCTATGTTTATTTCCATTTATTATTACCCATGATAGATGCGCTTATAGCGTTTTGATAGCTAATCCGAACATTTATTTATTTGTTTACTTGCGAGCGATTTGCAACCTAAAATGTCTTCCTTCTTCGTGAATCTCTCTCAGCCCATCCCGTTGTACGTTCGGGCATAACACATGTGAAAAAATCGCTCATCACGTGACCAACGTTTAAGTAGTACGACCGCTGATGGGTTAAAACGACGCAGCCTTCGTCACCGAGTAAAGGGCTGCCCAGCCTTCAAAAGAGAGATCGACCTTTTGTCAGTTGGAACTGACAAGGAAACCTTCCCAGGTGTACCCCGCCGATTTTGTTCTGCTTGGAGTATGTTATTCTACATTGAAATCTAAGAGATACCTATTTTTTTTTTTTTTGCGGAAACTCATATTTAAGGGGTGAAACACACCCCTAAAGTTGAGGTCTCCCAGGGGAGGTTGTTCACTTCCATATATATGCAGACAAGGGGGCAAAATCAAACCAATTGCATTCAATGCTTCATAAAAAGTTATCACTACTCGATTTTTTTCAGCCCTGAGGGGGTGAATAAGCCAAAGTTATAGGGGTTGAAAATTAAAAAAACATTATAACAAATAGAATATGCTCGATATGGAAGTGAAAAAAATTGCATAATTAACAGTTTCAAAAGTTAAGACATACATGTTTTTGCATTTTTTGAAAAAATGCATCCTTAAGGGTGTACTACCCTTACATCCGAATACCTTTAATTTCTGTAGATATGTATTTTTTTAAGTATCTATCTGCTAGAAAATATTCTTTTGGATATAGAACATATCGTGAAATTGTTTAAAAAGATTGTTATCAACATAAAAAAAAATCTCTTGAGAATAATCGATAGATTATAATAATCGATAAAACATATGATTCTGGCATTACAGATAATGAAAATTCTTTTCTTGAGAGATCGAAAAGTAGCTTTTTTCGCGATTTTATTTCAACCGAGTTTTTGATGTTTCATTAAATCACTCTTAAAGAATAGAGGATGAACTCTTAACGTTATTTTCATTTTGTACACTGTTTTTTTTTTTCTATCATTGAAATTTCTATCATTGAAAATGTCCTATAAAAAAACGATGTGCACGATTCTAGCCGTAATTATTGTCTGAAATAAAATTTTAAAAAGATTATTAATTTGCATGTGTGTCAATATTTTGCTATGGAGGGTTTATTTTTATTTTTATTTCTTTATTTTTTATTATCACAAAAATGTTGAAAAAATCGGCTAAATTCGTTCTCGTTTTGTTAGAAAAAAAGAAGTTTGTTATACACGTGATGTTTTTTGTTACAATCACGTAGCAGTAAATGAACTGATATCTTTTATCATTTCGAACCTTACTTTGTATATGTTCGTTAGCCTTGCTTATTAGCTATCTGATTCTCCGAGTTGATATTCTACTTCACCTATCATTGAAAGAAGTTTCAAAATACGTTGATAAGAAATATATAACTGTTATCTGCCTCTGCCTCTCTTATTTGACATATGATGGCCTGTGCTACGCTTATAAGTCGCGTTCTTCATAAATTGCTTCAATTCGATAAGTGCGAGTTAGAAGGAATTTATCTCGTGATAAAATAATATCAACAATCAAAGGCGTGTATAGCTCTGTGTTTTGTTTGCAATCAAAAGTTGTTAACAGTTCCATAAGTTAAGAAATCAAGTGTATTTATTATCAAAAATGAAAGTGAATCCGCTTAATGTGATACGATTAGTTTTGGCACATTTTCACGCCCTAAATATACCTGAAAGCCCTATAAATAATGATGAAATACAATTAAAAGAAAGCATTGAAAATATATTAACAAATGCTATGCAAGATTACATGGGCGTCGAAACAATCGTAGAAGATTCATTATATTTCCAAGAACCTTACAAAGATTGGGATATGAAAATAGTAGAAGACGAAGAATGGGGATCGGCAATCAATGATCCGGTACTACCTCCGGATGTTTGTACTACTGATGATGAATCTGTTTCGGACGAGTATAAATCGAGGGCAGTCAACTATTGGAGAAGTGGCAAAACTAAAAATTTGAGCCTATCAAGCGTTAAACAAAAATTTAGAAAAGTACAATCAGTGACTCAATTAAAAATATGGGCTAGATATTTAAATAAAGGTGGAACTTATAAAGAAAAAATAGCTAGAATTTGCGAGTACACTTTAGCCAATTTTAAAGCTGCCGTTGATGCTGGTCATATGGTACATGACATCGACTTAAAAAAATGGGCAATGCAAGCACAAAAAGAAATCGGTCATGAAGATGTCCGTTTTAAAGCGTCAGACAAGTGGGTACACTCATTTAAGAAAGCTCATAGGATTGTTTCCAGAAAAATTAGTAAATTTATCACAAAAAAAAGTATTGAAAATGCAGACAATCTGCGAAAGCTTGCTGAACAATTTGTTTCTGAAGTGAAGAACGATATAGAAGAATATGGGTTATCGAACATCTACAATTCGGACCAAAGTGGTTTCCAATTAGAAATGCATTCTGGAAGAACATTAGCGGTTGAAGGAACAAGGATGAAGAGAAACAAGTTGAATGCCTTGTACAATCAATTGCTTCTACAACACATAGTTATACGATTCAGCCCACTATAGCAGGTGACGGAAGGCTTCTTTCTCCGCTATTCCTGGTTTTGAAAGAACCAAGTGGTAAATTTGGTCCAATAGTGGAATCGTCACTATTCAGACCAGAAAACGTTTACATAGAAGTATCGAAATCTGGAAAACTCACTTCAGACAATAATAAAAATTATTTTTTTCGAGAATTCCTTATATTGACACATAAGATACTGTTTATTTCTTGCAACAAAGCAAATTGAAAAATTAATTCATGCTTTCAGAACATTTTAAAACCTGGTTACAAAATGTCTTCTTCTCCCAAGTTGGTTCAAACAGTATTTTATTAATTGACTCCTGGACTGGACATTGCCCTCGAGCTGTTGACGAAGCGAAACCTCGGGATAAAAATATAAAATTAAGAAAAATACCGCAGGGTACAACGGGAAAGATTCAACCTTTGGATGTTTTTGGCTTCAGGATATGGAAAAATTATGTGAAACATTTTTCTGACAATGTCATATTAATGGATTATGATTTAAATTTGCATTTACGAAATAATATAATTAAGCTTCAGTCACTTGTTCACAACCAATTATCATCTCCACGATATGTAAACTTATTTAGGTATTCATGGTTTAAAAGCGGTTATAATGAATGGCGACCGGAGAATTTTGAAAATCCTGTAGATTTTAGTTTTAAAACTTGCAAAGCGCATTGTGATGTACCCGGATGTCAAAATATTGCTGTTGTTAGGTGTTCATGGTGTAAAAAATCATTATGTTTCCAATACTTTTTTGACGATTTCCACTATTGTAAAGAATATAATGAATAATTTCATTTGTTAATCAAAAATACATCTGTACAAAATACAGCATATAAAATATAATAAAAACGATGATACAATAATTAGAATTATTAATATGGTAACAATGTGATTGAAAAGAATTTTCATTATCTGCGATGCCTAAATCATATGTTGTAACGATTATTATATATAACGAAGACGAAATCGCAATTTTTTTATTAAAACAATTTTTTGCAAGGGATTTTTTTTTTATGTTGCTAACAATCTTACATCCATTAATATATTCAAAATATATTAATATATCCAAAAGAATATTTTCTAGCAGATAGATACTTAAAAAAATACGTATCTACAGAAATTAAAGGTATTCGGATGTAAGGATAGTACACCCTTAAGGATGCATTTTTTCGAAAAATGCAAAAACATGTATCTCTTAACTTTTGAAACTGTTAATTATGCAATTTTTTTCACTTCCATATCGAGCATATTCTGTTTGTTATAACGTTTTTTTAATTTTCAACCCCTATAACTTCGGCTTATTCACCCCCTCAGGGCTGAAAAAAATCGAGTAGTCATAACTTTTTATGAAGTATTGAATGCAATTGGTTTGATTTTGCCCCCTTGTCTGCATATATATGGAACTGAACAACCTCCCCTAGGAGACCTCAACTTTAGGGGTGTGTTTCACCCCTTAAATATGAGTTTCCGCAAAAAAAAAAATAGGTATCTCTTAGATTTCAATGTAGAATAACATACTCCAAGCGGAACAAAATCGGCGGGGTACACCTGGGAAGGTTTCCTTGTGAGTTTAAGAGAATTCGTATGCAGGCATGAAGGTTACTTACCAAAATTGAATGTATCGAAGGGAATAAATATACTTACGAAATACGCTAGTCCTTAGTACTATAGGGAAAACGCATCTTTATTTAGTCAATACAACAGAGGAAAATATGAAGTCGCTAAACCATTTCCAGAGCTAACACCATGCCCGCTCGCACACGAAACCGTATGCCTAAAAATTAAAGGGGGACTAATCGATTCTTGACGAGAAATAATACAGCATACGACAAAAAATAATATCAATGCCCATTAAAGCAAAGCGATTTCAATTCAGAACCTACCACAAGATCTGCTCAATCAATCAAAATCAAGTATCGAAAATGTATTACTTTTGAATTCACTATTAATTTAAGGAGTTTCGGTACAAGTGGCAAAATGTAACCATTTAATTCAAATTTACACAGTATATTCATTGACATATACTGGATGTGTCGTCCAAATTTTAAATCGATCGTCTACACTATTTTTGTGAAATTAAATATCAAAAAACACTTTTTAACATGGTGAGATGCCTACGGTCATTGGTGAACGATAGTTTTACGAATACTGAGAAAAAATGTTAAAAACTAAATGAAAAACTGCCAAACCACTAAGTATACTATTGCAATTCCGGTATCCAAAAATTAAATAATTCGTCTACATGGTTTATTAATTATTCATTTATTCATCAACGAAAACGGTGCGTTTTCCCCCATCGACCGAACGAACACGCTTTTTTTATTTGTTTTCGACGAAATATTGCTATGTGAAGTTGGCGCTTTGCTTGAAAACAATAGAATTGTACCGAAACCCCTTAAATGAACGTAAAAATCGAGTGCAGCAATGTTATGTCTCACCACAACATAACCATTGCCAAAGCTACATAAATCAATACAATGTAACCAACGGATCTCATCACCACAAAAAACGTCAAACTTCATGTAACTGAAACATCAGAACGAACCCCGACTTTACGACATAAGAGATAATAGTCAATGCTGTGGAGGGCTGCAATTTACCAGATAACAGTTGGCCTTCGTTTCACCAATACCATCATTTGCCGTCTCACAGCAGCATCCCAATTCTTAATAACTTGGACAAACGAATTACGTTATTGTTAACAACAATAACCAGCCAATATCTCGAGTGGTTAAATCATCCGACATATTTACAAAAAGAGGGGATAGCTATACCGTTGTCACCACTGGTATCGGAAATATAAAAACACAGAATCTAGCAACCGAAGGGCAGTCTGATTTCGGCGGTCGAAAGTCTGGAATTGAAGAGACTTGATCGCGCATGTGTTTTCACCGAGAATCTACTTGGAAGTTTACAAGCCCAAGTCATTCCCATCTTCACGCAGAAAACCCGAATTTTACAAAGTCTTATCGCAAAATTTTATCCCAAATGGGGAATGTATACGCCGAGGAGTTGTACTAACCTCCGAGATCTTTTTTGTGTACCCGTACTTCGTAAGGAATATTTAGTCTGATCATAAAAAGGGTTGACTTTTTAACAATCTTACGTCAGCCACTGTGTTGCGTGAACTAGTTTGGTGTCTTCAGGGTTGTTACGCATTGTTGACTCCAAAATTCTCTGAATTTTCCAGATTTTACAGGTATTTCAGATAGAAGACGCTCAAATATAGAACACTTTGTTTTTCATGAAATATGTATTTTCAAGAGCGAAAGACTAGAACTAAAGTTTGGTTCGAAAAAAATAACTTGAATCATATATTTATATATTAGCGTGATGCAAATAAAATCGATATTTTTTTTTCGTGGGCCCAAGAGAGGTGTTAGAATTTGCAATAAAAAGTGATTCTCCTAAAATTTGGAACCCAAAAAAGAATTTAGAGGTCGCTCAAGCGACTTTTCGATATTTTTTCTAATTTCGAACCACTTTAGCAATCGAAGAAAATTTATTACAAAGGGTGGGGGTAAAATTTTCGAATGACGAAATTTCGAACAGCTAAAATAGCGAATTTTAACATACAGTTATCGATATATATATATATAATTGTATGTTAAAATTCGCTATTTTAGCTGTTCGAAATTTCGTCATTCGAAAATTTTACCCCCACCCATTACAAAGCCCAAATTTTAGGAGAATTACATTTTCATCTCTTCTTGCAACACTGAGAAAAGTCAACATTTCCATATCATGATTTTCAGCCGAAACTATATTTATAAGTCCCTGTGGCAACCGCATAAAAAATTTTTTGGAAGGTCCAAATTTTGAGAGAATTAATTTTTCATCAAGTACAAACATCTTTTGTTGCAACATCAAAAAATCGACAGTTTTATATAATGATTTTCAGCCTGAATTGGAAAAAAAATATCGAAGTCACTTACGTGAACTTCAAATTTTTTTTCAAGGTCCCATATTTTGGGAGAATTCCTTTTTTCATCAAACATCTCTCTTAGGCTCACGATAAAAAAATATCGATTTTATCGGCAGTGCGACAACTATATTCAGAATATCTTCCTTCCCAAACATCTGTAATCATAAATACCTCTATGTTCTAATAACTCTGTGGGTAAAAATCTGTATTCTTAAATAACCTTATTCTTAAATATCTGTATTCAAAAATATGTCTATTCCGAAACATGACCATGTTTAAACATCTTCATTCTGAAACATCTTTCAGCGTAAACATCTGTACTCTTAAACATCTGTAATCATAAATATGGTCAAAAAAATCTTCATTCAAAAGTATCTCTATTCATAAATATCCGCATGCTAAAACATCTCTATTCATAAATATCTGCATGCTGAAATTTAACAATTGTATTCATAAATATCTTTCCTCCAAAATAACTGTACTTATGGGGATGGGTCAATCACCTAACCTCACCTCGAATTTTCGAAATGGAAATTCTTCGATACGGTTTGACCGATTACAAAAAAGCTCTGTCAGCCCACGCAGGACGATAGCAAAAATGGGCTGACAAGGCCTTTTTGTAATCGGTCAAACCGTGTCGAAGAATTTCACTTTCGAAATTTGCAGCTATCTCTCTCGCACTCATGGCGGCTCAGTCGGTATGATTCCTAGCCTTATGTAGAACAATTGACAACCAAAGGCCCGATGGTATGATATTGTCTGCAGTCGATGTAGTAGAGCGAACATACACAATTGACGTTTTACCTACTAGTAGCCTCGAAAATAAAAGTATCCGTATACGAACCGAACGTTTAGATATATTTTTTTACATATTAATAATATCTGTAAAAATAAAAAATTGCTGATCGTATAAGAATTTCATTCGCAGATGAAATGAATATTTCGACAATTGTGTATGTACTCTACTACATCGACTGCAAATAACGTACGATAGTAAACTTTTATCGATGTGTTACCAATAAAACTATACTACAAATACTACAAATTAGAGTGTGGTAGCGTTCAAGCTCACGCAGGCTAATGTAATTCTGTATTTTTTTTAAAAGCCCTTGTAGTTCCAAGTCATAGGATAATAATTCGTTGTAATAAAGCATTAATTAGAGAAATGGCATATGAACATAATTGAAGATTTTATAAACATAATAAAATTCCACGTACTTGGCCATATATACTTTAGTAGATTTCTCTTTATTTATCAACTTTTTGTGAACTCACAACATTTACGAGAATGAAATTATCACCTCTGTACAATTTGACTTAATTTGATAAGATAATGAAAGCGGTTACCCATAAAACTTTGTATAATGAGTTGGTTTTTAGAAAGGACTTTTGTGCGGAGAGATCTTTGTATGAACGACTTTAAACGGGGTTTTGTAAATTTTTGTGGGAATCGGTATTTTATCGCTGGGTGGTGGGGGGGGATTAACTGGAACGACTATTTGGGGGGCGTAAATATACTTGTGTCAGCTTTTTTCACAGCATTTATGCTGTTTTTGGCTAGGATTTGTCGACTTTTTGTATGGAATTCATAGCTTGTTAATTAAACATGTCAATATTGTGTACGTACTCGGGTATGAAATTCATAGCTTGCCAATTAAACATGTCTATATTATTTATGTATCTGAGTGATGCAAAAGAATTGACATTTTTTTCGGCATTGCAGCAAAATATGGTAACATTTTATTAAAAAGTGATTCTCTCAAGAATTGAATCCTGAATAAAAATTTTAGAGGTCGCTCAAGCGATTTTTTAATGATTTCGGCTAAAAATGGATACGTGATCGAATTTCGAGCTGGTGCATTGCGACTATATTCGGACTAAAAATGCAATGTGAAATATTGATCTAAGAAGTTTTCAAATGAATTCAATCTTCGTAATACAGCCGTCAATACTTATAAAATTATTACATTACTTAAAACGTACAGTAGTTCTGAGAAGATACGACGCATAAAAGAGTAACAAACAAGTAAAAACTTGAATTTCTTTTTAATTTTATAAAAAAAAAATTTTCAAAAATATTACACCGAAACATTCGTGCCAACAGATCAACGGATCGGAAAATATTCCATAAAAAATGATGCCGAAGAAATACTCCAATAGCATCAGAATGCACCGAAAGTTTTTAAATATAAGTAATCATGATGAAACGAGATTTTGAAACAAAAAAGTATACGCACAAAGTTTCGAAAGTAAAAGTTTGATTGGAACAAATAATTTTGGCCGAAGTATTACACGAGTTTTTCTTTTATAATGTTTATTGATTACGAATTATATCTCATGAGCAATAGAAAAAAAAAATTGGTGGAGTACTTACGAAATTTTTTTTTCTCAAATCAAATATATTTTCACTCAAAATTATTTCGCATCACTTGATTTCATTTTGGGTTACAAGTGCAAATAGTATTTTCATGTATTTAAGGTTTCTACCACTCTAGGATGGTTTAAAACCATATATAATTCAAACCTAGGGTGGTTCAAACGTAGGGTGGTATCATACACCATTCTCTCAATTATATAAAAAATGAAGAGAATAGTTTCCAAATAAACTTTATTATTGCATGCAAGGGACATTTTATGGTAAAGGAGAAGAGGCACTGTTGTCAACTCCGTTCTAGAGTTTACGTTCGGAAAAATGAATTGTTGGGGCTAGGGTTCATAAAAAAATATTATTTATTAAGGCATTGTTCAAAAGTTTATTTATTAAATTACACTTTATTGTTGCACTATCACTCTTCTATCTATATATATATAAAAATTACTTTAACCAAAACTGAAAGTGCGACCGCGATCTTTATAACCTCACGACTGTTCAAAGATATCAAATATTCACCGAATACGAGTTTATCATACACCATTCTCTTAGTTATAAAAAAAAAAAAACAAAGAGAATGGTTTCTAAATAAACTTTATTATTGCATTCGAGGAACATTTTATGGTAAAAGAGAAGAGGCACCGTTTTCGACTCCGTTCTAGAGCTTACGTTCAGAAAAATGGATTGTTGGGGCTAGGGTTAAGAAAAAAAATTATTTATTTAGACAGTGTTCAAAAGTTTATTTATTGATTTAAACTTTATTTTTGCACTATCACCCTTCTATATATATAAAAGTCACTTTAATCCAAATTTAAAACTGACCGCGATCTTTATATAACCTCACGACAAAGATATTAAATATTCACCGAATACCAGTTTATCAAACACCATTCTCTTAGTTATCAAAAAAACGAAGAGAATGGTCTCTAAATAAACCTTATTATTGCATTCGAGGAACATTTTGTGGTAAAAAAGAAAAGGGATCGTTTTCGATTCCGTTATAGAATTTACGTTCAGAAAAAAAATTGTAGGGGCTAGGTTTAATAAATAAAAATATTTATTTAGGCACTGTTCAATAGTTTATTATCACACTTTATTTTCCCACTATCACTCTTCTATCAATAATAATAAAAGTCACTCTTTACTCGTCCATCTATCTATCTATAAACGCCACTCTAACCAAAAGTTCAAATTGACCGCGATCTTTATAACCTCACGACTGTTAAGAAAGAATATTGGTCAGCTGTCATATGTACGATCGATCGAATGTCACCAGAATTTTTACCAATATCACTAGTATCACTAGACCACGACTGCGAAAAAAAACAGTTGAGCATCAAAAATGTGTGCAACGAAAAAATACTGATGTCACGGACCAGCAATTATAAAAAAAATTAACATTATCAATACGCTTTAAGCTACGAGGTTCTAATTAGTCGTGATGGAAAGAAAAAAAAAAATACGTGAACTTGAATAATCCTCCAAAACGCTGTTATTTAATAAATATTAAAGAAACAATTTTCGAAAACAAGTACAATCGTGGTCCTTCCTGTAAAAGTGTCTTGTAGCACTCGCTTGTAAATGGGGCATTCCATGTCAAGTGGGCCACCCTAAAAATTTTTATTTTTTGATTCCGCTCAAATTTTTTTCTATTATTGTATCCATTGAAAGAACCTTTCTTCATTTTTTTCAAATTTTTTTGTCCATCCATTCACGAGATATGATTTTTTTTTCGAAATTCGATGATTTTTTTTCAAATGCTTGTAACTTTGCGAAAAATGGACCAAATTGAGCTTCTTTTTTTTTGAAATCTTGGTTTTTTATTGCACTTTCCGAAAGTAAAAATGAAAAAATGCATGATGTCCATCTTTTTGTTTGTTCTTTAGCTTGAAGCAAAAAAACGTTGATTTCAGAAGGTTCGACATTTTTAATTTTTTTCAAAAAATTCTCTAAGAAACTTTGACCGATTCAACTATTTTTGAGACTAGTTTCATCGTGGCAAATTTATTCCTTCAATTTTTTTCTTAATTTTATAAATTTTTTTTAAATGAAATATTTGTTTGCTGGCACAGTAAGCCATTCAGAAATGTAATTTCGTTACATCCAATAATTTTCCATCGTAATTGACCTTGATGTCGGGTATGTATATAAAATATCTTTCGTTTATTCTTAATACATTTACCATAGAATAGAATACACAATAGCGGATTTATTTTCATGTTTTTGTAGTGCACATTCGAAAAGTCATTCAACCTCAGAAGCTTTTGTTTTTCTCGCCCACAAACCACAAGAAAAATTGGCGTGACCCGAAAATCAGTGACCCCGAAAGCCTCTGAGTACCAACTTGGGCATGAAAATTTCAAGGACGTTCCGAGATAATGATTTTTTATCAATAAAATGGTTATTTTTCGACGTTCGTTCATTTGTGTAAACAAAATCACCAGTTATTGCAAATTATTTCACATCAATTTTTATTCGTAAATATGCAATTGATACCAAAATATGGAAAAAAGTTTGAAAACCGAAAGAAAACTACGGCAACTACTCGGAAAATTGTTTTGGAAAAAGTGGGATTCCATAATCCCACCGTGCTTGAAAGGGTTAATCATAATTACATCAGAACCCTTTTTCCGCAAAAACACACACAACATTGTGTACATACTGGTTTGCCATCACGCCAATTTTTCTTGTGGTTTGTGGGCGAGAAAAGCAAAAGCTTCTGAGGTTGAATAACTTTTCGAATGTACACTACAAAAACATGAAAATAAATCCGCTATTGTGTATCCTATTCTATGGTAAATGTATTAAGAATAAACGAAAGATATTTCATATACATACCCGACATCAAGGTCAATTACGATGAAAAATTATTGGATGTAACGAAATTACATTTCTGAATGGCTTACTGTGCCAGCAAACAAATATTTCATTAAACAAACTTTATAAAATTAAGAAAAAAATTGAAGGAAAAAATTTGCCACGATGAAACTAGTCTCAAAAATAGTTGAATCGGCCAAAGTTTCTTAGAGAATTTTTTGAAAAAAATTAAAAATGTCGAACCTTCTGAAATCAACGTTTTTTTGCTTCAAGCTAAAGAACAGACAAAAAGATGGACATCATGCATTTTTTCATTTTCACTTTCGGAAAGTGCAATAAAAAACCAAGATTTCCAAAAAAAAGAAGCTCAATTTGGTCCATTTTTCGCAAAGTTACAAGCATTTGAAAAAAAATCATCGAATTTCGAAAAAAAAAATCATATCTCGTGAATGGATGGACAAAAAAATTTGAAAAAAATCAAGAAAGGTTCTTTCAATGGATACAATAATAGAAAAAAATTTGATGAAATCAGAAAATAAAAATTTTCAGGGTGGCCCACTTGACATGGAATGCCCCAAATGTACTTGTCTGAAGTCGCTACCGCGACTCTTAATACCATCGGGCCTTTAGTTGTCAATTGTTCTATATGAGTACAGTTATTTTGGAGAAGAGATATTTATGAATATAGTTGTTTCAGCATGCAGATATTAATGAATAGAGATATTTTTGAATGAAGATTTTTTTGACCATATTAAGAGTCGCGGTAGCGACTCGAGACAAGTACATTTACAAGCGAGTGCTACAAGACACTTTTACAGGAAGGACCACGATTCTATTCGTTTTCGAAAATTGTTTCTTTAATATTTATTAAATAACAGCGTTTTGGAGGATTATTCAAGTTCACGTATTTTTTTTTTCTTTCGATCGTGACTAATTAGAACCTCGTAGCTTAAATCGTATTGATAATATTAATTTTTTTTATAATTGGTCCAGTCACCTTAGGCCATATTTTACGAAGTTCTATTCAAGAGACCCAGCCTCTGGCCAATTTTTTTATAGGTTGTTTAGACCTATAGGAATATAACTCTGAGTTTTCGTAAAAATCCGAGTTGCATTTTAGCAATAAAAAATTATTGAAAATGAAAAAAATTTTTTCATTTTTTTGAGTTATTTTTTTTGGAATGCGTCCTATCGAAAAAAGTTTCGATTAAAAGTTGTTCATCATAATGTCCTCTATAAAAAAGATCCTATATAAAAATGAGCTAACATTGTTAATTAAGCGGTTAATTGCAAATGAAAAAAAAATTCCCAATTTCATTTTTGCAACCGCAATCGATTGTTTATTAAGACATCTGTTTGAAGTTCATACATGATGTAGGGGAGTCGAATCCCAAGAGAATCGTGCAAGATTTATCGATCTGCGAAATATAGTTTAGGAACAATCTGCGATCATCGAAAAAACTTTGGCATTCAATAGAATTTCCCGACGAAGGCCCACAGCGTAGAAAAAAATCGAGGAGCTTTGTGTCGTCGTGCACAAGCGATGTGGAAAAAAAATTGTTTTCATTGAAAATAAATACTGTTTTTTGACGATTTTCGATTTTTGCTTATAAACAAATAGCAATTCTGACCAAAGTTACAACGATATCCGGAAAATTCTTGGACCATCTAATGCGTTTTTGAAAAACGAACAATAAAAAAAAAAAGTTGGAATATCTTCATTACACAGCCCGAGATATGGATATTTTTACGTTTTTTTCAATTTTCTATTGTTGTAATTAAGATTTTTGCCAAATTCAAATTCGTTAGCCTTCCCTACGCTTCCGGCTACGGGATTCAATAAAATACTGACCTTTAGGAGAAATTATACCATCACAGTTATCAACGTATTCCGATCGACGGCGCACGGCTGAGCGCGCGGCGTCAGCCGCTCGGCCGGGCGGCGTGGTGGGAGTACCCCCTCTCGCTCCACAGCCTCGCGCGAGCGGCTTAGTTAACAAATTTGATAACTTACTTAAAAATGGTCGTAGAACAATTTTTTTAATTTATTTTACGTGATTTTTTCTCGCGAACACGATGGTATCCTGAAAAATCATGTTTACCCCATAGCAGACCCATGACCATCGTTTTTATAAATTTTACATATAACCATGCTTTAAAATCATTTTACTATGAATGGGAAAGGGTATCATAAATAAATCTTTTCTCCGACACTTCATTCATTACAATAAGATTATTAATGTGAAAGAAAAAAATTTATTAAAGAAAAATTCATTACAAAAACTCTCTTTTCACTCTTTTTTCGTTAGGCTCATACTCGTCGTCACTATCTACATTTGTTGGAGCCGTTACTATAGGATAGTCAATTCCAATTTCGTCGTCGATTGCCTCTGAGAATTTGGAAAATTCTTCCTCTTCTTCATCATCGCTTAAAATTACTTCGGCTTCGACAGCGTTCGCACAACTCATACCGTTACATTTTTTGCACAGAATCGTGCATTTCAGTCCTAATTTCCGACACGTACAGTAGGATGTGCAGCCACTCTTATAGCACGAGCATGATATAATTTCCAACAAGTTGGGCGGAATAGGATCATTCTTACAAGTTATCGGCTCTAACATGTTTCTACTTTTTTCCCACCCCCACTGCATCGAGTTGTTTGAACATTCATTCACCTTGCCATTGACAAACTTGTAAAAACGTGCGAAGCGAATGTTCATTACAAGCCTCAGCAGTTGGGGGAAGAGAACTTAAATTAAAGGTGCTCTTAAGGCTCGATTTTGTGAAACACAAGTATCGGAATTCGTCATAACCCATATTATCTCCATTACGCGCACCATACATGGCCATTACTATATTTTGTTCAGCTGCTTGGATAGAGCTTTTCAAAGATGTCGGATCATTAAAAAGCTCAGCTTCTTTCTGGAGGCTCTTACGGTCACTCTTCAAAAGTTCATTATTCTTTTCAGTTACTTTTTCTCAAGAAAGGAAATTGAAAATGACCATTAATTTCTTCGAAATTATATTTTAAGTGCATTACTAACTTATTGTAATGAATGAAACAGTGTCGGAGAAAAGATTTATTTATGATACCCTTTCCCATTCATGGTAAAATGATTTTAAAGCACGGTTATATGTAAAATTTGTAAAAACGATGGTCATGGGTCTGATATGGGGTGAACATAATTTTTAAGGATACCATCGTGTTCGCGAGAAAAAATCACGTAAAATAAAAAAAAAAACAAATTGTTCTACGACCATTTTTAAGTAAGTTATCAAATTTGTTAACTAAGCCGCTCGCGCAAGGCTGCGGAGCGAGGGGGGTAGTCCCTACACGCCGCCCGGCCGAGCGGCCGACGCCGCGCGCTCAGTCGCGCGCCGTCGATCGGAATACGTTGATAACTGTGATGGCATAATTCCTCCTAAAGGTCCGTATTTTATTGAATCCTGTAGCCGGAAGCGTAGGGAAGGCTAACGAATTTAAATTTTGCAAAAATCTTAATTACAACAATAGAAAATTGAAAAAACATAAAAATATGCATATCTCGGGCTGTAATCAAGGTATTGCAACTTTTTTTTTTTAATTGTTCGTTTTTCAAAAACGCATTAAATGGTCCACGAATTTTTCAAATATCTTTGTAACTTTGGTTACAAAGGTACACTTTACTTTGGTCAGCATTGCTATTTGTTTATAAGCAAAAATCAAAAATCGTCAAAAAACAGTATTTATTTTCACCGAAAACAATTTTTTTTCCATATCGCTTGTGCACGATGACACAAAGCTCCTCGATTTTTTTCTACGCTGTGGGCCTTCGTCGGGAAATTCTATTGAATGCGAAAGTTTTTTCGATGATCGCGGATTGTTGCTAAACTATATCTCGCAGATCGATAAATCTTGCACGATTCTCTTGGGATTCGGCTCCCCTACATCATGTATGAACTTCAAACCGATATATTGATAAACAATCGATTGCGGTTGCAAAAATTAAAATGACAATTTTTTTTTTTTCATTTGCAATTAACCGCTTAATTAACAATGCTAGCTCATTTTTGTATAGAATCTTTTTTATAGAGGGCGTTATGATGAACAACTTTTATTCAAAACGTTTTTCGATAGGACGCGTTCCAAAAAAGATAACTAAAAAAAAAACGATGTTTTAATTTTCAATAATTTTTTATTGCTAAAATGCAACTCGGATTTTTACGAAAACTCAGGGCTATATTCCTATAGGTCCAAACAACCTATAAAAAAATTGGCCGGAGACTGGGTCTCTTGAATAGGACTTTTGCTAAGGTGACTGGACTAAATTGCTGATCCGGGACATTCAGCATTTTTTCGCACACAACTTTGATGCTCAACTGTTTTTATCGCAGTCGCGGTCTAGTGATACTAGTGATATTGGTAAAAATTCTGGTGACATTCGATCGATCGTGCATATGACAGCTGACCAATATTCTTTCTTAACAGTCGTGAGGTTATGAAGATCGCGATTAATTTGAACTTTTGGTTAGAGTGGCGTTTATAGATAGATAGATGGACGAGTAAAAAGTGACTTTTATTATTATTGATAGAAGAGTGATAGTGGGAAATAAAGTGTGATAATAAATTATTTAACAGTGCCTAAATAAATAATTTTATTTATTAAACCTAGCCCCTACAATTTTTTCCGAATGTACATTCTACAACGGAATCGAAAACGATCCCTTTTCTCTTTTACCATAAAATGTTCCTCGAATGCAATAATAAAGTTTATTTAGAGACGATTCTCTTCGTTTTTTTGATAACTAAGAGAATGGTGTATGATAAACTCGTATTCGGTGAATATTTAATATCTTTTTGTCGTGAGGTTATAAAGATCGCGGTCAGTTTTAACTTTTGATTTAAGTGACTTTTATATATATAGAAGAGTGATAGTGCAAGAATAAAGTTTAAATCAATAAATACACTTTTGAATAGTGTCTAAATAAATAATTTTTTTTATTAACCCTAGCCCCAACAATCCATTTTTCCGAACGTAAACTCTAGAACGGAATCGAAAACGGTGCCTCTTCTCTTTTACTATAAAATGTTCCTCGAATGCAATAATAAAGTTTATTTAGAAACAATTCTCGTTGTTTTTTTTTTTTTGATAACTAAGAGAGTGGTGTATGATAAACTCGTATTCGGTGAATATTTGATATCTTTGAACAGTCGTGAGGTTATAAAGATCGCGGTCGCACTTTCAGTTTTGGTTAAAGTAATTTTTATATATATATAGATAGAAGAGTGATAGTGCAACAATAAAGTGTAATTTAATAAATAAACTTTTGAACAATACCTTAATAAATAATTTTTTTTTATGAACTCTAGCCCCAACAATTCATTTTTCCGAACGTAAACTCTAGAACGGAGTTGACAACAGTGCCTCTTCTCCTTTACCATAAAATGTCCCTTGCATACAATAATAAAGTTTATTTGGAAACCATTCTCTTCATTTTTTATATAACTGAGAGAATGGTGTATGATACCACCCTACGTTTGAACCACACTAGGTTTGAATTATATATGGTTTTAAACCATCCTAGAGTGGTAGAAACCTTAAATACATGAAAATACTATTTGCACTTGTAACCCAAAACGAAATCAAGTGATGCGAAATAACTTTGAGCGAAAAGATATTTGATTTGAGAAAAAAAAAATTCGTAAGTACTCCACCAATTTTTTTTTTTCTATTGCTCATGAGATATAATTCGTAATCAATAAACATTATAAAAGAAAAACTCGTGTAATACTTCGGCCAAAATTATTTGTTCCAATCAAACTTTTACTTTCGAAACTTTGTGCGTATACTTTTTTGTTTCAAAATCTCGTTTCATCATGATTACTTATATTTAAAAACTTTCGGTGCATTCTGATGCTGTTGGAGTATTTCTTCGGCATCATTCTTCATGGAATATTTTTCGATCTGTTGATCTGTTGGCACGGATGTTTCGGTGTAATATTTTTTGAACTTTTGTATTACAAAATTAAAAAAAAATTCAAGTTTTTACTTGTTCGTTGTTCTTTTATGCGTCGTATCTTCTCAGAACTACTATACGTTTTAAGTAATCTAATAATTTTATAAGTATTTGTTATATCCTACCAAAAACCTCACAACATTACGTACAACCAACCCCTCCCACAAGGCATTTAGCAGAAAGACAGCAAGAAATTAATAACAGCCCCAGAGAGGACATAAACAATCAGAATACCTCAGTGTAAGGAGGACGAGGCGGAGAGAAACAGGCACCATCGGTCGAGAATTTACGACCCCCATACCACTCCAGTGGACCTTTTTCAAGACCTACACCCTAACCCACTGAATCCCTATTAAACAACAGGCGGAACGTTCCAGATACCACAATCAGATCATAAACAAGGAGGAAAACTTGGTACATAATAGCTAAGCATCTGCACGCGCTAGCTCAGGAATAACAAATCTCAAGGAAAGAGGCAGAAAGGAATGAGGGCAAATAAAAAGAATTGTTTTAATCAACGAAAGAGAACCAAACACTGATTTTTGTTCTCACCCTATCTCTTTCATCGTTCGACATTACTAGTTGACTTATACCCATCCTACCCACCAGCCTTTATCTCACCAAAATATATCAGAGACACCAATAAACCACCCAGAAGAAAGAGAATCCCACAAAAAGTGATACCGATACGACCAAGTACAAGTCACCCCCTTGATTGGAAAAGGGATTAAGAAAGAAGACAACAATTCCATAAAACCGAAGAAACATATATCAGAGAAATATCCAAACGTCCAAGAAACACTCAGCTAATGAAGTTCTCCCACCATGGACCACTCGATACACGAACATCGAATGAACAGAGGCGGTATCATCAGAAAGGGGTAACCTTCACCGAGACAGCGAGTCACAGAAAGAGAATCTTCTCCACCTAAGATGCCACCTGGATTTATGACCGAAACAACGAATCACAGGAAGAGAATCTTTTCTACCCTTGTACGAAAAGAGGAAACCATGGAGGTGAGGGCAGCTACCAGGAGGGGCGAATTTGTATAAAACTCCGGTTCCTGACCACGGAGGAGCAGTCTGAGCAGTCTGTCTAGTAGTCCGTCAAGTCCAGTCAAACCGTTAAGAAGATCTTCGCAGCGCAGTTCAGCTAGTCAGCGAGTAGTCGACAGGTGATCAGCACCAGTCAGTCCTTGGTCCTCGGATCCTCATCACAAAGTGCCACACCCTAAAAATAATCGGCCCTCGGACTTCAACGATTTTCGAATAGCCACAGTTGAGTCTTAGTCAATAATAAGAGACTTTCATTAAAACTGTGCTACCGTTCAACTGAATTTATCAAAACTCCCAAAAATAGTATTCTAGTCGAGGAATTGTATTATCCTCATTATACCTCTATAGTCTCTTTAATAGCGGTTCCCCTTATAGGAAACCCATATATATTCAAGTGTGTATTAACTCAATAAACTAGTGGAGAACAGCACGAGACCTACGCCGATTGTAACTCCAGCGTTGGAACAGAATAAAACACCAAGCAAGCTAATCGACGTGAGTAACTGAATATTGATTTCACTATCCTTAGTACTACTTCCTCCCCTCAAGCTATAAAACGGCTCTGCAGACCAACCTCCCTTACATTCTACCCCATATCAAAAGACGAGGCTTCCGTCCCAGGGTAAAGGGCTTGATTGTCTTGACCCGAAAGCGAAGTTAATACCGCGTTACGCTCTCCCTAATTCCGATAAGCTCACGGGGACGTAACATATTGATGGTTAATTACGAAGATTGAATTCTTTTGAACACTTCTTAGATCAATATTTCACATTGCATTTTTAGTCCGAATATAGTCGCGATATACCAGTTCCAAATTCGATCATGTATCCATTTTTAGCCGAAATCATTAAAAAATCGCTTGAGCGACCTCTAAATTTTTTATTCAGGATTGAATTCTTGAGAGAATCACTTTTTGATAAAATGTTACCATATTTTGCTGCAATACCGAAAAAAATGTCAGTTCTTTTGCATCACTCAGATACATACATAATATAGACATGTTTAATTGGCAAGCTATGAATTTCATATCCGAGTACGTACACAATATTGATATGTTTAATTAACAAGCTATGAATTCCATACAAAAAGTCGACAAATCCTACCCAAAAACAGCATAAATGCTGTGAAAAACGCTGAGACAAGTACATTTACGCCCCCCAAATAGTCGTTCCAGTTAATCCCCCCCCCCCCCACCGCCACCCAGCGCTAAAATACCGATTCCCACAAAGATCTCTCCGCACAAAAATCCTTTCTAAAAACCAACTCATCATACAAAGTTTTATGAGTAACCGCTCTCATTATCTTATCAAATTAAGTCAAATTGTACAGAGGTGATAATTTCATTCTCGTAAATGTTGTGAATTCACAAAAGTTGATAAATAAATAGAGATCTACTAAAGTATATGTGGCCAAGTACGTGGGATTTTATTATGTTTATAAAATCTCCAATTATGTTCACATGCCATTTCTCTAATTAATGCTTTATTACAACGAATTATTATCCTATGACTTGGAACTACAAGGGCTTTCAAAAAAAAATACAGAATTACATTAGCCTGCGTGAGCTGAAACGCTATCACACTCTCATTTGTAGTATTTGTAGTATAGTTTTATTAGTAACAAGTTGATAAAAGTTTACTATCGTACGTAGAGCGGATACGCACAGAGTACTTATCCGGCCCGAAAATTTTTCATAAAATTTGTCACATAAGTCAACATTAATCTACCATACATATTGGCCTTAACTAGTAAAGTAAGCACAGCTAATTTGGAATCACAATATGTGTTTTGTTTGGTATCCCAAATTACCCTCCTTTTCTTTAACCAATTGTTATCGATGAATTGATGCTCGTGTGGAGCATATCTCACGTTATTACACGGCACGTTTTTTTCCAGTTTTGTAACATCCGGGGGAAAACTGGAGCTACAGAGCGTCTAAGCGGTACTGTACACCTGGTATAAGTAATCCGGTACTATTTACACGCACTTTTACACCGGTTACAACAGGTTTTACAAAACGGAATAAGCCTGCCATGTAAGAGCGGTCATCAATTGATTGCATTCCAAAGCGGGTAAGATTCGAATCTGCATCGGGAGATCCGAATGTAATGAGTGGTTGAAAAATTTGCCGTGAACAAAAAAGCATATTTTTAGCTGACTAGTCGAAAAATTTTCGGGCCGGACAAGTACTCTGTGCGTATCCGCTCTACGTACGATGGTAAACTTTTATCAATTTGTTACCAATAAAACTATACTACAAATACTACAAATGAGAGTGTAACAGCGTTTAAGCTCACGCCGGCTAATGCAATTCTGTATTTTTTTTTGAAAGCCCTTGTAGTTCCAAGTCATAGGATAATAATTCGTTGTAATAAAGCATTAATTAGAGAAATGGTATATGAACATAATTGGAGATTTTATAAACATAATAAAATCCCACGTACTTGGCCACATATACTTTAGTAGATCTTTATTTATTTATCAACTTTTTGTGAACTCACAACATTTACGAGAATGAAATTATCACCTCTGTACAATTTGACTTAATTTGATAAGATAATGAGAGCGGTTACCCATAAAACTTTGTATGATGAGTTGGTTTTTAGAAAGGATTTTTAAGCGGAGAGATCTTTGTGCGAATCGGTATTTTAGCGCTGGATGGTGGGAGGAGGGATTATCTGGAATGACTATTTGGGGGGCGTTAATGTACGTATCTCAGCTTTTTTCACAGCATTTATGCTGGTTTTCCATAATATTTTCATAATATTTATGATTACAGATAAATTTTTTACGTCAATGCCAAACAAATTAAGAATGAATTTAACCACGTGTCTACAATAAATAAAAATAAAGTCAGTGACGCAATAAAGTATTTTTTTGGCTTCCTGTTCCACATATTTTCAAGTGAGCAAGTAAGGATTTATGCTGGTTTTGGCTAGGTTCATGATTACAGATGTTCAAGTGAGCAAATAAGCATTTATGCTGGTTTTGGCTAGGTTTATGATTACAGATGTTTAAGAGTACAGATGTATATGCTGAAAGATGTTTGAGAATGAAGATATTTAAACATAATCATATTTCGGAATAGACATATTTTTGAAAACAGATATTTAACGGGAGAAACCAGTTTAGGAGGCCGAAATTGTTGTGTTTTTCGTGAATTCTTTTAACAGGGAAGGAATAATCATAATTTGTTTAAACTTGGAGGATATTTTATTCATGTTTTGAAGTATACTTCGTAATTTTTTTAAGTCATTTCCGCCGGAAATAGTGGAGTTAGAATCTGCTGTCCATGGACGATCGCCATCCGAGTTTTTTGCTGGTGGGCATTCCTGAAGTCACAATTTTTATCTGTAATCATTACAATTTTCTTTTTTCGTTAACAATATATTTCCTAAGAATATGAACCTAATTGTGATAAAAAAAGTTGAGAATTGCATGTTTTTGAGGTGTTTGAACACAATGTCATGTTTTTGTACCATGTTTTTTCACCTTTTTTGCGTTAAAAAAAAATATTTTTAATAATAATATCATCCCAGAGTTAGGTTCATATAGATTGTAATTAAATAAAGAATATTCACACAAATTTACAGAACGATTGGTCAATAACTTTTTGAGCTAGAATGCCCACCAGTTGAAAAAAGTCGTTCATGGACAGCAGCTTCTAACTCCACTATTTCCGGCGGAAATGACTTGAAAAAATTACAAAGTGTACATCAAAATATGAATAAAATATCCTCCAAGTTTAAACAAATTCTGATTATTCCTTCCCTGTTAAAAAAAATTCTCGAAAAACATCAAAATTTCGGCCTCCTAAACTGGTTTCTCCCGTTAAGAATAAGTTTATTTAAGAATACCGATTCTTACCCGGAGTCATTTGAACATAGAGATATTTATGATTACAGATAAATTTTTTACGTCAATGCCAAACAAATTAAGAATGAATTTAACCACGTGTCTACAATAAATACGGAAATTTTTTTTTTCCTTATTTGCTCACTTGAAAATATGTGGAACAGGAAGCCAAAAAAATACTTTATTGCATCACTGACTCTATTTGAAAACGTATTTGCTTACTACTACTAGAAGATTACCCATTATTATGTAAATAGTTGATAAACATTATTTTTCAGTTATACATATGCATGTTTTAGTAATATGCGCAGTAATCAAGAGACGCGATAGCGGCTCGACGCCAAGTATTAAAAGAAAAGCTTGCGCGAGCCCTGCCGCACTCTTAAGTACGCGAATATGACGGTTTAGAATATACTTCAATTTCGAAGCGGATGGTTGATAAAAATATAACAACTTTTGTTCATGATTGTGGAGACAGTGGTTTTGTTTCTTGTGATTATTGTGAAAAGTCAATTCTGAAAAAATTCCAGAGAATTTTTAAAATTTCCTAACTTTTCCCTAATAATTCCAGGGGGTAAGAAATTTCCTGAATTTTCCAGGTTTTTTCTGTTTTCTGTATGCGTAACAACCCTGGTCTTGTAACTATGAACGTCATAATATCTACGATCGCCACTATGAAAGGATTAACACGATGGAATAATTAATAATCAATGTAAGTAAAAACATCTTAACTCAGACTTCCCCTATCGCATATCCCTCTCATCTCCCCATATCGAAGACGTGACTTGCATTCCCGAGTAAAGGACTTAATTGTCTCGACCTGGAAGAGAAGTTAAATACCGTGTTGCCTTCTCTCTAACTCCGATAAGCTCACAGGAAGGTAACACAAATTATATTTTATTACGCTCAACTGATCTTAATGAAGAGGAACGAGAAAGTATGGAGCATCAGGCGGCAAAATTTCAGGATCGATATTACGTCTCCGGGAAGAATCTCGTGGTAACAAGTGTCACTCCGCACCAAATTCCAACGGTTGATAAACACCTATTAATCCCTTCGCTGTCGGGCGACAAATAAAGCTAATTTTTTTTTTTAACTACACAAAAATTTTCGGTTCAACGTTTTTGAAGTCATTGGAGTCTAATGTTAGATTTTGAAAATCCAAAGTAGAGAACTTTAAAAGCAAAATCTCATTCCATTTGAACTAAACCAAATGTTCGGGGCATAAAGAGTTTCGCTGAATCCAAATGTGAAGTGAGATTTTCAAACGTCAAAATTGAAACCCAAACCAATAGAAAAGAAATTGCCAGGGTATCTCATACGGAATTCAGGTGAAAGAGAACAAAAGGTACAAAAACAACCCTCGGAGCAACAACCAATAGTCACTCGGTCACGGAGCGCGAGAAAGACTATTGGGACAACGGTTTCTAAACCGGTTAAGAAGACTGCTAAACGTATAGTGAGAAATTTGGAGAATCGAATGCCGCAGACAAAACACAAAACAAAAAAACCCAATGGACACTGCGCAACCACAAAGGGAGAACGACCAAATATTCTGAAATGTGAAAATACTTTGAGTATATCGGGAGATGAGTCGAACAACTAATAATATTCTGATCGAATTGATAAGGCGTCAGAAATAAGTATCGATTATAACTCTAAAGATGAGGAAAAACAAAGAAAAGAGGAAAATTTCACCATGTCAGAAGGAGAATAGTTACTAATTGAAATAAGACAACTTTTTATGAAAAAAGACAATAGACAAAGACAGAAAGACCAAATATACTGAAATGTGAAAATACTTTGAGTACATCGAGAGATGAGTCGAACAACTAATAATATTCTGATCGAAGTGATAAGACGTCAGAAATAAGTATCGATTATAATTCTAAAGATGAGGAAAAACAAAGAAAAGAGGAAAATTTCTCCATGTCAGAAGGAGAATAGTTACTAATTGAAGTAAGACAACTTTTTATGAGAAAAGACAATAATCTGTATTTTGTTTTCGAAACAGGCAATCTGTTACGTATTACCATGAAATTTTCATGCTGAACAATACAACACGTAATAATTGAATTAACGGAACCCAGTACTGCGCAGGTGTGAACCAATCCCGAGAAAATGAAATATGTGATCAAACCGTAATTCATTAGAGTGAACCCTTGATTTAATGGTACACAACAGCATAACTTTTATGTAGGACCACAGAATTCCCAACTAGTACAGACCCACTACCTACCACTATTCGTCATCCGTCACCAAAAAAAAAACTGCATTGTGGCTTCAAGGTTTTAAATGGAATTTAAAAATCACAAGAGTTTTTTGCAAGAGTCCATCTGACCTATTTTCAACAGAGGTAATTACCATCGCAACTGTTTGTACTAAACGGTATAAAATCACGAAGTCCAGCATCCCTAAAGCAGTCGGCATTCAACAGATGGATGGATCCAGTCGGAGACTCTACGCCAGAGGGGATCTATCAGGGCAATACTACTTAGTTCGAAAAAAGAAGTCCGTTCCCTTCTACGACTTTAACAAAATTATAATCTCACTACAATACTTGGTAAAAGTAGCTTAGAGGAATTGCACTATCATCTAAGGCGTACTTGTAGTCAAATGAGTGCGAGTTATTTAATCTATGTGTGTGTTTAATTGGTATTGTATCGACGATTAAGTGAAGGTTACCGTCGAGAGGCATGAAAAGTGCATGAACTTCGGGATTTTTTTTTTTTATATAAAATAAATACTTTTGAAAATGGGTTTTAACGTATTTTATTCTTCTATCAATGGAGAGTAAATTTCAATTTTATTTATAAAAAAAAATCCAAAATGGCGGTTCCAACTCCCGTCAAATAAAGCCATGCACGGCATGTTTTGCCAGTTTATCTGAAACAAAATTGGGTTAAAAATGATTAAATTAGACTAAATTTGCGAGGCCTTATCATTTTTTGTTTTCTGAAAAACCCCTGGAAAATAAAATGGCAGCCGTTTGAAAAGAAAACCCAATTTTTTTGGCCTATTTTTTTTTTTGCTTCAACGGACGAAAAAAATATTTCTAAATCAATTTTTGACAAAATTCGCTTCCTCATGGCCCCGCAAATTGAATTTCCTTTCAAATGCGTAGAGACTCATGTGATTCGGTTCATCTGTTCAAGCTATAGAGAGCCGCGTGCGCTCGAAAATTCTGTTTCCAAAAAAACGCATTTAAAGTTGTTACATCCCCGTGAGCTGATCGGAGTTAGAGAGGACGTAACACGGTATTTGACTTCTTTTTGGGTCAAACCCTTTACCCTGGGACGGAAGCCTCGTCTTTGATATGGGGAGGAATATGGGGATTGATGACCGTAGAGCCGTAATGAGTCTTAGCATGCAGGGTTAGTAGTAGATTCAGTAATAGAAGATTACACACTTTGTTTTTAGTGTTTAATTAATCCTTTTATTCGGATCTCTCCTTATTTTTCCTTTACAATTCTGGGGACAAAACGTCGTTGTATGTAGATTGATGTTACAATTAATTGCATGAAGATGAGGACCTAAGGTCCACAATAAGCTTGATTATTAATGTTCTGAAGACACACCGTAACTAAGAGGACTATATAACTCCTCTATTTACTATTATACTGAATTTTCCAAGTAGACGAAGAGACAACCCGGTACTGGACTTAGAGTTCGGTAACCAAGTATTTTGTTTTACTGATAATCTTTGATTTCGAATGAGACAGCATTTTCGCGTCGCGGACTTGGATTAAGACGTTTTGGATTTAGAATTATTCGGATTTGACTTCGGACGATTTTGTAAAAGAACGTCGACCGATTCCTGATTTAGTAGAGTTGGAACTTGATTTAGTAGATTTGGCGATAGAGTCGGAGTGAAGTACTTTTGACGAGTACCCTTTTAGGCACAGCCTCCGATTGATCTGGCTTTCTGATGACGACTGCGTCTTTGCGATTTGGGCTGCTGGTTTTATACCCCCCGGTCCCATAGAATCTGCCCGTGGCCAAATCACCTTTGAACTTTAATATTGATCGAAAGTTAGGGAGAATGGTAAGCGTTTTTAAGTTAATGGAGTTTTGACAATGATCGATGATCATGAAGGTGAGGTTGGATGGATTAGAATGTTCCTCAAAACGTCTGGCCTTGTCTAATGTAACTCCCTTTTTAGTTGCTAAAAGCATATAGTCTTCTGTTGCTGAGTCAGCTACGTACTACTTCATTTCAGTACGAAACGCGCATTTGCTGTGTATTACTCATCTCACAAGGAACACTACTTTAGTGTCCGCCTCCGATTTTCTTGAAACTCCTGTATGTGAAAGAGCATTCGAAACTAAGAGACACGTATTTTTTTTTATCGGCGGACAAACAGTTTTAAGGGGTGAAACCATCCTTCAAAATAAGACATGTCAAGGGGTGGTTTTGCAGTTTCACCAACAAGCACTCAACTGATTTCGATAAATCAAAAACCAAAATGTTTCTTATCCAAAGCGATGAAAAGTCTACCACGCGAACGAAAAAAAAAGTTAGGGGTGAACCACCCCTGCATTTATCTGTTTCTCACCCTACATTAACGCGGGAAACCAGTTTAGATGGGTAAAAAAATTGACTTTTTTATTTCATAAATTGTTAGTAAAACTATTCAAGAATATGTTGCCAAAATTTCAAAGCAAAATTCCGATTATTTCCGATGCTATGAGTACTTAAGTGACCGCCCGGCGGTTCGGCGCCGAAGTGCGCGGTAGTTAGAACGGAGCGGTCGCTCAGGTAGTCCCTTATTCAGTTACCTGGCTCAATACCCCTGTTTCTACGGGATGATAGAGAGAGGGGGATTTCGGCAGATGTTCTTGATTGGCCTTAGGTAGAAGGTACTCAAACTTTTGGAATATTTCGACAGAGCGTCAAGTTTGGACAGTTTAGCTCCGGCTTTCCTACCGAGTGTTAGAAGTAAAAATGTCAGCGTATCCGAAAAGTTATAGTGAGTGCAGCGAACGACGCAACTTTTTAGCACATGATATCCACAGATGACAATCCACAACACGACAACGGTCCAGAGGGAAAAGACAGCTGGTGCAAGTGGCAGCAAGCTAAAGCACTTGGAACGGAGCCTGAAGCGCACCTTGCCCCGTTACACCTCGACGTTCAAAAAGAAATTCTTCGAATATACAAAGATTTATCAAGAGACGATTTGCTGACGAGATGTTTAGGCGGTCATACGCAGAACGCTAATGAAAGTTTCAATTCGACCGTTTGGCGATTGGCTCCAAAGCACCTACATGCTGGCCTGAAAATAGTCGAGGTTGCAGCATTCTTGGCTACTGCGTTATTTAATGAAGGAAATTCAGCCCTTCTAATGCTGATGAACGAATTAAAACTTTTAGTTGACTCGCAGAGCTTCAATTTTGCTCGGAACATGGATGAGCAGCGCGTGAAAAGACAGAATAGCCGCAGCTCGTTGGAGACCAAGGAAGCTCGGAAAGCTCGTCAAGAGGAGATGCAAGCCCGAAATGATGCGTTTGAAGAAGAAGAGAGGTTGCTACATGGTAGTGGAATAGCTGATTAACCGGTGAGCAGTTCGTATAATTAATTACTGCCTTGAATTTCTCGTTTTCGCTACATTTTTTTTCAAACGCATTTTTCTCGAAACGACTTTTTTCAACTGGTAGGCATTCTAACTCAAAAAGTTATTGACCAATCTTTCTGAAAATTTGTGTGAATATTCTTTATTCAATTATAATTTACGTGAACCTAACTCTGGGATGATATTATTATTAAAAATATTTTTTTTAATGCAAAAAAGGTGAAAAAACATGGTATAAAAACATGACATTGTGTTCAAACACCTCAAAAACATGCAATTTTCAACTTTTTTTATCGCAATTAGGTTCATATCCTTAGGAAATATGTTGTTAACGAAAAAAAAAAACAATTGTAATGATTACGGATAAAAATTGTGACTTCAGGAATGCCCACCAGCAAAAAACTCGGATGGCGATCGTCCATGGACAGCAGCTTCTAACTCCACTATTTCCGGCGGAAATGACTTTAAAAAATTACAAAGTGTACTTCAAAACATGAATAAAATATCCTCCAAGTTTAAACAAATTTTGATTATTCCTTCCCTGTTAAAAAAATTCACGAAAAACACCAAAATTTCGGCCTCCTAAACTGGTTTCTCGCCTTAAAAAGGGGTGAATATAATAGAATGGAAGGGGTTCTATTTCCATAAAAACATCAAAATAAAGTTCATATGTTTTCGTATTTTTGAAAAATAGCAGCCTTAAGGGGGTGAACTACCTCTTATTTGAATTTTCCTATTGCCGTTACCTTTTCCCTGTTTTATATGTTTTTGCGGATTCAAAATATCACAACAGCTACGAATCAACGTTTTCTCATGGGCAGGGTGTCAAATCGACATGGAGTAACTTCCCACTGTGTCATCTGCCCCGTGTAACTCACAATCGTGTAATTCTCTAGCCGTAGAAAGTACCCTTTGTGCCAAGTGCCCAACTGTGTCATCTGCCCACAGTGCTAACTCGAATTCGTAGCCGCTCGACATTTCCCCGACGCTCGCGTATCCCCACTTTTTAACATTCTCCGCGCGACATGCTATTGTATAAACTCTCGAACTGTAGCAAGTGCCCACTGTGCTAACTACCCAACCGTGTCATCTGTCCCTAGTGTTAACTCGAATTCGTATTAGCCCGACATTTCCCCGACGCTCGCGTATCCCCACTTTTCAACTGGGGATACGCGAGCGTATCCCCAGTTGAAAAGTATCCCAGGGGAAGCTACTCCGACGCTCGCGTATCCCCACTTTTCAACTGGGGATACGCGAGCGTCGGGGAAATGTCGGGCTAATACGAATTCGAGTTAACGCTAGGAGCAGATGACGCGATTGGGTAGTTAGCACAGTGGGCACTTGCTACAGTTCGAGAGTTTATACAATAGCATGTCGCGCGGAGAATGTTGAAAAGTGGGGATACGCGAGCGTCGGGGAAATGTCGAGCGGCTACGAATTCGAGATAGCACTGTGGGCAGATGACACAGTTGGGCACTTGGCACAAAGGGTACTTTCTACGGCTAGAGAATTACACGATTGTGAGTTACACGGGACAGTTGACATAGTGGGAAGTTACTCCATGTCGACTTGACACCCTGCCTTCTCATGTTGCGAAATTAATACAACACCCTGACAGGATGGACCACCCCATCTCGATTTTCCTCTTTATTCGCGATTTAAAAATTTCTCCATCTATTTTGTTCAATCTGCTTCCCCTTCATCGACATTACGTATTTAATTGTTTTAAGCACGTACGCATATTTGCATTAACTTCAATAGGGACGGGGGGGGGGAGGCAAGGAGCTGCCACTACTACTATTCTGATGATAATGGGAAAATTGTAATCTATGCGTAAACTAATAGGTATTGTGCTGATCTACAATTAGTGTCCCTACAAGGCACTTTTATTAATCTTAAAAAAAACATAGAGGCGTAGAGATGTGATCACGGTGTTTGTACTAGATAAGAATGCTATCAAGTAGTCATGATCACCCGATATTTTTGGCATTCTAATACTCACGATATAAAAAAAAAAAAATAGAGGCGTAAATATGTAATCACGGTGTTTGCACTAGATTAGAATGTTATTAAGTAGTCATGATCACCTGATGTTTTTGGCATTTTAATACCCAGGGTATTAGTCATGACGAATATTAGTCATCGCCTTTCAAAGCGCTCAAGTGTGGTTATATTAGATAGAACCGTTATCAGATTTTGCAAGATAAATCTATATTTTTCTGTTCTGATGCTTGCTTTAAAAGACGGTTACCATTCGCATTGTACTAGTACATATTTAAGCAAGCTTCGAATTGTGTTTCCTTTTCTATGCTCTCGGTCTGCTGTGCGTAACATTTTTACCAGCATGAAAGTTAATTCAATCAACGTTATTAAACTGTTCCTAACTACATTTGAGACTATGAATATTGCACAAACTCGAGTTGAAGGAAAATTTTGAAAACATTTTAATTGATTCTATGCAAGATTACAGTGGAATTGAGATGATACAGGAAGAGACTCTAGATTTTCAAGAACCGTTTAAAAAGTACGAAGCAAATGCTGTTGAAGGTACCATATGACAAAAAGATGATGAAGATGTCGATTTCGACGCTTGTTCAAGTGACGATGAGCTGAGCTATGATTACAAAAAAAAAGCGGTGGAATATTGGAGATCTGGTAAAAAAAAGAATTACAGTATCGATACCGTCAAGCAAAAATACAAATTTGTCAAATCCACACGCCAGTTACGACGCTGGGCACATTAACTGAACACAGGTGATACTTATAAAAAAAAAAAACTAGTTCGAATTTCTGAATATACATTGCGGAATATAAAAATGATATTGACCTTCAAAAGTGGGCTCTACAGGCACAGAAAGAATTAAGCGATAAAGATATACGATTTAGAGCCTCTAATAAATGTCTGTAGAAATGTAAGAAACTGCATCGCATTGTTTCTAGAAAAATAAATAAATTTGTAACGAGAAAAACTGTGGAGGAACAAGCGTTTCTACTTCTGTAGAAACCATTTTCCAAATCTCCATTTTTTTAAATGGAGAAAAATTTGTTCAAGATGTTAAATCACTAATTGAAAAGCATAGGTCAAGCAATGTATACGATTCTGGGTTAATTCTTCTTGATCAATTGTCAATATGTCTTTAAGCTCGTATTAAAAATATGCTTGTACATAGGCGAGACAAATCACTATTTGTAGAACTTATTCAGACATAACAATTGGAATCGTAGTGAATAAGAAGTAGCTCTTCCCTCTCCCCCTCCCGCCGTCCCGATTGAGGTTAACGCAAATATGCATACGTGCTTAAAACTATTAAATTCGTAACGTCGATGAAGGGGAAGTAGATTGAACAAAATAGATGGAGAAATTTTTAAATCGCGAATAAAGACGAAAATCGAGAGGGGGTGGTTCACCCTGTCAGGGTGCTGTATTAATTTCGCAACATGAGAAAACGTTGATTCGGAGCTGTTGTGATATTTTGAATCCGCAAAAACATATAAAACAGGGAAAAGGCAACGGCAATAGGAAAGTTCAAATAAGGGGTAGTTCACCCCCTTAAGGTTGCTATTTTTCAAAAATACGAAAACATGTGAACTTTATTTTGATGTTTTTATGGAAATACAACCCCTTCCATTCCATTATATTCACCCCTTTTTAATGTGGAGTGAGAAACAGATAAATGCAGGGGTGGTTCACCCCCTGAATTTTTTTTCGTTCGCGTGGTGGACTTTTGATCGCTTTGGATAAGAAACATTTTGGTTTTTGGTTTATCGAAATCAGTTGAGTGCTTGTTGGTGAAACTGCAAATCCACCCCTTGACATGTCTTATTTTGAAAGGTGGTTTCACCCCTTAAAACCGTTTTTCCGCCGATAAAAAAAAAATACGTGTCTCTTAGTTTCCAATGCATCTTTTACATACAGGAGTTTCAAGAAAATCGGAAGCGGACACCAAAGTAGTGTTCCTTGTCAATAGGAAGCACGCGTTTGCTGTGATCATGAATTTTCGGCGTATGCTTAGATATATATATATTTCCTATGATTTGAACATTCACGTAGTCGTCCTTGGAAGAAGTTTTGCCTTTCTACCGTCAGTAGCTGGTCAACGTGTACGCAGTGAGGTCGACCAGCTACTGACGCAGTGAGGTGACGCAGTGAGTATCATCAATAGATATATATCAGCCTTGAAGCCTGGTCCTTTTAGGCTTAATAATTTTGATCCATGGCCGAATTTTCCTCTCGGTTTACGCGTCCGTTATGGTCTATTGGTTACTTAAATTTGGTGTTGTGCATACGGCGTTATGGACGATCAGTCGATTGGCGTTCAGCGCTGTATATGGTGAATTGAGGGTGGGGTGCAACAAAGCTTAACGGACCTGTTTTTTAGCCGACGGACCGTTCCGCTCAACAGGCTGTAAATTCTAAAATACTTTAGATATAAAAATATCCTTTTACCCATGTGTTCTAAACACTTTAAGGATGCAAATTATGTAAAAAAAATCGAATTTTTCATCGTCATGAACGATAACCTTCCCTTAATCCAAAATATATGACGACGTTGTAACCACGGATTCATATTATGGGAATGGATAAAGATTAATAATATGACCGATGTGAGCAAGAATATTTTAACTAAATTTCTTTACTGCTAATCTTATGCATAGAATTAATTAACGGCTCAAAAGCCGTTCCCACGTTTCTCATTTTGCTGACGTTACTTCCATCCCTTGGTAAAGGATTTGGTTGTTTTGACCCAAATGCAAAGAAATACCGTGTTGCGCCCTCCGTAACCCTAATAGGTTCACGGGTATAACACAGACAGTTGAAACTACAGTTTCACCCAAATTACCTTATGATGAAGTGTGTGAGACTCATGAGAGCAAAAAGGATGGTTATAGAACACGATTCGTAATTTCTTGAAAATGGTCAATTTTTTCTATAAAAAAAAAACATTTTTACCATGATCCCACGTAAATTTCCAGACGATTGGTCCGAACATCCAAGAAATATCGATTTCGAAAGATTAAAGTAGCGAAAATTTTCTTTATTATGTCATATCCTTGTGAATTTTGCATTCATCAGGAATAACTATAAATTTACTCAATATATGGAAAAATATCCCGACTACAAATATCTCGCTGCGTAAACTTTCTCACAAGTTTTTGCTCGACCTGCAGAGCCGAAAATCTAAAAAAAATACGTGCCGTCCAAATTTTACGACCTTTGGTTCCATCTTTCAAAAGAGCCAGATAAGATACAGATGTTAAGAAAATCCACAGAGCCATGCGGTCAGTCAAAGTGTCGCCAGACGTCAAGCGGATCACCCGGTTACCCTTATCTACTTTACGACCTTTTTCATAAAAAAAAATATGTAAGAGAAAGAAAGATTTCCGAAACAATATCTTCAAGAGACCTGGAAAAAAATGAAAGAGAGAGTTCTCTAACATTTTCACTCGTAACATTTACAAATTCCACACATACAACTTACCATTGAAAATCCGAAATGCCAATACATATTTCAATTATAATTAAATATTTACAATGTATGAATATTTACATGGAAGAAACAAAACGAAACGTTATAATTAAATTTAAAAAATTGAATAAATTAGTAACATTGCCGATGAAGAAATAAATTTAATATCAATCAACAAAATCAAGTCATAAAGAAAACAAAAGTAAAACCAAGATTTATTAATAACACAATAAATGAAATTAAGACTGATGAAAAAAATAAAATAAAATAGAAAATATTTAAAAAATGAAAAAAATAGTCTGTATCTCCGGCGATCTCCCATGTTAAGCAGCCTCGAGTAAAGTCAATACATGATTAGGTGACCGCTTAGCCATTCACCAACTCACATATCGATTCTTGAGCAGGAGGCAGTTTTCCTCAGTATTCGATCATGGAAATAACTGAAACTCAGTAAAAATATAATCGCCTGTATTGGCCAGATTTTTCACACTATCGCATTGGCCCTCGTGCAAATGCGATATAATAGTGCTTTAGAAAAGTTTAGCTGTGAGCAACACTCGTGGGGGGTCTCACAGGAATGTACATCATGTATAAAAAAAAAAGGAAAAACCATGTGGAAGGCATAGCGTGGTCGCGAACCATTGGACCATTAGGCTAAGACAAGGATTTTTCCATAGCCTAGACGAAATGTCATTGGCATTGATTTTTCTCACTCTTAGAAAGTAGAACGCTATAGAGTACAATTTTTAGATTACTTTCGCGAGGAATAACCATTTATTTGCAAGGAAAAGATCACATCCAACAGATTAACATCAGAATCAAGAAGAGTCGAATTCAAAAGAGTCCAAAAGAGATCAGTTTGTAAAATATATAATCAATATGGAAACAAAAAATAAATTTCATTTATTTTCAAAGTAAAAAGATAACAAAGTGTAAATCGAAGAAGAAAATTTGCAACAACATTGTTACGTCTCACCATTGATTCATCATGTTCCACGCACAACGTAATATTAAGGAGCACCACTAGTGTGACTTTCAAAAAATCATTTTTTTTTTGCATTTTTCGATAGTCTAATGTACTTTCAAGAATAACATACTAAAATTTCAAGTGCGGATCTGAAATAGTTTTTGAACTACAGCCCTCTAAAAAGCAGCGACTCGTCGATCAGAAACATGCGTAAGCTAAGGCGCCGTACCTGAGTTATTATTCGGGCTCTGTTGGCATCGTAAATATTATAATAGTATTAGGGACTCTACTCTCGACGTCCAGGTACACAGACATGTATATGAGGCATTCTACGCCAAATCAACCTACGTCAAACTCTTACATTCTTTGATTTGGCTGAAAATGTTATATGTTATATGACATTGAAAGAAGCTATCTTGATTTTTTTCAGATTTTTTTGTTCATACACTTGTGAGATATGATTTTTTTTCCAAAATTCGATGTTTTTTCTTCAAATGCCTGTAACTCTCTTAAAAATCGACCAAATCGAACTTTTTTTCAGAAAAGTTGGTTTTTCACCGTACTGTTAGAAAAAAAAATACGATAGAATAATTAATATTTGTATTCCGTATTTTTTCTCAATTTAAAGCAATTTAAAATAAAAAAAACATTGGTTTTAAAATGTTTGCCCATTTTTATTTTTTTCAAAAAATTTACAAAAAACTTTGACCAATTATATAATTTTTGAGACCAGTCTCATCATGGGCAGATTTGTCCTTATAATTTTTTTCTTACTTTGAAAAAAAATTTCATTTTTTTCAGTCAATTTGGACCAAATCGAACTATTTTTTTTGATATTTTGTTTCACACCAACATTTCTAATATAAAAAAGTCCTATTTGGTACGAACTAACTAAAAAAAAAATGAAATTTTTTTTGAATCTAAGAAAATAAATATGAAAAAGTATCTCTTCACTATGGAACTAGTCTCAAAAATCATTTAATTGGTCAAGGTTTTTTTTGTAAATTCGTTGAAATAAATCAAAAGTGTCCAACGTCTTAAATTTAATGACTTATTGCTTAAACAGTGAAAAAAATATAGGGGACGATTTTCAATCATTATTTCGTGATTTTTTTCAAAAATCTGGTAAAAACCTACATTAAAAAAAAAGTTTATTTTGATCTAAATTGACTGGAAAAAAAATGAAACTTCTTTTCAAAATAAGAAAAAAAATATAAGGAAAAATGTACCCACGATGAAACTAGTCTCATAAATCATTTAATTGGTCAAAGTTTTTTTGTGAATTTTTTGAAAAAAATAAAAATAAAAATGGGCAAACATCTTAAAACGAATTTTTTTTCCTTTAAATTGAGAAAAAATACGGAATACAAATATTAATCATTCTTTGGTATTTTTTTCTAACAGTACGGTGAAAAACCAACCTTTCTAAAAAAAAAAGTTCGGTTTGGTCAATTTTTGAGAGAGTTACAGTCATTTGAAGAAAACAACATCGAATTTTGAGAAAAAATTATATCTCACAAATGTATGGACAAAAAAATCGGAAAAAAATCAAGAGAGCTTCTTTCAATGGATCATACAACATATAAATTTTCAGCAAAATCAAAGAATGGAAGAGTCTAACGTAGATCGATTTGGCGTGGAATGCCCCATATATATACACAGGTATATACCTGTGCAGGACAGTATTGTAAAAAGATCATCGATTCATGTGTGAAATCTACTTACTGTCAGAGTTGTCAATTCTAGAAGAAAATAAAAGATAGTGATCCTAAAAGTTACGAAGAATGGCTCTCACAGCATGATGATTGCGATGTAAATCACACTGGATCGGCTTCAAAAATGAAAGTCGATAGTGTGAAAGAAATGTTCGATCGCTCAATTGATTATTACGGAGTGAAATATATGCGGTATATTGGCGATGGTGATAGTGCCACATATAAAGGATTATTCAATTTGAACCCATATGATGTTCCTGTAGAAAAACTGGAGTGCTATTTACATGTAAAAAAAAGAATGGGAACACGATGCCGTAATGTGAAGAAACAAAATAAGGACTTAGGAGGAAAAAGTAAAGATACAATGAAATTAACTGACAAGTTAATTAATAAACTCCAAAAATACTACGGCCTAGAGATCACGAGACATCAAGATAACGTGGATGAAATGCATAAATCAATCTGGGCTATGTTTAAAAATACTTTTTATCATTTTAAAAAAAGTAAAAAAAGAACGTCAAATATTTAAAAATCGTGATATATACTATAAAACGACCATTATACATATGTTTTTGTTGAATGAGAAAGAAAGAGCGCGCGCTATGGGCGGAAGAGAGGGGACGTGGCTTCGCGCGCTGTCTCTCTCGACTAGCGGCGTGCAATAAGTGGGGGTAGCCTCGTTCAGTGGACTGGACGACTGCAGGGGTGCGTTCTGAAACTTTTACCCGAGTAGAGTAAGAGTAGAGTAAGAGTTACCGACGTTTATGAACGACGAAAGTTAGTGTTTTACAAAAGAAGAAAGTTAGTGGTTAACATGGCGGCATGCCAAATGCGGATAAAACGAGCTATTTGTTTTGTATCTGCGACAATCGCTGCTCAAGCTTCTAATTATCGATCTGTTTGCAATGCAGAGGTGAGTAATTAATTATTTTTTCTGAAGTGAAGTAATCGAGTCAATCGAAAGTTGATTCAGATATTAAAGTAGATCAGTGAATTTGAGCCATCCAAGATGAAGGACTGACAATTTTTATAGTTACACATAAATACGAGATGAATTGATATTTGCAACTTGAACGCTATTTACCATCTAGTTTTGTAGTAATTAATTCGTAAAAATCGACTGTTTCCAGACATTTATCCCTACGAACATAGAAAAATCGTATGCACGTCAAGAATTATTGAATTTTTACATTTGGTACTTCCAAGATTTCGTAATAAAAAATTGATCACCGTATTCCGCGAATATTCCTGAATATAAGAGTGCTTGCGTTTTTGGACGTTACCGTTGAAAATCGATTGAAAAATAAAAAATTATTCGTTGCAAAATGATTGAGATTTCCACAGGAATGACACGGGAAAGAGCGCGAGAGCGCTTAGCAACTGTATTCAGCGTCTGCTAGAACATGCCTTCAGATGTGACAGTTTGCCAATTTGACTGTGTTTTTCTTTCTTGTTCTTGAATGTTTTTACTTGAATGTATTTGATAAATATCGATAGAATTAATGGTAATAGGTAAATTGGCAAAATCTCTGTCGTTGCGTAATTCCTTTGTGTAAATACTCTATATAGGTTATAAACAAAACTGATAGTTTCGGCAGATGACAGTAACGGCCATGACACGTTTTACAATCCGCTACGCTCGTCAAATTTCAATTAGTAAACATTTTTTGAACAATAAAATCATATAAAAATATCCATTCTCCGCTGTTTATATTTCGAAAATAATAAAATTATATAATTTCAAAGACAATTTTGCATTTGCAAACTTTCGTCTATAATAGGTACTGCAAAGATCACGTAGCCGTCATCGATCTACCTTAATAGGTAGATCGATGACGGCTACGTGATCTTTGCAGTACCTATTATAGACGAAAGTTTGCTTTTATATTATATTACGAAATTATTATAATACGAATAATATATTATAATACGAAAGTATTATAGACTGTTGTTTTGTGAGGTTAGGGTTGACAAATTTTGACTTATGCATATACCAAACATTGTTTCATATTCATAAAAATTGGAATTGAAAAATGCTCACTATCGTGAGTGATTAATCTATATGACTCGTTCCATTATTGTTTTCTTTAATCACAAAACGTGCATATATTCGAATTTCAGGAGGATGGTGCTGCCTTATATTGCTGCCTGTACGTTCAATGAAGGATTTGCAGCTTTGTTGAAAATTATGGAAACCATGGGCATCACCATCGGGCCACACAAGCAGAGCAACTCGCGCGAGACCGTGACACGCGGCGAATATATATCGCCAACCGTCGAAGCACAGAAAATTCGAAACAAGCTCGAACAGCTCGAAAAAATCAAAGGAGTGAAATAGCCGAGGAGTACGAGCATTCAGAAGGGATTTTGTATGGTGCTGGAATCGCTGATTAACTGTAAGTATTTAAAATTTGTTCAATCTTTGAAAATATCTGTACCTAAAACTTTAAACTCATTTATCTCAAAACTACTTTTTTTGGCATGATGTTATAGAAAAAAAAACTATTCAACCGAATCACCTGAAATTTGGATATGTTATTCACAACATGAATGGCTATCGACGGGACTAGAATCATGTTTTTATTCCAATAATTTCCTATTTTTTAAATTAAATAACTGGTAAAAAACCGCGATTTTTAGAACTTCACTTTCAAAAGCGCGCCATTTTGTCAATTTTCAATTTTTTTTTTTTAGTCCCGTCCATAACTACACTCATACTGATTGACAATTTTCCTGGTTTTTATTTTTCAGATAAATAATAGATCCAAAATGACTAACATCGTCCAGGTCCAATTTTTCGAGAGGGTCAACTTCAGCGACATTTCTACTATAATAATTTTTCTTTTTTTTATTTCAAAATAAATTTTTTTGTATTCACAATTGATGTTATAATAAGCCTGAAAAGTTCAAGTATCGCTTTCCTTTATTTTTATGATAAAAAAAATTCCGCAATATACCTACAATTTTCGAACTCTAGACCACCCGGGTCCCTTAATCTATGCATTACAAGTAAATTGTTGTCTTCTATGCAAGCAACTGTTGATTACATATTTTTATAAGCCATCAATTAAAAAATTATTTTTTTAATTTACCTTCCGTATTTTGAGCGAGAGCCAATCCCTCCGAGTTAACAATTTTATTTCCTGCCCCATCGGTCACAAAGACGAGTTTTTTTCAATATTTCGCTTAATAAAAGTTGTTTTTACAAGGTTTTATACTTAATACAAGGCTTCGGAACTGTGTGTAGACGCGACGAAAACAAAGAGCCTGCTTTTTGTTTATTCCTACGCTTTGGATGCTTTGAATAGCATGAACGGCATGAACATAGAGTGAACTTAGATCCCAGAACATAGAAGGGTCTCTTCGAAAATCCCGTAATGCGCATGACGAGTAACTTCTACTTACCTCCTCGACGTGGATAGAAAAAGTTAACTTGAGAGCTGACGCGAGAGTGTTTCTGAACGCCGCAACGTGAATCAACTCAGTATTTCTGAACGCCACGAGTTAACTCGAGTAAGATTTCAGAACGCATCCCAGGGTAGACAAATGTCTACCAGTCTCACAAAGGACGTATGTCAAAATGTAAACAAACACTTCTTACGTCTTTCCGACCCCAAGGGACAGAAGTTCCCCAAACATTCGATTTTAAATCACAAAATTATCATATCTCGAGATTGGGTGGACGGATCAACTTACAACAAAGACCAATGGAAAGAGAAAAATCGAAAAAAAATCGTCCCCTACAATTACATTTTTTATTCAAATCGTTCCGTCGTGAGAGCAGTTTGAAAAATATGAAAAAGCCCGAAAACCGTCATATTCGCGTTATAATATATAAGAGTGCGGCAGGGCTCGCGCAAGCTTTCTTTTTTAAGGGGACCGTATGGTCTAGAGCACGAAAATTTCACCTATTTTCACGATTTTTTTTTTGCCTTAAAAAATTTAAAAATCGATGTTTTAACTTTTCGGGTTTATTACTACCTTTATTAAGTATACAAAAAATTTTTTTTTTAATTTTAAAAACAGTGTTTATTATCATATAATTGGCATTGAAGACGACCCTCTCGAAAAATCCGACCCGGACGGTGAAGATCGATCCGAGACTTCTACTCATCTGAAACACAAAATTCAAGAAGATTCTTAATCAGAAAGAGTGCAGTTATGGTCGGGACTAGAACAAATCGAAAAAATTAAAAATTGACAAAATGGCGCGCTTTTGAAAAAAAATTCGTAAAATCGGGTTTTTTTTCACTAGTTTTTTAGTATAAACAATAAGAAATTATTTAAATAAAATTATGATTGTAGTTCCGACGATAGCCATACATGTTGTGAACAACATATCCAAATTTCAAGTGATTCGGTTGAATAGTTTTTTTGTTTTCACCTGCGCAGTGCCGAAAAAAGTCGTTTCGAGATAAATGAGTTTAAAGTTTGAGGTACAGATATTTTCAAAAATTGAGCAAATTTTGAATACTTACAGTTAATCCGCGATTCCGGCACCATATAGGATTCCTTCGGAACGTTCATAATTCAAGATTTCCTCACTCCTTTCATTTCTTCGAGCTGTCCGAGCCTCTTTGGAGTTGTCCGTGCTCCTACGGTTGGCGCTCGATACTCGCAGCTCGTCTCGGTTTTGCGCTAGTTGCTCCGCTTGTGGCCCGATTGTTATGCCCATGGTCTCCATTATTTTCAATAGGGATGCAAATCCTTCATTGAATATGCAAGCGGAAATGTGAGTGGCAATATCAATGATTTTTTTTCCGGCAAACAGATGTTTCGGCGCAAGGTGCCACACGCAAGCATTGAAACTTTCGTTATTGTTCTGCGTATTACTGCCAATACACCTTTCCAATAAAGTCTCTGCTGTCAATTCTTCATAAATTGGTTTTAATATCTCTTGTGCTTCATCGCACAGAGCAGGTGGGTGCTCGTAGGTGTCTAAAGTACCTGCAGCCTCACTTTGACGCCACTTGCACCACGATTCGGAACCTGGAGGACAGTACGAGTGTTGCGGATTTTCATCTGTTGAAATTTTGTGATAATATGCTGCCCATATTTCACTTCTCATCCCTTCAGTCGAATCTGAATTACGTCTAATTGCTAGACCGTAATAAGTTGACAGCTCTTGCAATAATTTATTCGTCAATTGTTGACGCTTCGGTGTTTTATTTATCGATTTCCGCTGTGTCTTTTTTCCCTCTTCTTTTTCTGTCAATTTCTTTGTTGCTTTCTTTATTTGTGCATGTTTTTTTTTCGCATCAACAGCACGTTTGTACAAACGTTTTTTAACATGCAAAACACATTCTTTTTTGCAAACTAAAAAATCATCCCCGTAAGGCTTTGTGTCCAATAAGGCTTTGAACGTTTTCGTGTCGCGGACCGCTCTCTACCTGCGTTATGGGCTGTAGAAGCTGTAATATTGAGAATTTCCGCATGAAAATTTCACAGTATATTCTTGAGATACTATACTTTCGACATATCGAAAAAAAAAAAATCGATTTTTTCAAATTTCTAGACCATACGGTCCCCTTAATACTTGGCGTCGAGCCGCTACCGCGCCTCTTGATCATTTGAGTTCGAGTGACAAAAGTCCAAACCATGGAAACTGTCCAGAAGGCGCAGAGAGCTGGTGCGCTTATCGCCACGCGGAGACTGAAGAATTGGACTTGACAAAGTTCAAGCACGATTACCACCCACTAGATCCAAAGGTCAAAGAAGTTCTAAAGCCAATATACGTGGACTTGACTAGGCGTGAGTTGCTCGACAGATGTAAGGGAAATAATACACAAAATAACAACGAAAGTTACAATATGGCTTGCTCTTTGCACTTTGCTCCGAAACACCTCCACAATGTTTTGAAAACCATTGAATTATCCAATTACCTTGCTATTGGGATATTTAATGATGGATTTTCATCAATTCTGAAGATGTTGAGCGTGATGGGAGTGATAATTGGACCTGCAGCAAGGGATTATGCCGCTGACAGAGATCAAACGAGGCTGCGCGTAGCAGAGCATCGTCATCAGGCTGCCTCGAAAGAGGGTCGATTAGCTCGAAGGAGAGCTTCAACAGCCCAGCAGGTGTTTTTCGAAGAAGAGGAGAATGATTTGTATGGGCCTGAAATAGCAGATTAGCTCTAGGTATGATATTTATCGTTTTATAACAATGAAATCAATATTTTTATCTTTCAACGCTTTTTTTCAAAACGACACTTTTCAAATTTGCTGCAGTTCTAACTCGAATACAAATCGTCCTATCGACTTGAATCTTGTTTTAGCGTATTTAGTATTTGTTTCTTCATACAATGACGCTCCAGTTTTTCGATTGGATAAAAAATGTCAATTTGCCATGCAAAAAACCATCAGATTTTTAAGCGTAATTGTACAGGCAATACCTTCTAGCTTAAGGGACTTTTTATTTTTTTATTTCAGGCACTCTGAAAGCCACAATCACTGCAGCAGTGAGAGAACTTTTTTTTTGGAGACTCGGGAGACGGCGCATAAGTCGCTAAAAATTGAATATTTTTATACAAAAAAATTACTGTCTATTTATAATTTATACACAAATATATACTCGAAATTTCAAAACATTCGATGCAATACTTTTCTTTCAATAAATTCCCGAAAATCACCTTCTTTTGGGCAGTCACACTAGTGGTGCGCCTTAATCACGTTGTGCGTATGATCCCTCATATTGACGAGGAATCGCATACTCAATTTGCATGAAAAAGTCATAATATCATTCACGCACCATTAGCCTACAGACATCAAAGGGGATTATATTAGTCAGAGGTCAAGGATGACTCTAGAAAAGAACTGTTCGGAGCACAATACCTGAACATATTTCATCCCCTGCATATTTTCAAAAACCCTTTTAACTAATACTACGACTCAGAAACTTCACTTCCCGCCAATACCACAACTTCACACTTCACACAGGGGACTTTACATTCAATCAATGCCATGACTCAAAAGTGACTTCATCCCCAAAGGAGGAAGTGGTTGCGATGATTCATCAGAACTAAAGGATATAAAAGCGGGAACTCGAACGGAATCGAGGTAGTCGATCAGTAGACGGTCAGGAGTCGGTCGAGGAACATGTTCAAAAATTGGTCGAAGACTTTGTTCGGGAGATACCTACGAAACTCTTCAATTTTCAAAGTACGAATATTCTAAGTCCAAAAGTCTTAATTCGAATTCGCGAAATGCATTACTACTTCACTTGAAATCCAAATTCATCGGAAATACAAAAGTACTTGAATATCGAACTTTAAAATCCGATGTCCGATACCGGGCTGCTACTTTATCTCCTGTGTATAATTTAAATACAGTGTAGTAATTGTGTAGAAGTAGAGTAATTCTTGAGAAATTGTATTATCCTCTTATTGTTGTAATTGAAGTCAAACTATTTATTTTCGTGTGTTCTTCAACGTTATTAACCAAGTTTATAGTGGACACCTGGTCCACATCTTCGTGCGCAACATTATAACAACAAACTGTTCGAATCTTACGACGACTATTTGTTCAAGGACATTGTAAAAGGAAAAAGGAGAAATGCGAAATAAAGGATTTAATAAATAAGCAATAAACCACAGTGAATAAACCTTCTATTATCATCATATTTACTTCTCATGCCTGCATGAAAAATCGGTACGGTTCCACGGTCATTCCTCCTCACATTCTTCCCATATCGAAGACGAGACTTCCATTCCTGGGTAAAGGGCTTAATTGCCTTGACCCGAAAGAAAAGCTGAATACCGTGTTACGCACTCGTCAACCCCAATAATCTTGCGGGGACGTAACAACATGAACAAACTGCTTTCGTCTTGCCACTTTCATCATTATATTCCATCTGTAAGTAAACATTTATTTTCTTATTATTTGTAAAATTAGTGGTTCCAAAAATATAGGGGGTATTCCACGCCAAATCGGCCACTGCTTGACCTCTGCACTTTTTTTTGCTCGTTTTTTTCTCATATGAAGCTCATGAAAAGAAATTTACCTGAATTTATTAAAATTTTTTTCTCGACAGGTTCATCCGGTAGGAATTTTTGAAAAATTTTCAATTTTTTTTCATATCTCTATAACTCCCTGAAAAATCAAACAAACCGCATAAATGAGGGATTAAAATTTTTGTTTTGAAATGTACTTTCGTTTTAAAATATGTTCAAGATTATCAGAACGTTACTTCAATCAGTTTATTCAATTCTAAGCATAAATTATGTTTTTCTATAGTGATTCTCTCCTTCGATTATCTTAAAAATTTTGTATGAAAAATGTTATTTATTTGATGAATTTTAAGCCTATTGTGATCGTGGGCAAATCGTTTTTTCTATTTTTTTTTTATAACTTTATTGTCGATTTTTTTTTTCTTATACACCCATAACTCTGCGAGAAATAGAGCAAAACGAATGGATGAGGGACCCAACATTTTCTTTTTAGAAAGTACTTTCGTTAAAAAATGTAAAAAAAGTTTGAACAATTATCTCAACCAATTTCGTGAATTCTTAGGATTTTTTTTTTCTTTTACCATTAGTGTGCTGATTAATTATTGTCATACATTTTTGTACCAAACTACGCTTTATTCGATGAATTTTAGGCCCAGTTTGACAGTTGGATTTATTATTTTTATTAAATTTACAACCATAACCAATTATGGTTGTAAAACTTACAACCATAATTTAAAACCATAAGAAAATAATATTTATATTATTTTCATCGCATAATATAAATTACTTCCATCGTTTCTTCTGTATTAGACATGAGAAATTATAATTTTATAATCCTAATATGCTGAAAATAAAGTCAATTTGGTGTCGAAATGGATTAATTAATTTCGTGTGCAAATATTTCAATGCAAATTTAATATTTAGTCCTGTTAACGTTTGCAAATTTAGTGAAAACGAAATTCGTCTGATTGTAAAAATTCTTTTACTCTTAGCGTATCCTTTTTTTACCTTTCTCTTTGTTATTATATTGAGCATTAAGTTTTATTATTTATAAAATTCTCCCGAAAGATATATTTCGTAAAATATAAACGAGGAAAATTTTCGTATTTGTAAATAGGTGGCTAAGTTTTGTTGTACCCGATATGAGTGTTATACTAACGCTCAGTCGTCGTTGACGAGTAAAGTATCGAGTCAAGACGCTGCCGTATCTCTAGATACTAGATTTACCGCGATTGTACAATTAAACAGAGAGTCAAGGCTAGTGACTATGTATGTTATTGTTATTGTTTTGTGTTTTTGTTTTCACAAGCTCTGTTGTTTTCCTTTTTTCATGAGTATATTATGTATATTAACTTTGGATTTATGGTGGGGGTTTGTGGTTCGGTGGAGAGCTTGTTTTGTACGGCACGTGGCTCAGAACTCTTGATCGACTCGTAGTGTCATTACTGAAACATTATTGAGATAGAATGAGCTATATTGGAAGTTTTCAACAGTGTTGCAATCCGTTTAAATTAGAAGGCCACAGAGTGATAAAAGGGCTACGATTGGTTTTTTCAAATCTACAAGAAAAGTTTGGTCTGACGAGGGGACATCGCGGGAGGTGCATCGAGTTACGGACTCCCACTTCGCGTGCTTATAGTGTGGGTGGGTATCAACCAAACCCCAAAATTGTAGGTGCCAACTCGGCTTCGTTTTAGAGAAATCGCCGATCAAAGTTGGGAGCCCTCTTACGTACCATAAAGTTTACATCCTAACACAACCAGGCGAGTAGCCCAGTGGCGAGCGAGCTAGACTCCCGCCTCGACGGCTCCGGAGTCAAAACCCGTCCAAGATACTTTTTTTATTTATTTATTTTTTTCATTTTTTTTCAAATTATTATTGAAATTTATAATTCATGAATAAAAAATTACAAAAAATTTGAAAACATAATTTACGCGCTTTTATTGATCAAAACTCACACATTCAATGTCAATTTTTTTTTCTTTCTAATCTCTTGCAATTTTTTTAATTTTTTAAAATAAATTATTAAATTAATTTAAAATTAATTTTATTTTCAACAGCATTTACTTCGTACTTTTTAAACGGTTCTTGAAAATCTACAGTCTCTTCCTGTATCATCTCAACTCCATTGTAATCTTGCATAGAATCAATTAAAATTTTTTCCAAATTTTCCTTCATCTCGAGTTTGTGCAATATTCATAACCTCAAATGTAGTCAGTAACAGTTTAATAACATTGATTGGATTAACTTTCATGCTGGTAAAAATGTTACGCACAGCACACCGAGAGCACAGAAAAGGAAACACAATTCGAAGCTCGCTCAAATATTTACTAGTATAATGCGAATGGTAACCGTCTTTTAACGGGACAGACCTAGTTGGAACGTCAAAAAAAAGGCCTTTTTTCCGATTTTTTTTTGGTCAAACGATAAAATAATTCACAACAAAAGTTCTTCCGTTTAAAAGATACATATGTAATGTATATGTTGCAATTTTTTCAACGCAATACATATCGAAATAAGCTGGTGACCGTCAATTGCCGAGGACGCTGCAAAAAAAAACACGGTTTGCGGTGATCAAGCTCACGCTGCAACGGCTCATCTGAAACAAAAAAAACGGAGGGGATTTTTAGTTAATGATATAATGCTCCGGTTGAACGAAGGGTTTTGAAAAATTTCCATTTTTCACAAAATGGCGGCCGTTAAAAGTCAAAAGTGTTTTTTTGACCAAAATATCAGTTCCATTTTTTGCTATTAAAAATAAAAATAATTATCCAAAAAAAAAATCCTTCGTTCATATGGAGGACTACCATGTATAGAAGAAGTGATATAAATTTCAACCCGATCGGTAAAGCCGTTCTCGAGCTACAGTGATCACCGACTTCAAAAACATGGTTTCGAGAAAAACGCATTTAAAGTTTTGAGTACGGTTTGCATGGCTCAGACACGACGTGCTACAAAGTCTTGTATTTCGGCGAATAATGGTCCGATTTACATTTACCTGGGCGGAAAATGTTCGTAAGAGATTCTACTTTTTGAAAATGAAATAAAAAAAAATCGATTTTTCGAAAATTCTAACTAGGTCTGTCCCGTTAAAGCAAGTATGAGAACAGAAAAATATTGATTTATCTTGTATAATTTGATAACGGTTTTATCTAATATAACCACACTTGAGCGCTTTGAAAGGCGATGATTAATATTCATCATGACTAATACCCCGGGTATTAGAATGCCAAAAACATCAGGTGATCATGACTACTTAATAACATTCTAATCTAGTGCAAACACCGTGATTACATATTTACGCCTCTATTTTTTTTTTTTATATTGCGGGTATTAGAATGCCAAAAATATCGGGTGATCATGACTACTTGATAGCATTCTTATCTAGTACAAGCACCGTGATCACATCTCTACGCCTCTATGTTTTTTTTAAGATTAATAAAAGTGCCTTGTAGGGACACTAATTGTAGATCAGCACAATACCTATTAGTTAACGCATAGATTACAATTTTCCCATTATCATCAGAATAGTAGTAGTGGCTCCCTGCCTCCCCCCCCCCCCCCTCCCATTGAAGTTAATGCAAATATGCATACGTGCTTAAAACAATTATATACGTAACGTCGATGAAAGGGAAGCAGATTGAACAAAATAGATGGAGAAATTTTTAAATCGCGAATAAAGAGGAAAATCGAAAGGGGGTGGTTCACCATGTCAGGGTGTTGTATTAATTTCGCAGCATGAGAAAACGTTGATTCGGAGCTGTTGTGATATTTTGAATCCGCAAAAACATATAAAACAGGGAAAAGGCAACGGCAATAGGAAAATTCAAATAAGAGGTAGATCACCCCCTTAAGGCTGCTATTTTTCAAAAATACGAAAACATGTGAACTTTATTTTGATGTTTTTATGGAAATAGAACCCCTTCCATTCCATTATATTCACCCCTTTTTAATGTAGGGTGAGAAACAGATAAATGCAGGGGTGGTTCACTCCCTAACTTTTTTTTTTCGTTCGCGTGGTAGACTTTTGATCGCTTTGGATAAGAAACATTTTGGTTTTTGGTTTATCGAAATCAGTTGAGTGCTTGTTGGTGAAACTGCAAAACCATCCCTTGACATGTCGTATTTTGAAGGGTGGTTTCACCCCTTAAAACCGTTTTTCCGCCGATAAAAAAAAATACGATAAAAGATGAATCTTTCTCAATGGTAGAGATTGCCCTTGATAGAGATGTCTTTCTGGTATAGATTTACCATGGTGGAGATTTCCCTGGGAGAGTTTATGTCGGTAGAGTAGGATGTGGTAGAGATGGGTTGGCAGAGATGTCTATGGTAGAGATTGTTTATTGGTAGAGAATGCCTATGGTAAAGAAAATTTTTGGAAGAATTGAGGAATGATAGAGTCTCTCTCTTGGTTGAAATTTCCTTGGTAGAGTTTGGTCAGGTAGAGATTTGCCTGATAGAGTTAATTTTCGACAGAGTTGTCGCTGTGCCCAGAAAGAGACTCCAAGATTCAGAATCAGAATGTGATCAAATTGAAAACGTCAGCGAAATAACCGATGCTCACTTCACTTCAAATACTCCGAATGGTAATATTACTGGGATAACCATTTTTTTTAAATATTGAATTCCGTAATGTATATCTTCACAAAAAACCTCTAGAAAATAATCGTCGTCCTTTTTTCAGAGGTTATGTTTAGCGATGAAAAAATTTTATCTCAACTGAGTAATCTTTCACAGTTGATCATCGATACACAATTACCCATCATAAATGAAGCGCTTTCATTACTGAACCAGTCTCTAGTACCATGCAAAAAATTAATCAATCCGATATATCTAAAAAATAAAGTTGATCAAGTATGCAGCAGCGAAATTTTCGAACTTTGCAGTCGATTCTGAAGATTTTTCGGAAATTATGGAATCGCTGAAATCTAAATTCAATCACAAAGATACGCAAAGAAATGAAAAAATACAAATTCTGACTTTATTACCGGTAAATTGGAGTGTCAACAAAATTCGTAATGTTATTTTATTTTTTTTTTTTTTTATTATATAGTTTATTAATTGCAATTTGTTATCATTTAAGCATTCGGCAATTTTGATGGGTGTATTAATTTTTGCGTGCATCAAGTTGACATCCATTGATGTCGGATCCTTAGCTGATGATGATTTGTTGTTAGTTCCGTTTTAGAATCTAACGCTTAGGTCTTTCGGTTTGTATCTTTTCATCCTCCTCCTTATATTCTCTTCATTAAGTAGATTCGCAGCAAGGTAATTTGGGTGGTTGTAGATTCTCGTGGCATATTTAGTACTGTGGTTTGTTATTTCTTCTATGATCGTCCGCATTTTGAGGTCTCTGTGCAGAGACGCATTCGAGACATACCAGGGTTATGTTATGGGCGCAATAAAATACATGAAAAATGAGGCAAAACATCTCAGAGAAGAAAGAGGAATATTATTGATGCCAGATAGAAAATTAGGTACACAAGAATATTTTTTTAGAGCAGATTATGGCATTAATTTGTTAATTGCATGCATTTACTATGAATTTTTTTTAAGGTCGATCATATCGAATGACAAGAGCAAAATTTTAGCGTTTTATGTTGAGGACAAAACAAGCGTTAATTTGCTTGGCATGAAAGATTTTATATCTGTCAAAAATAGTGAGGGTAATCGTGAAAAAATTCAAAAAAGGCTCATTCTTTTCAATCTTAGAGTTATACGAACTTTTTAAATTGCGGCATCCCAATTGTCAAGTTGGCTTTTCTACCTTCGCATCGCTACGCCCTAAGCAATGCGTACTTGCAGGTTCCAGTCGAACACATTCCATTTGCGTATGCGCAATACATCAAAACGTGAAACTCATGTTGTTAGGCAAGCATAACTTAACAGCACTTTTGCTTTTGACAATTATCTTTATACCTGTAATTTTCACAATTTGTCTTATTTTAGGATGTGATTTAACAGTTTTAACAAAAAATTTGACGAAACCTTTAAGACATTACAATGACTGCTTGGAAATCAGTATTTACAAAAATCCATTATCCAATTGTTATTTTGGGAATTGCAAAGTGTCCGGGAATCGGGATTCTTGAAGATTTAATAACAACTGTACTGAGTATCGTACAAATATTGGATTTCAAACCCTCGAACAAGTCCTGAAACCTTCACCAAGTGTACGTCAAAGTTTATTGATAACTGCGTCAACATAAAAAATATTCTGCCACATGCATTCATTCCCAAAAAACAAGCAGCTTATATGCCGTCTGTGAAAGAAGGACTGCAAATTAATGGGTTCCTCGTTGTTTGTGATTTTGCTGAGAATTACGCATTAATAATTCAAAATGCAGCACCAGGGTTTCACTGGAACAACAACCAGGCAACGATATATCTAGTCGTGTTTTACTTTAGGAAAAATAATGAACTCAAACATAAAAGCTTGGTCATTATATCCGATTGCGCAGCCCACGATTCAGTCATTGTTCAAATTTTCTGCAAGATCATCACTGATTTTATCAAAATACTGTCCGAAGTCCCAGCCAAAATTTTCGACTTCTCTGACGGAGCATCAAAACAATTCAAGAATTTTAAAAACTTAATGAATCTGTAATACCACAAACATGACTTTGGGATTGATGCTGAATGGCACTTCTTCGCCACAGCTCACAGTGAAGGGTTTTGTGATGGCATCGACGGGACCGTAAAAGACTAGCGGCACGAGCGAGTCTTCAATTACCGTTCGACGAAGAAATACGACACCTGAAGAATTGTATGAATGGGCTTCAAAACCGAATAATTTTCCAAATGTGAAATTTTCGACAGAAGAACAATATTTGGAAGCTAAAAAAAAATTAGACATCAAATATCAGAAAGCAAAACCAATAACAGGAACGCATAAACTGCATTGTGTAATTCCAGCCGGAGATGGTGTGCTGAAAGTAAAGCTATTTTTACAATGCGATGAATTTCGGTTGTGCAAAATTTTCAAACGCGCACGGCAATAAATAATGGATTTGCACCGCAAACCTTTGTACACGAAATTTATTAATTTTTTTCTACATCAAATTCCTTTTGTTCCCAGCATATTAAGATAAAAAGTTATCATTTCTTATATATACTAATCAAAGAATAAAAGTATGATGGAAATAATTTATATTATAAGATGAAAATTATATAAAAAATTTATTATAATTGTAAATTTAATAAAAATAATAAATCCAACTGTCAAACTGGGCCTAAAATTCATCGAATAAATCGTAGTTTGGTACAAAAATGTGTGACAATAATTAATCAGCACACTAATGGTAAAAGGAAAAGAAATCCTAAGAATTCACGAAATTGGTTGAGATAATTGTTCAAACTTTATTTACATTTTTTGACGAAAGTACTTTCTAAAATGATAATGTTGAGTCCCTCATCCATTCGCTTTGCTCGATTTCTCGCAGAGTTATGGGTATGAGAAAAAAAATCGACAATAAAGTTATGAAAAAAAAATAGAAAGAATGATTTGCCCACGATCGCAATAGGCTTAAAATTCATCAAATAAATAACATTTTTCCATACAAAATGTTTAAGAAAATCGAAGGAGACAATCACTATAGAAAAACATAATTTATGCTTAGAATTGAATAAACTAATTGAAGTAACGTTCTGATAATCCTGAACATATTTTAAAACGAAAGTACATTTCAAAACAAAAATTTTGACCCCTCATTTATTCAGTTTGTTTGATTTTTCAGGGAATTACAGATATATGAAAAAAAAAATTGAAAATTTTTCAAAAATTCCTACCGGATGAACTTGTCGAGAAAAAAATTGCAAAAAAATCAGATAAATTCCTTTTCATGAGCTTCATATGAAAAAAATGAGCAAAAAAGAAGTGCAAAGGTCAACCAAAAGTGCAGTGGTCAATTTGGCGTGGAATGCCCCGTAGACTATTCGAGTCAAGCTAAATCAAAATCGCGCCAACAAAATTTTACTGCGTTTCCTTAATAAAGGGATCCATCCAGTCTGTTTGTCAGAAGGCCCAAGCAAAAGAGGAAATGAGTTATAAATTTGGATTCATTTACGTTTCAACGTCACAAATAATAAAGAGAGAAGACCGACAGTGATGGGTGTGCGGTCGGTGTGTGGCTCCGCGATCTCCCAAGTTGAACAGCCTCGAATGAGGTCAATACTTAGTTGGGTGACCGTTTATATAGTTATGCACCGGCTCGCGCATCAATCACTGAGCGGGAGACAGTTTTCTGAGTTTCTGATGGTGCTAACCAGCTTAAAATCAGTAAAAATATAGCGACCTGTATCAGCCGGGTTTTCCACAGTTTCCCTTGGCCCTCGCGCCAGTGCAACACAGTAGTGCATTAGAAAAGAGTGGCTGTGGGCAACACTCTTAGGGGGTCTTACAGAAACAAGGAAATTAGTGAAGTAGGAGAAAAATGGGGTCAAAGTGATAGGATGGGATCATAAAAACCTGCAAGGGTACACGCAAAAACAATAAAAAAAATAAACGCTATCTCGCTATATTCCCGAGTGGAATGCTGAGCCTATAGACCGCAATAAATTATCAGAGTAATAAAACATCGTTAGAAAGTACTACTCAATCATTTCTGAATAGCCGTAATATGTAATAAATATGATGATAGCGTGACCCTCTCCTCATGTCACATTCTTTCAATTGTTCAATTGTTCGTTCCCTTCCTCCCCTGCTTATCTCAGATGTAATATCCCCCGTCGTATTAGGGATCGTATGAACGACCGCCTGTTTCATCTTGGAGGGAATGATGTTACGCATCACCCTCAATTCACCATATACAGCACTGAATGTCAATCGACCGATCGCCCATAACGCCGTATGCACAACACCAAATTTAAATAACCAATAGACCATAACAGACGCATAAGAAAATTCGTCTTTTTCTCACAGACCGAGAGGAAAATTCAGACATGGACCAAAATTATTATTCCCAAATGGACCGGACTTCAAGACTGATTTATTATAACCTACTCTCAACCTCGATCTGTGCAAACTGATCAGCTACTGATGGTAGGAAGGCAAAAACTTCTTCGACTGCGTGAATGTTCAGCCCCTCCAGTAATCATAGAAAATATATATCTAAAACATGCGCCAAGAATTCACGGTCAGGGGCAAACGCGCGCTTCCCACTGAGATGGAGTAATACACAGCAAACGCGCGTTTCCCATACAGTAATACACAGCAAACGCGCGCTTCCCACTGATATGAAGTAATACGCGGCTGACTCACAACAGAAGACTATATGCCATTAATAAACAAAAAAGGAGTGATATTAGACAAGGCCAGAGGTTCTGAGGAACATTCTAATCCATTATCATAACTACTTCAAAACTCCACCTCCATCACCATAAATACTTCAAAACTTCATCTTCATTATCGTAAATTCCTGTCAAAACTCCATTAACGTAAAACGCTTCCTATTCCTCATAGACTTCACTTTTGATCAATATCAAAGTTCAAAAGTTAATTGGACGCGGGCTGATTCCCCAAGACCAGGTGGTATAAAACCAGGAACTCAAATCGCAAAAAATCAATCGTCATTGAAAAGCCAGATCAGTCGGAAGCTCTGCCCAAAAGGGATTCTCATTAAAAATACTCTAACTCTATCGTCAATCTTAAAGTCATCGTTCCAACTCAAAGTCTCAATCTAAGTCCGCGACATGAAACTGCTATCTCACTTGAAATCAAAGTTTATTACAAAAACAAAATACTTGATTACCGAATTCTGAATTCGTTACCGGGTTCTCTCCTGACCTATTTGGAGAATTAGTGTAGTAGTAACAGAGGAGTCATATAATCCTCTTAGTCACGGTTTGCCTTTACGAACATTGATAGTCAAACTTATTATGGACCTTAGGTCCTCATCTTCGTGCGATTAATTGTAACATCGATCTACATACACGATCTACTACGACGTTTGGTCCCCGGAATTGTAAAAAAGAAATAAGAAGAGATCCGAATAAAAGGATTAATTAAGGCGCTATTAGAGTTTGAACGCTAAAAAAAAGGCTATTTTTGGGAATTTTTTCTGGGCATGCGTTAAAAATATTGAAATAAAACTTGTTGGGGATGATAAATCTAGTCTTTATTTACATACAAATTTTTTTTTAATTCATTTTACTGCATTTTTATGAGCAAAAACTGCACTTGAACAAAGCGCCTCGAAAAGTTGGAGGCAAACGGTCTCCATCATATCTCAGGAACGGCTTGTCTGAAACCAAAAAAACAAAGTGCGTTGGATTAAGTATAACGTCAGGTAGGTAATGACGCTTGGATATTAATTTTTATCGATAAATAACAAAATGGTGGACGAAAACAGCAAAAAAATAAAAAACACGTTTTTTTCACTGTTTTTTGTACAAAAAAGATATTAAAAATAAAAATTTTAACTTCGTAGAGCGTTAATTTCTAGGAACATATGTGTAGAATATGTGATTTAAATTTCATAAGGATCGGTCAAGTAGTTTTTGAGATCTCGTGGAGACCAATTTCAAAAATGGTGTTTCGAGAAAAACGCGTTCAAAGTTTTTTTAAATGAAAAATCATGAAAAATGCTTACCTACAATTAATCGGCAATGCCTGCATCATAGGACGGTCCTTCCTCTCCACCAAAATGCTCCAATTCTTCTAATCTTGCCCGTTTTCTTGTAGTTCTGGCCTCTTTTGAAGTATCTAAGCTACGACGCTCCGCAAGGCTGACCCTTGTGTCGTCGTGCTTTGCGACGTAGTCCATGGCGATCGGACCGATTTTCATGCCAGTCAGCTCCATAATTTTCAAAATTGGCTCAAAGCTTTCATTAAAAGTACAAGCTGCTGTCTTCGACACAATATCAATAATTGTTTTTCCATTAAAAAGATGTTTAGGCGCCATGCTCCATACACATTGATTAAAACTTTCATTACTGTTTTGTGTATGACCACCTAAACATTTTTCAAGCAGCTCGGTTTTTGTGAGATCCTCGTATATCGGCTTTAAGATTTCTTGAACTTCTTGAGAAAGTGCATGAGGATACTTGTATCGAGTCTTGGTTTTCTTAGCTTTCAAGTATTTGCACCAATCGCTGGAACAGTAGGAGTACTGCGGCTTACTATCTGTCGAAATTTTGTGGTAAAAGCCGCTCCAAATTTGCTTGCGCATATTTTCAACGGAATCGATATTCCTTCTAATAGCTAGTGCATCATTTGTTGATAACGCCTTCATTAATTTAATAGCTAAACCTTGAGTTTTAACTTGTGGTGGCTTTTTTACAACAGCCGACTTTTTCGCGACTTCCTTTTTTTTTTCGTTGCGACTTTTTTCTCTTCAACTTGTTTCAATGTTTTTTTTTAATTTTTTTACGTGACAGTACATCATATACAATAAGGAGCAGCTGTTAAAGTAAATAAAAGTATAAAAGGGGGCCTAGCCCAACGGAAAGCAGGTAGGCGCGCTCGGCGCTCAGGTACGCGCGCTGAGGTACTCATGTAAAGGACGCTGAAATATATACTTAGACTGCTCCGATCGTTTTGAAATTTTCACACAACCATATTACATGTATATACTTTCGAAAAATGAAAAACAAATCGATTTTTCAAAAATGTCGAACTCTAATAGCCCCTTAATCACTAAAAACACAGTGAGTAATCTTCTGTTATTGAACCTACTACTAAACTCCTGCATGCTGAGACTCATTACGACTCTACGGTCATTCATCCCCACATTCCTCCCCATATCGAAGACAAGGCTTCCGTCCCAGGGTGTTATGTACCCGTGAGCTGATTGGAGTTAGAGAGGACGCAACACATCGGCTTCTCTTTTGGGTCAAGGCAACTAAGCCCTTTACCCTGGGACGGAAGCCTCGTCTTCGATATGGGGAGGAATGTGGGGATGAATGACCATAGAGACGTAATGAGTTTTAGCATGCAGAAGCTAGTAGTAGGTTCAATAACAGAAGATTACTCACTGTATTTTTAGTGCTTTAATTAATCCTTTTATTCGGATCTCTCCTTATTTCTCTTTTACAATTCCGAGGACAAAACGTCGTCGTACGTAGATCGATGGTACAATTAGCTGCACAAAGGTGAGAACCTAAGGTCCACAATAAGGTTGACTATCAATGTTCGTAAAGGCACACCGTGACTAAGAGGATTATATAACTCCTCTGTTACTAGTACACTAATTCTCCAAATAGGTGAGGAGACAACCCGGTATCAGACTTAAAGTTCGGTAATCAAGTATTTTGTTTTACTGATAAACTTTGATTTCGAGTGAGACAGCAGTTTCGTGTCGCGGACTTGGATTGAGACTTTTAGACTTAGAATTATTCGAACTTAACTTCGAACGATTCTGTAGAAGAACGTCAACCGATTCCCGATTTAGTAAAGTTGGAACTATGACTTGAACTTGATTTAGTAAATTTGGCGATGAGTAGAGTTGGGTGTGGTACTTTTTGATGAAAACTCTTTTGGTCAGTCTCCGTTTGCTCTGAATTTCCGACGATGACTACCTCTTTGCGATTTGGGCTCCTGGTTTTATACCGCCTGGTCCTGTAGAATCAGCCCGTGAACAAATCACCTTTGAACTTTAATATTGATCGAAGGCTATGGAGAATGGGCAACTTTTTAAGTTAATGGAGTTTTAACAGAGATTTACGATCATGGAGGTAAGTTTTTAAATTATTTATGGTGGTAGATATGAAGAATGAAACAATGATAAGGAAGATTTCAAAGGGAACATGTTACGTTAATGAAGTTTTGACAAAGATTTATAATCATGGAGGTGAGGTTTTGAAGTACGTACGGTAATGGATTAGAATGTTCCTCAAAACCTCTGGCATTGCCTAATATAATCCCTTTTTGGTTGCTAAAGGCATATAGTTTTCTGTTGCCGAGTCAGCTGCGCATTACCCCATGCGCGTTTGCTGTGTATTACTCATCTTAATGAGAAGCACGCGTTTGCTATGACCATGAATTCTCAGCGCATGCTTTAGATATATATATATATATATATTTCCTATGATTTGAACATTGACGTAGTCGTCCTTGGAAGAAGTTTTGCCTTTCTACCGTCAGTAGCTGGTCAGCCAGTATGCAGTGAGGTTGAGAGTAAGTTATAATAAATCAATCTTGAAGCCTGGTCCTTTTGGGATTAATAATTTTGGTCCATGCCTGAATTTTCCTCTCAGTCTGTAAGAACTAGACGAGTTTCCTTACGCGTCCGTTATGGTCTATTGGTTATTTAAATTAGGTGTTGTGCATGCGGCGTTATAGGCGATCAGTCGATTAGCATTCATTGCTGTATATGGTGAATTGAGGGTGGGACGTAACAAGGGTGTTACGTCCCATACAGGAAGATCCCCACAGAGCATCAGGCAGATTATTTCAAAAATTACAAATACCTATTAGAAGGTCATAAACCAGGAGGGAAAAACATGGTTCATTAGAACCAAGTGCCCGTACGTGCCAGCTCAAAAATGACAGGTCTTAACCCATTAACGCCGAAGAATCGTGTTTTTTTTTCTCATTTTCAAGCTAGATTCTTATCATCGAAAAAAAATCATTTGCAAATAAAAAATATGTTCCCTTGTACTTTCGAGTGTCCCCTTTCCGAATCCGGAGTCAAAATTGAGTTTTGTCCATTAGAAAAAAAAATATGGCCGTTTTTAAACAAAAAAAACCGAAAAAATCGAAGACATTTTTTTTTCAATATTTTTTTTCTCATTGAAGACGCGCGAGGACCCCCCCTTTTTCTTCAACCATGAGTGCACAAAATAGTTTATTATTTTGTGCACTCTAAACTAAATATATTGTTCTAAACTAAATATATTGTATCTAAACTAAATATATGTTGTGCAAAACTAAATATATTAGTTTAAGAATATATTTTTTTAATTTGTCGACATTGACATTTTCACCCCCAAAATGGCGCTTTTCATCCCTTCAGCAGGAAGACAATTTTCACTCTCGGTGCCCGACAAAAAAAATATTCAAATCTTAACGAAAATTGGTATCCCGGGGTTTTCAAGGTCGCTGATTATGATTCCGCCCTCAAAATTCGAAAATTCAGAATGGCGGATCCAATATGGCGGACCCAAATACAAAAACTTACTTGAATCGGATGAAATGTGGCACTCGGGGGTTTTCGAGGTCGCTGATTACAAATCTGCCCTCAAAATTCGAAAATTCAAAATGGCGGATCCAATATGGCGGACCCGAATTCAAAAACTTACTTGAATCGGATGAAATGTGGCACTCGGGGGTTTTCGAGGTCGCTGATTACAAATCTGCCCTCAAAATTCGAAAATTCAAAATGGCGGATCCAATATGGCGGACCTAAATTCAAAAACTGTATGAATCGGATGAAATGTGGCACTCGGGGGTTTTCGAGGTCCTTGATAACGAATCTGGCATCATCATTTCAAAATTCAAAATGGCGGATGCAATATGGCGGACACCTTCCCGTTAACACCCAGTTATTATCTAACGTTTATTGAAGAATTGACAACTTTATATATTGACAAATTGACAAATTTATAGAAATTCATCACTCCGCATTACTCAACGGATAAACTTATAATTCCTTATTCTACTTAAGAGTATTACCCAGAGAATTACTTAAGAATATTACCCAGAGAAAACGACATGGACGTGGTAGAAATCCTTTCTCCTTTGGGGTGCTTGATTCGAGTGAGTCCCCTTGCCTCTCACTTTTTGGGGTGCTTGATTCGAGTGAGTCCCCTTGCCTCTCACTTTTTGGGGTGCTTGATTTGAGTGAGTCCCCTTGCCTCTCACTTTTTGGGGTGCTTGATTCGAGTGAGTCCCCTTGCCTCTCACTTTTTGGGGTGCTTGATTCGAGTGAGTCCCCTTGCCTCTCACTTTTTGGGGTGCTTGATTCGAGTGAGTCCCCTTGCCTCTCACTTTTTGGGGTGCTTGATTCGAGTGAGTCCCCTTGCCTCTCACTTTTTGGGGTGCTTGATTTGAGTGAGTCCCCTTGCCTCTCACTTTTTGGGGTGCTTGATTCGAGTGAGTCCCCTTGCCTCTCACTTTTTGGGGTGCTTGATTCGAGTGAGTCCCCTTGCCTCTCACTTTTTGGGGTGCTTGATTCGAGTGAGTCCCCTTGCCTCTCACTTTTTGGGGTGCTTGATTCGAGTGAGTCCCCTTGCCTCTCACTTTTTGGGGTGCTTGGTTGTAAATGCGCCCTTTGCTTATCCCCGAAGCCTGATTACGTGTTTCGCTTTCATACAAGCACTACAGAAGTAAGCATTACAGTCCTTACAGTACGTATATGTTCTTATTGGACAGATTGAACAACGAGCTTGTTTACTGTGACGGAAGAGTATCGTGTGCTTTGTTCCGTTTTAGTTTTCCCCTCTCTAAGTAATATTTAGCAATCGAAATTGCGAATTGCTTTGAACCAATTTTTTTTGTTTTATCTCCAGTTGCGTTGAAAATCACGACTGAGTTCACAATGACGGCCTGTATAAATCTAATAAAGACGACCCATGTCCATTTTTTTGAACGGATGCTTGGAAGCAAGTTGTTGCAATGTCCATCGTGAACGTCTACTCCGCCCATGAATTTATTGTAGAGATAAAATGCTTGTGGAAACGGAATCTCAATTTTTGAATGTGCACTCGAGCTAAATCTCTTAGACGGTAATAGAGGAGTCACCCCTGCAGCGGTAGAAGCGATCGAAACTGGTTTCGAGTCTACGATAGTTATGTAGTTTATTCCACTGTTTTGATCATGCTTTACAATATACGTACCTCGTGGAGACTTTTTGTCGATTACATTTTTTTCTTTGACTCGATTTTCTCTTATAGTTCCTGTACATTGTAAACCTAACTTTTTCAAATGTACTAGGAGATCGAAATTCGTAAAAAAATTATCGCAGTAAAGATGGAACTGAGATATCTTCTTAGGAGGGATAGATTTGAGAAATGGATCCAATAAATGCATCACTACACGAGAACCTAGAGCACATTTACCCAATTTATCTCCAATTGATGAATTTTTTCCACAATATAAATCGAGATTCAACAGGTATCCATCGGCGGTGCAAAGACCCCAAAATTTTAGTCCGAATCGTATGGGTTTTCCCCGGATAAACTGTTTTAGCGATGTTCTTGCATATGATTTGGCCATCATTTCGTCAACAGATAACGCAGTCTTCCACAAGCCAAACTGACGAATATTTCTCTGAAATAATTGTAGTAATTTACGAACGCGCCATGCCTTATCACTGGGATCATTGTCTTTAGGCATCGAATACTTTAATTCTGATTTGATTTTCTCAAATGTATCGCGTTGCATTGCAGAAGAAACCACCTCATATAATAAGAAGGGATCAGATGACCAATAGTCTCTTTGAGATTTTCTTTTATTGAACGAGCTTACAATGATGATGCCAATGAAAGTATTCAAATCATCCAACTGCAATTCAAACCCATTCTCTTTACATGAGTCAATAATGTATGTTTTCATTTCCATGCAGAAAAACTTTTCAAACAGTTGTATCGGCTCACTTTTTTGAATACTTTTTTTTACACCGTCAGTTAGTAATAATTTGTCTTCAGTCTCATTCGGGTAGCTCTTTTCACCAACCATCCACTTATATTGGTGATCTCCTTCCAATTTACATTGATTATCTGTGTAATTTTCCGATGCTTGTTTATAAGTGATACTCGAAAGGTGATCGTTTGATTCAAAATCAGAATCGGAATCACTAGAACAACCAGAATTGTCTGAATTCGGAATCGCGACGAGCTCGTCACAATTATCGTCAGAAGTATCCATTTCAAACTCTACATGAGAAGGAATAGATTGCCTTGGTCGTTTTCGAGACATAATGGTAATATTGTCAATATGCTCACGCTGCCGATGAGATAAAAATTATCGAAGAAGTGAATTCACTCAGGAGCAATAAAGATGATAAAACAATATTTTATGAATAAATTTTGTTGAGGTACTGAGCTGAAATTTAGGTATATAAGTGAGTTCGATTTAGTCTCAAGACAAGTTCTACGAAAATAGAAACCAAATTATTCAGATAAGGAATATTGGCAGACCTAAAATGAACACAAAAATTCTGAGCTAATATTTTTTACAGAAAATAAAATATCATTAGCAATGTGAACGATCCGCACTCCACAAACGTGAAAAATTGAAAAAAGATGTGATAGGCATATACAAAACTTATTTGCAGACAGAAATATTCATGGATAATAAATATATTTGTATCAGGGATAATATTCAATGATGACCCGTATAAACAAAAACAAGATGAAATGTAAGAAAATCGGAGATTTCTTAGCCTCTGCAACGTCAATTTTTATTCGACACAAGAAAAATATAATATATGATCATAAAATGTGAATCAATTGAATGATTATTATTTACATTTATATAAAGTTGTCAATTCTTCAATAAACATTAGATAATAACTGGGCGTTAATGGGAAGGTGTCCGCCATATTGCATCCGCAATTTTGAATTTTGAAATGATGATGCCAGATTCGTTATCAAGGACCTCGAAAACCCCCGAGTGCCACATTTCATCCGATTCAAGTAAGTTTTTGAATTCGGGTCCGCCATATTGGATCCGCCATTTTGAATTTTCGAATTTTGAGGGCAGATTTGTAATCAGCGACCTCGAAAACCCCCGAGTGCCACATTTCATCCGATTCAAGTAAGTTTTTGAATTTGAGTCCGCCATATTGGATCCGCCATTCTGAATTTTCGAATTTTGAGGGCGGAATCGTAATCAGCGACCTTGAAAACCCCGGGATACCAATTTTCGTTAAGATTTGAATATTTTTTTTGTCGGGCACCGAGAGTGAAAATTGTCTTCCTGCTGAAGGGATGAAAAGCGCCATTTTGGGGGTGAAAATGTCAATGTCGACAAATTAAAAAAATATATTCTTAAACTACAACTATTTTGTGCACTCATGGTTGAAGAAAAAGGGGGGGTCCTCGCGCGTCTTCAATGAGAAAAAAAATATTGAAAAAAAAATGTCTTCGATTTTTTCGGTTTTTTTTGTTTAAAAACGGCCATATTTTTTTTTCTAATGGACAAAACTCAATTTTGACTCCGGATTCGGAAAGGGGACACTCGAAAGTACAAGGGAACATATTTTTTATTTGCAAATGATTTTTTTTCGATGATAAGAATCTAGCTTGAAAATGAGAAAAAAAAACACGATTCTTCGGCGTTAATGGGTTAAGGAAGTAGTAAATGAAGTGGGGGCAAGTAAAAGGAACAGTTTCTAATCAACGTAATGTAAGAAGGAGAACCAAACGCATATCGACTTTTGTTTTCGCCCTACCCCCTTAGTCCCTCGTACATTGCTAGTTGACTCATACGCATCCTACTCACAGGCTTTTATCCCGCCAATGTATATCGGAGACACGAACAAACCATTCGGAAGGAAGAACACTCATTCTACAAAACCGAAGGAGTGATGCGGACACGACCACGAAAAAGTCACTCCTTGATTGGAAAAGCGATTAAAGAGGAAAGCAGCAATTCCGTGAAACCGAAGATACATCACATTCTTTAATATTTCGGAAAATACCAAAGCGTTCATCAAATCAACCGAGAAACAATCAGCTAATGACAACATCCTCCCACCATGGACCGTTGGATACGCTGACACCAGATGAGCAGGGGTGGTGTTACCAAGAAGGGATAACTTCCACTAAAACGGCGGAACCACCCAAGATGCCACCCGGTTTTATGACCAAAGCAACGAATCACCGAAAGAGAATCCTTTCCACCGATGTACGAACGGAGGGAACCATGGTAGCGGAGGCAGCTACCAAGAGGGGCGATTCTGTATAAAACACCGGTATCAGACCACGGAGGAGCAGTTCTTCTACTTCGGGTCGTTATCAGCCGAAGGCTCTGCACCAGAGGGCCCTCATCGGAAAGTGCCACTCCCTAAAAATAATCATTCGTTGGACTTAGACGATTTTCGAATATTCACAGTCGAGACTTACAAGGAAACCTTCCCAGGTGTACCCCGCCGATTTTGTTCCGCTTGGAGTATGTTATTCTACATTGAAATCTAAGAGATACGTATTTTTTTTTTGGCGGAAACTCTTATTTAAGGGGTGAGACACACCCCTAAAGTTGAGATCTCCTAGGGGAGGTTATTCAGTTCCATATATATGCAGACAAGGGGGCAAAATCAAACCAATTGCATTCAATGCTTCATAAAAAGTTATGACTATTCGATTTTTTTCAGCCCTGAGGGGGTGAATAAGCCGAAGTTATAGGGGTTGAAAATTAAAAAAATTTTATAACAAATAGAATATGCTCGATATGGAAGTGAAAAAAATTGCATAATTAACAGTTTCAAAAGTTAAGTGATACATGTTTTTGCATTTTTCGAAAAAATGCATCCTTAAGGGTGTACTACCCTTACATCCGAATACCTTTAATTTCTGTAGATACGTATTTTTTTAAGTATCTATCTGCTAGAAAATATTCTTTTGGATATAGAACATATCGTGAAATTGTTTAAAAAGATTGTTATCAACACAAACAAAATCCCTTGAAAATAATCGATAGAACATATGATTCAGGCATTGCAGATAATGAAAATTCTTTTCTTGAGAGATCATTTCTGTGTGAGGGGTCGAAAAGTAGCATTTTTCACGATTTTGTTTCAACCGATTTTTTGATGTTTCATTAAATCACTCTTAAAGAATAGGGATGAATTCTTAACGTTATTTTCATTTTTTACACTGTTTTTTTTTCTATCATTGAAAATGTCCTATAAAAAAACGATGTGCACGATTCTAGCCGTAATTATTGTCTGAAACAAAATTTTAAAAAGATTATTAATTTGCATATGTGTCACTATTTTGCTACGGAGGGTTTATTTTTATTTTTATGTCTTTATTTTTTATTATCAAAAACTGTTGAAAAAATCGGCTAAATTCGTTCTCGTTTTGTTAGAGAAAAAGAAGTTTGTTATACACGTGATGTTTGTTGTTACAATCACGTAGCAGTAAATGAACTGATATCTTTTATCATTTCGAAATCTTTTATCATTTTAAAACTTGCAAAGCGCATTGTGATGTACCCGGATGTCAAAATATTACTGTTGTTAGGTGTTCATGGTGTAAAAAATCATTATGTTTCCAACACTTTTTTGATGATTTCCACTATTGTAAAGAATATAATGAATAATTTCATTTGTCAATCAAAAATACATCTGTACAAAATACAGCATATAAAATATAATAAAAACCATGATACAATAATTAGAAATATTAATATGGTAACAATGTGATTGAAAAGAATTTTCATTATCTGCGATGCCTGAATCATATGTTGTAACGATTATTATATATAACGAAGACGAAATCGCAATTTTTTTATTAAAAAAAATTTTTTCAAGGGATTTTTTTTTAAGTTGATAACAATCTTTTTAAACAATTTCACGATATGTTCTATATCCAAAAGAATATTTTCTAACAGATAGATACTTAAAAAAATACGTATCTACAGAAATTAAAGGTATTCGGATGTAAGGGTAGTACACTCTTAAGGATGCATTTTTGCGAAAAATGCAAAAACATGTATCTCTTAACTTTTGAAACTGTTAATGCAATTTTTTTCACTTTCATATCGAGCATATTCTATTTGCTATAACGTTTTTTTAATTTTCAGCCCCTATAACTTCGGCTTATCCACCCCCTCAGGGCTGAAAAAAATCGAGTAGTCATAACTTCTTATGAAGTGTGCAATTGGTTTGATTTTGCCCCCTTGTCTGCATATATATGGAACCGAATAACCTTCCCTAGGAGACCTCAACTTTAGGGGTGTGTTTCACCCCTTAAATATGAGTTTCCGCAAAAAAAAAAAATACGTTTCTCTTAGATTTCAATGTAGAATAATATGCTCCAAGCGGAGTAAAATCAGCGGGGTACACCTGGGAAGGTTTCCTTGTAAGTCCAAAGTCCAAGTTCGTCATATACACTACTACCTTATAAAAATTCAATAAACTGTCATATTGAATTCTAAAAACAATAAAAGCGAGTTTATTACTGTTCATATTTAAATTTGGTATAACAGTCGTGTAAAAATAGACTGATGAGTGTCGAGGAATTATATTATCCTCATAGCTTTATAGTAAAGTCTAGTCAACTAATTTGTCTTCGTGTGAATTTGTAAGCTTACTATGGACACCTGATACGTCTACGTGTATATTATTGTGTCGTCAAACTGATCAAATCTGCGACGACGATTTATCCAAGGGCTCCGTAAAGGAAAAAGGAGGAAATCCGAAAATAAGGAAACTTATTAATAGGTAATTAGCCGCAGTGAGTAAACCTTCTTTCATCAATCAAATTTTCTTCTCATCACGGCATAAAAAAAAAATCAATACGGCTTTGCGGTCATTCCATTCCACATTCTCCCTATATTGAAGATGAGGCTTCCGTCCCTGGGTAAAGGGCTTAATTGCTTTGACCCGAAAGAGAAGCCGAATACCGTGTTACGCACTTATCAACCCCAATAATCTTGCGGGGACGTAACACATTCGCAAGAAATGGCGCAAATTAATAAAATAACTGCAATTATTATACAATTTAATTATTAAATATAAACAATGTCTATTTGGAATACCGGTAACTTTAGGTATAACTGTATAGTTTCAAGATCTTGTTTGCCCTGTCATGAGAGTGAGGGTGCGCTCTCGGACTACTTCGGTGCAAATAGAGTAAGTCAGAGTGAGTCCCGGGCCCATACGTGGCGGAAGTAAGCACCCCAAAACTTTAGAGTAAGTAAAATTATGAACGAGAGAAATAAACAATAATTTATATTTTCAACCGTGCTTTCTGCATGTAACAAAGCAGATGCAATTTAAACTACTTAGGGCCGAGCACGAAGGTTAATAGGATTAAAAATCATAGAGAAATGGAGCTGTAAAATGGCATATTACACTTCATACATATATAGGCCCATTAATAGCAACAACCAGCATCGCTACACACAGGAAATCAGAATTGGATTACCACAGATGTAGCATCTTCTGTTCAGAGGAATGGACAAATTGCTGAAAAGACATGAGGAAGAATTAGACATATTAGATCATTGGAGTCGAGAAGGGAGGTTGCAATTTCAACCATCCTGCTTAAGTGTTTATATATATATATTATATTAAGGTGCTTTATCAGTTGCGTGAGTGCGAGAGAGATAATTAAAAAGTAGATACATGTTTTTCTCGGATACGCTTAATATTTCAAAAAAAAAAAAAAAAAAAAAGTTTCACCTTATTCTCTGATAAAAGGAGAACAACATGTAACTTTTCTTTTTCTTGAAATATCAAGCCTCTCCGAAAACGTGCAGCAGGATTTTTACCAACCGTGTAGCTGATAGATCACTTTAAGAACCGCGGCAGCAACTCGACGCCAAAATATTAAAAAAAAAGCCAGCGCGAACCCTGCCGCACTCTCAGACTCGAATATGATGTCTTTCGGACTATTTTCCTTTTTCAAACTGCTCTCACGAAGAAACGGGTTGAGTAAAAAATCTGACTGTAGCCAACCCATGAAATATTTTTTTTTCCTTTCCATTGGTCCTTGTTACAAGTCGATCCGTCCACCCAATGCCGAGATATCGTAATTTTCAGAATTAAAATCGGACGTTTTGGGCCACTTTATTTCTTGGAGTCAGAAAGGCGCAAATCGCGCTTTTTTACATTTATATATATATACGAATGTCGGAACCAAAATTTTCCATTTATCGTAAAATCCAATGGCCCTAAGGACAGAAGTGTTATGTACTACCACAATATCATGAATCAACCGATTATCCCAGACGACATTTAACCGTCCGGTCAGTAACCAAACTTTCACCATTCGTTCAATAACCGGGTACCCGGGTACCCACCTACTGCGCGCCACATGGCTAAGCGGTTAGTCAGCCGGCTTCGTGGAATGTGAAATAACAATAGCGAACCCCAACGGTCATCGGGTGCTCAGGTACCTGCCTACTGCACAGTCACGTGAGTGGTGGATGCCCCCACCCCCCCGTCGCCACGAACAACAAAGAAGAAGAACGATCGTCAGTCGTAAGGTCGTGTTGGAGCCGAGCAGATGCTAAAGCAAGTTTTCTAAACGTAGTGAAAAGAACAAAATTATAACGTACAAAATCGGGACAAGTAAGAAAATGTTACTATTTAATTAAAATTCACACAGTATATTCTCTGACTTATACTGGATGTGCCCTCCAAATTTTAAATCGATCGTCTACACCGTTTTCATGAAAAAAAAATACTAAAAAAATACTTCTAGTTTCGAGGCTTTCACGGCCATTATTGTTACAATAGTTTATGGCTTCCGGATGGATGCCGTGTAGAGTTTCAGCATATTGCCGATGTTTCGCAAACGTTCTAGTTTGCATCATCGGGACTGAGAGCTCCGACACTAAAGCTTCCTGGTCTCAGGTAGTCTTTATATACACATGGTCCTCATTCCGGATGACTGCACCAGCAATCAGAGATTTTGATTAATCAGCTGGTCAATTAAAAAACCGAAAGGACGGTGTGCCAGATTGGGTGGACCTGGTAACCTCCGTCTCTGTTAAGGTTGTTCGAGTGTTTTCGGATTTCTAGGTCTTCTCTATGTTTCCAAGAGAAATAACTCAGTGGGTTGGCCAGCATTTGAGCTTTGTCGAAAAGCATGGAGTGTCTAGTTTCCATCTTATGTTCGGCTAGTACTGACTGAAGAATATGGCCATATCTGACACACCGTTGGTGTTCCTTGACTACCTAAGACCAAGTAGCTTCAGTATCGGAGCTCTCAGCCCTGATGATGCAAACTGCAACGTTTGCGAAACGTCAGCAATACGCTGAAATTCTACACGGTATCCATCCGGAAGCCATAAACTATTATAACTAAAAAAATAGTTTTTAACACGGAGAGATGCCTACGGTTATTGGTGGACGACAGTTTTATGAATGGAATGGTGAGAAAAAATGTTAAAAACTTGTTGAAAAACTGCCAAACCACTAAGTACACTATTGCAATTACGATGTCCAAAAATTAAATGATTCGTCTACATCGTTTATTAATTATTCACTTATTCATTAACGAAAACGGTAAATTTTCCCCCCATCGACCGAACGTACAGGTAAAGTGTGGCAACATCGCGTGAGTGCTGAATGGCGCTCGTGTTTGAATGCAATTAGACGCCGCCGCGCAAATATACGTTTAAAAAATATATTTCTGAGGGAAACGATTCAATTTATCCTTGATTATGCAAATATTGTTTCATCTCAAAAACTTGTTACCATTTCCTAAAAACAAAGTTTTTTTTTTCAAGAAATTGCATGAATGATTGTGCAAGCAATGAGAGAACACTTGACAGCAGTGTCACCAACCATGAAAACAAACTCACTATTCAGTTCTGAGGTCTGTTGCCGAAATTATCGAAATATTTTTAATATCAAATATTCGTGATATAACGTTGAATTGACATCCAAAGAATATTAGTGCGTGTACGTCAAGATAATAATATTCCGAATTCTCCGTTTCAAAATTTCTCACAGTAATAACTTTCTCTTTAGGCGAAATATTACTGTGTAGAAGTTGGCTCCCTGCTCCTGAACAATAGAATTTCCCCCTGATTCCTCCCAAAGATAAACTGTCCCAAAACTCCTTAATTCCCGTGAAATCACCCTCCACTCACAGAAATGAAACGGCATTCGGCAGTAAACAGCTCCAGTCATAAAAACAAGACCTTGATATAAGACGATAATATTCGGTTTTATGGAAAGCCATACAATATCTTCTATCAGCCCACCCAACCCCATCGAAAAGGGGAACTACTACTATCGCCATTTTTACAGAACAATATAAAGCCAAGAGATCTCGCAATCGAAAGGCAGTTAAAAATCCGCTGTTACAGAGTGCAGTCACGACTCGTCACCAGACAGTACCTTTTGGAGAAGTATTACTCAAGGGTTCGAATCAGAGGAAGTCTTATTTTATATTACGTATATCCTCCAAGGCATTCTTTGTGTTTCATTACTCAATGTGTAATGCGTCGACAACTGATTTGAGGGTAACATAGGCGTGTTTAATGTCAATAGTCCAGCATCAGGGTTGTAAAAGAAAAATTGTTTGTCGAATAAAATAACCAAAGTGAGTTACAACTTCTCGACACCCTCATTTTCCGTATTATTGGCGTTACTTTCGTCCCTGGGTAAAAGGTCTTAATTGTCTTAACCAGAAAGAGAAGAAAGTAAGGGAATGGTATTGCATTCTCATATATGGCCAACACATTCTCGTATGACTAACCCATGAGAACTTAACATAACCCCGTCACCAGGGTTTAGCCACAAACGCATTTTTTGCAAAAAAAAATTCTTAAAATTTCGTCTGTCTACTTTGTAAAAAAATTGAAATGAATATTGGAGATAGCGGATTAAATACTCTATTGAGGGTATCAGTAACCCACTACCCGCCTATAGTCCAGTCACCTTAGGAAAAGTTTTATTCAAGAGGTGTAGAGGTTAGCCAATAGCTAACCTCTACACCTCTTGAGGTTAGCCAATTTCCAATTTTTTTCACGCGAAAAAAGTGGCACACAACCGTAACGTGGCTTCGTGAATAATTTCCGGTACCGAGTGAATTTCTGAAACCATTCCACCAATTTGTTAAAAAAAATTTCATGGTCATTACCCAATTATCTATTGTGTATGTCAGAGGATTTTTTGTCTATAACTCTTAGTTTTTTGTTTTCAACAGAAAACCAATCAATTTTCATTCAGAAATTATCATTTCTTTGTAAAAGTTCACTATTTTATCAAAAGTGAATCTTTTTAAAATCCGCAAAAATGTTAGTATGTAATGTTATATTTTTCTCCATTACTGTTGTCAGTTGACTTTTTGGCGGAGGTACACCCGATGCCGTTTTCTTAAAATGTTCGTTTTCAACCACGAAAAATCTTCATCTCATTACTCGAATGGTTTTTCAAAAAAACAATTTTTTTACTCACGAATTCTTCAAACTTTCGAGGTGTATATGTCCCCTCAATGAACACCCGATAAGTGTCTTGAAATTTTGTTTCCTCCCCTTATCTCAAGGGAAAATTTGAAAAATTGACCTACCATCCTCGGTCTCTCCTGCTTCTAGATTTCAACTCGACTTCACCCGAAAACACAAAAACTCATCGACTATTCTTTTCGTTAAAATGGAAAATTAAAAAAAAAAAAAGGTTAAATGTTAGTTTTCAGGATCGGGTGTTGAAGTCGTTGCCGGATGAATAATCGCAACGTAGAAGAAGATCTAACGACAACAATAGAGTTGTCACCGTTATTATTTTTTAACAAATTTTCGTCACGACGATGTCTTTGATGTTGAGAATAACAATGTTTCGAGTCAGGATCCTTGTACGTGTTTTCGTGTCGCACACTCGCGCTCGATGTGCGACAAGTTGCGAGGCAAATCTGAAAACGATCAAGGTTTCGTAGCCTCGGCCTGATTGCATCTTCGCCCCGAGCGCGACCCTTCGAACTATCCCGACGTTCTCTTTCGCCAATATTTTTTTTGCCTCGTCTCTGTAAAATCAAGATATAGTTGCTCATACCCGAAATTTTAGCAGATCTTTCATCTTTAATAAGCTGATATTTTTTAAATTTTGTTATGCATTTATTTCGCTGCCTCACCTTGCCGGGTTGAAGACAGCAGGATACGCAGTATTCATAAATTGCACAGCAGCCCTGAGGATTGCACGTGTCGCAGCTGTATCTTTTTCTTTTTGAAGTAAAGGGCGCTACTTCATCAACGCTCTCTTCTTTTGCCTTTTTTAATGGTGTTAGACTACAGCAACCTGTGGGTAGAAGCTCAGAGCGGGAACAAACGAAACCGCGCTCGTCGACGATAAGTGCTTTACCCTAGTGAATAATTGTAAATTATTATTGATGATATATTATCAATTGGATTAATATTTTCAAAATACAGTCACGTCCACTTGAAACGCATCACGTAGCATTGAAACGCAATTGAACGCATATCCATTCGAAAATTTCAATTTCAATTGCATTTGAAAATTTCAAATGGATGTTACTTCACCAATTAGTTTTTCGACACATTACTCCGGCCAAAGAGGTCATTTTTGTCTAATTCGTTGTTCGCCCAATCAAGACGTTAGGAAAAATCTCAAAAAATGTACGTAGTCAGTTTGGTCCATATACTAGAATGCTCTACTCAGACATTGCCAAAGTCATTCGCTACAATATATTTTTAAGTATAATTACAAGAAAAAAATTCTGATTCCGGAATCAGAATATGAAAAGAGATCATAGAAAGAAAAAGAAAAATATTGGGTTTTAAACTTAATTCCCGCTACTTTTCAATAAAAATAAAAAAATTATTCATAGTTTACGGTACATTCTATATTATTCGAAGTATTGTCCTTCAGAAGCTACGACCTTTTCCCATCTTTCACGCAATAAATGGATTCCACGCCAATAGAAATCGTTGCTTTTTGAGGCTATCCATTCATCGATCCATTTTTTGATATCTTCAAAAGACTTGAAATGCTGGGATGACAAATCATTCTGAATCGCTCGAAACAAATGATAATCAAACGGTGCTATGTACGGTGAATACGACGGGCGAGGTAAGACTTCCCAGTTCATGCCCTTTATATACTTTTTTACGGTTTCTGCTATATGTGGCCGAGCATTGTCATGAAGCGAAATTAGTTTGTTATGACGTTTGGCGTACTCAGGCCGTTTTTTTTAACTACTGGTTGAGTTTCATTAATTGTCGTTTATAGCGAACACCTGTGATCATTTCACCTGGTTTCACCAACTCGTGGTACACCATACCTTCTTGATCCACTAAACACACAGCATCACCTCTTGAGCATGAATATTGCGTTTTGGCGTTGATGGACCTGGTTCACCTGGCAGTACCTATGCTTTTTTTTATTTGGAATTTTCATAATAAACCCATTTCTCATCGCCAGTCACGATTCGATGTAAAAATGACTTCCTTTTGCATCGTTCAAGCAGCAATTCACAAATCGTTTTTCGCTTTTCGAGTTGTCTCTCGTTTAATTGATCTGGTAACCAATTTCCCGCTTTTTGAACCAGTCCGAGATTATGTAAACGTTTGCTAACAGCCATTTCAGTAACGTTTAACGTATCAGACAATTCTTTGAGGGTCTGATATCGATGTTCATTGAGTAAGGGCTCCAATTCTTAATCTTCAAATTTTTTCGGCTGTCTTGGACGTTCTTTGTCTTTAAGGTCAAAATCGCCACTTTTGAATCGTCTAAACCTATCTCTGCACGTTGTCTCAGATAGAGCATGTTCACCATAATCTTCTTGAAGTAAGCAACGACTTTCAGCAGCACTTTTTTTTTAATTAAAGCAAAAAAGCAAAGCTTCCCGCTATTACGTTAACATAGATCTTAATATACATCAATATATAATTATTGCTATTACATAACTAAGAGCATCACGCTAGAGAGCAATATCCCCTGGTCACTTCCAATATCGATAAAGACGCGGGGTCCCCCGCATTCACCACGGAATTGGTCACCGCGAAATAGATGACATCACGCGCATAAAAGGCCTGTGCCAAGTTAGCCGGCCGCATTAGAAACACGTAGAATGCGTGTTTCTAATGGTAATTCTTCACTCTCAATATTCATAAAAGATACACCAAATTTATGACATACTTGACCTCGATCTATGTATCCAGCATTTTTACCGTCATTAAGTGACGAAGAATTCACTCCAGAAAAGTCAATTTTCCCCTCCTATTCTCAATACTAATGACCAACGCTGACTAAAGGAATTAGCGAAGTCATAAAAACCGGAAACTGATAAAGATCTAAAAAGCTTCTTTATTAGAACTCTTTCAGTTTTTCAATATCTAAGGCATATTTTTAACATGCCCCTACCAAACTTAACCTAAATTCTATTATTCCTGATCCAAAAACCATACAAAAGAGCACCAACGATCGAACAGAGCAGTAGTTACATTTTCATTGCTGTACGGTGAACTTCTGCGCGACAGCACTGCGGGACTCTAACTTATTGTCGACGAAAATTGTTGTAAACATTGTCCGACAAAACTAATCTTGGGCTTCATCGAAGACTAATAAATTGTGAGTATCTCTTAAAAACCTTTATTGAGTACTTTCATTCGCTTGGGCCTCACAACCCCAATCATCCTTCTCCTAAGCGGTAAAAACTTGGCAAGGTTTCCAACCCCGAGTAAAGGGCTACCCAGCCTTGATTCAAATGAGAGATCGAACTAATAATGTCCGTCAGATATGAACTTAGTAAATACCTGATGGTTTAACAAGATTCATCTGGGATGTGAACACCGCATATGCTGTTTCGTTGGTTCAAAACCTAACATTTTCGATATTATAAAAAAAAGTAGTGTGTACAATTGAATTCACTCTCGAATACTGAATATTGCAGGTTATGTCCAATACTTCAATACAGTATAGTTTTAGTGTTACTTCTACGAAAATAATACTAGTTACCCTATCTCATATAAAACAGTGGGAATTAAGTTTAAAACCCAATAAAAGATAGAGGAATACAAAAAAAATGCCACATTTATTAAACATCACCAGATATATTATTTTCAGTCATTACAAATTGGAATGTTCCCAGATTAAAAACTCGTAACTAAAAAAAATAATAATTTGTTCAAAAAAGAGGATATGTAGCAATGTGTCCTTGAATGTGAAACAAAATAAAATGCGCTGTCCTGCTTAACAGGAATTTGTGAATGGTCCATTTTTTTTTATTTTCATAATATTATCAAGGCAAAAAGACATGGCGACCAACGAGAATTTGAGAAAATTCATTGAACATCACAATGACACGTTTATGACAATTTTTAAAAATTCGTTCAAATTATCGCTCGGTGATGAGCTGACGTTCTCAGTCAATGACTAGAATGGAGGTGGGTTGACAAGTGTCACAGTACTCACAGAAATTCAAATTTCATGGAGACAATAATGACCCCCCTGACCGGGTAAGAGTTAACAATTGTACAGAGTATTGCATATTGCAAATATATATATAAATGTTTAATTTTGTAAAAAAGTACCTGAATGGAATTGCGACAAGTACGTGCAATGACGAAAGTATCGTTAGAATCAGTATTAGCTCGAGCATTCTCGAAAGCATCTTCATTTTCAGTCTCATAATTCTTTTCCATTTGTAACTGCCAAGCAATATCTTTAGCTGAGCCCTTAAAAATGTCTTCGTCACCATTGTCATTATAATCGACTATTAGTGAATCCTGATTATCAGCAAACATGTTTTCATCTGGGTCTTCTTGAATCCGAATCCTTCTTAAGGAATCCCCCAATTTCTGCGAATGAAAGCGGTAAAATTAATTTTGTAAGAAGCGTATTGTTGTTCTTTCAAAATAATAATACGGGTGAGGAAAAAGCAAATGTTACCTCATGAGACAACAATGATATAGCACAGTACGTGAGAGAAAGAGCGAATATTATGCCGAGGACCAATCGACGCCGCAATAACCTGATGAGACTCGCCCAATTTGGCATATTTTTCAAACGAGCCACAATCTGTTTTCATAAACGAGCCAGTCGAGTAAATTGCACGTTATACGACCGGGGGATCGTATCGATCAGAATGGTCCATTTCAACCGATGGCCAATGATCCCAGCATCGAGGCATATTATCACGCACCTCGTTCTTATTTAAAACGATCGTTGAAACAATGAGTGTCAATAATAAAAAAAAAAACAACTCGTGGACGATCTAAATAAAACTTAAATAAATTTAATTTTGAGGTTATGTTTATCGTAATAACGAACAACACGAAACATGGAGGCTAGAGTGCTGGAGTAAGGAGTGCTCACTCGGTAAGGTGAATTCGTTGATTTGGTCTTTTGCGGTGCAGCCGAAATTTGGTTCCTGTATGGTGGCGCTGGCGTCAGGGATGGAAGATACATGTAAATGAGTTCTGTATAGTTAGCAGACGAATTTGACAATATTAATTTTTTATTATTGCTATATTTTGGGAATTATTTATGCCATTTATTGACATTAATATCATCATTTTCGAAATAATAGTTTATTGATAATAAATAAAAATGTATTGGGCGTATAGTTAGCAGAACGTAATGCAAAGTTCTTTTTTTTTTTAACAATCAACTAGAAATCATTTGGGAAACATATTAGTAATGCTACAATAATTTGCGAAGTAATTATTTTATCACGATAACGCAAAACCTAAGTCAATCAATTATTCCAAGAGAAATCCACCGCTTTCCTAGGGATTTTCTGGTATACCCCGTCTCTCATCTCTCATTGGATATCGCTGCTGAGTGCGTGTAGAAGTGTGCTGTGGCTATAACCCGTCAATTAATAATTGTAGTTATATCAACCATATCAACAATGAACAATATCAATTTGGTGCGAAAACGTCATCATGTGTTATTCAACCTCTTGAAAAATAAGTATGGATGAGTGGAAAATATACAGTGGAAACGTATACCGGTAACGTAAAAGTCGATAACGAAATAGAACACGTAATGTTTAATCTGATCGACGAAGCTGCTTTCCTTCAACCTTATCTAATCATTATTTATCATTAATTATAATTAATTATAGTTAATATATATATATATATATATATATATTATGTAAGGGAATCGAGTAATTTGATAAGTAAAATAGGTAGGGTGGGTTTGGGTCATCTTGCGGTTGTTTTTTGAATAGTTGGACATGTGGAAATAGTATTTTTACATGGCCAACTATTCAAAAAACAACCGCAAGATGACTCAAACCCACCCTACTATTTTTACAGTCATCAAACTACTCGAATAACTCTTAAAAACTTTGATGACCGTCATCAAAATGACCAAAAGTCTTCAAAGTACACGAATAACTCTTAGAAAAGTAATTAAACTACTCGATTGTCGTACATGGTAGCACGTCTAAATATCACAGTCAAAATTCACACGACAAAATATCACGGACAAAATATCACGATGCTCAATGTTGTGTGTATATGCTGTGAGTGTTGTACATAGCAGAATGGATAACGGTTCGTAGTTACGCCAGAGTGGTGGTGATTCCTGATGTACGCGGACTATTGTATGTAGATAATCATAATGATAATTTAGTATCGATTCGCCTTGAGTCTTGATTAATTGTATTGAATTTGAGATTGATGATGTTGCCGGATATGAAACGTTGATTGAAAGCGAATATTTTAATAAACACGCCGAGGTATTGAAGAACTAACATAAGTTGTGTATTTTGAAGAAAATGATATCGGTAATGCATTGACTCAAACCCACCCTACTTTTTTCACATGCCCAACTATTCAAACAAAAACCCAAAGACGACCCGAACCCACCCTACGATTTTCACATGTCCAACTATTCAAACAACAACTCAAAGATGACCCGAATCCATCCTACTATTTCCACACGTCCAAGTATTCAAACAACAACCTAAAGATGACCTGAACCCACCCTACTATTTTCACATGTCCAACTATTCAAACAACAATTCAAAGATGACCCGAACCCACCCTACTATTTCCACATGCCCAACTATTCAAACAATAACCCAAAGATGACCCGAACCCACTCTACTATTTCAACACGTCCAACTATTCAAACAACAACCCAAAGATGACCCGAACCCACCCTACTATTTCCACATGCCCAACTATTCAAACAAGAACCCAAAGATGACCCGAACCCACCCTACTATTTCCACATGTCCAACTATACAAACAACAACCCAAAGATGACCCGAACCCACCCTACTATTTCCACATGTCCAACTATTCAAACAACAACCCAAAGATGACCCGAACCCACCCTACTATTTCCACATGTCCAACTATTCAAACACCAACCCAAAGATGACCCGAACCCACCCTACTATTTCCACATGTCCAACTATACAAACAACAACCCAAAGATGACCCGAACCCACCTTACTATTTCCACATGTTCAACTATTCAAACAACAACCCAAAGATGACCTGAACTCACCCATTTCCACATGTCCAACTATTCAAACAACAACCCAAAGATGACCCGAACCCACCCTAATATTTCCACACGTCCAAGTATTCAAACAACAACCCAAAGATGACCTGAACCCACCCTACTATTTCCACATGTCCAACTATTCAAACAACAATCCAAATATGACCCGAACCCACCCTACTATTTCCATATGTCTAACTATTCAAACAATAACCCAAAGATGACCCGAACACACTCTACTATTTCCACATGTCCAACTATTCAAACAACAACCTAAAGATGACCCAAACCCACCCTACTATTTCGACATGTCCAACTATTCAAACAACAATCTAAAGATGACCCAAACCCACCCTACTATTTCGACATGTCCAACTATTCAAACAATAACCCAAAGATGACCCGAACCCACCCTACTATTTCCACATTCCCAACTATTCAAACAACAACCCAAAGATGACCCGAACCCATCCTGCTATTTTCATATGTCCAACTATACAAACAAGAACCCAAAGATGACCCGAACCCACCCTACTATTTCCACATGTCCAACTATACAAACAACAACCCAAAGGTGACCCGAACCCACCTTACTATTTCCACATGTTCAACTATTCAAACAACAACCCAAAGATGACCTGAACTCACCCATTTCCACATGTCCAACTATTCAAACAACAACCCAAAGATGACCCGAACCCACCCTACTATTTCCACACGTCCAAGTATTCAAACAACAACTCAAAGATGACCTGAACCCACCCTACTATTTCCACATGTCCAACTATTCAAACAACAACCCAAATATGACCCGAACCCACCCTACTATTTCCATATGTCCAACTATTCGAACAATAACCCAAAGATGACCCGAACACACTCTACTATTTCCACATGTCCAACTATTCAAACAACAACCTAAAGCTGACCCAAACCCACCCTACTATTTCCACATGTCCAACTATTCAAACAACAACCCAAAGATGACCCGAACACACCCTACTATTTCCACATTCCCAACTATTCAAACAACAACCCAAAGATGACCCGAACCCATCCTGCTATTTTCATGTGTCCAACTATACAAACAAAAACTCAAAGATGACCCGAACCCACCCTACTATTTCCACATGTCCAACTATTCAAACAACAACCTAAGTTGACCTGAACCCACACATTTTCACATGTCCAACTATTTAAACAACAACCCAATGATGACCCGAATCCACCCTACTATTTCCACATGTCCAACTATTCAAACAACAACCCAAAGATAAACCGAACCCACCCTTCTATTTTCACACGTCCAAGTATTCAAACAACCAACCCACCATGACCCACCCACCCTACTATTTCCACAATGCATTACGCAAATTCCGGCAGGTCGATAATGCGTGCTGATTTTTAGTTTAGCGTTTGCTTGCGTGTTTCTAATAAAATAATTTCATTGTGATATATTGTCGGGGTCGTTTTTTGTCGTGTGATATTTTGTACGTGTGATGTTTTGTCCGCGTGATATTTTGTCCTGTGATATTTTGTCCGTGTGATATTTTGTCGTGTGTTATTTTGTCCGTGATATTTTGTCAGTGTTTGTCAGTGACAAACACTGTCCGTTATAGTTTTGTCCGTGATAGTTTGTCAGTGACAAAATAATACTGACAAAATATCACTCGGACAAAATATCACACGTACAAAATATCACACGACGAAAAACTACCCCGACAATATATCACAATGAAATTATTTTATTTGAAACACGCAAAGAAACGCTAAACTAAAAATCAGCACGCATTATCGACCTGCCCGAATTTGCGTAATGCATTGTGGAAATAGTAGGGTGGGTTCGGGTCATCTTTGGGTTGTTGTTTGAATAGTTGGATATGTGGAAATAGTAGGGTAGGTTCGGGTCATATTTGGATTGTTGTTTGAATACTTGGACGTGTGGAAATAGTAGGGTGGGTTCGGGTCATCTTTGGGTTGTTGTGTGAATAGTTGAACATGTGAAAATAGTAGGGTGGGTTCGGGTCATCTTTGGCTTATTGTATGAATAGTTGGACATGTGAAAATAGTAGGGTGGGTTCAGGTCATCTTTGGGTTGTCGTTTGAATGGTTGGATATATGGAAGTAGTCGGGTGGGTTCGGGTCATCTTTGGGTTGTTGTTTGAATAGTTGGACATGTGGAAATAGTAGGGCGGGTTTGGGTCATCTTTGGATTGTTGTTTGAATAGTTGGGCATGTGGAAATAGTAGGGTGGGTTCGGGTCATTTTTGGGTTATTGTTTGAATAGTTGGACACGTGGAAATACTAGGGTGGGTTCGGGTCATCTTTGGGTTGTTGTTTGAATAGTTGGACATGTGAAAATAGTAGGGTGGGTTTGAGTCAATGCATTACCGATATAATTTTCTTCAAAATACACAACTTAGTTCTTCAATACCTCGGGATGTTTATTAAAATATTCGCTTTCTATCAATGTTTCATATCCGGCAACATCACCAATCTCAAATTCAATACAATTAATCAAGACTCAAGGCGAATTTGATACTAAATTATCATTACGATTATCTACATACAATAGTCTGTATATATCCGGAATCACCCCCGCTCTGGCCTAACTGCGAACCGTTATCCATTCTGCCATGTACAACACTCACAGCATACACACACAACATTGAGCATCAATAAATTCATGCCTGGCTGTGATATACTGTCGACGTGATATTTTGTTGCAGTGATTTTTTGTCATGTGATATTTTGTAGAGGTGATTTTTTGTTATGTGATATTTTGTCGCGGTGATATTTTGTTCGTGTGTTTTTTTGTCATGTTATATTTTGTCCGTGATATTTTGTCGTGTGATATTTTGACTATGATATTTAGACATGCTACCATGTAAGACAATCGAGTAGTTTAATGACTTTTCTAAGAGTTATTCGTGTACTTTGATGACTTTTGCTCATTTTGATGACGGTCATAAAAGTTTTTAAGAGTTATTCGAGTAGTTTGATGACTGTAAAAATAGTAGGGTGGGTTTGGGTCATATTGCGGTTGTTTTTTGAATAGTTGGACATGTAAAAATACTATTTCCACATGTCCAACTAATCAAAAAACAACCGCAAGATGACCCAAACCCACCCTACTATTTTTACAGTTATCAAATTATTCGATTCTCTTACATATAATATATATACATCTCTTACATATATATTAACTATAATTAATGATTAGGTAAGGTTGAAGGAAAGCAGCTTCGTCAATCAGATTAAATATTACGTGTTCGATTTGGTTATCGACTTTTACGTTACCCGTATACGTTTCCACTGTACGTTTTCCACTCATCCATACTTACTTTTCAAATGGTTGAATAACACATGACGTTTTCGCACCTAAGTGATATTGTTTATTGTTGATATGGTTGATATAACTACAATTAATTGACGGGTTATACACTTCTACTCGCACTCAGCAGCGGTAGCCAATGAGAGATGAGAGCCAGGGTATACCAGAAAATATCTAGGAAAGCGGATTTCTCTTGAAATAATTGATTGATTTAGGTTTCGTGATCGTGATAAAATAATTACTTCGCAAATTATTCTAGCATTGCTAATATGTTTCCCAAATGATTTCTAGTTGATTGCGAAAAAAGAAAGAACTTTGCATAACGTTCTGCTAACTATACAGCCAATACATTTTTATTTATTATCAATGATCTATTATTTCGAAAATTATGATATTAGTGTCAATAAATGGCATAAATAATTCCCAAGATATAGCAACAATAAAAAATTAATATTATGAAATTCATCTGCTAACTATACAGAACTGTATAATGTATATCGATCCCCCAACACACGTGAAGCTACTTGTCGATACACAGAAAATCCATAGAAAAGTGTTCCACCGACGTCGCCAGCGCCATCTCGACAGGGACACAATTTTGGCTTCACCCAATCCTATGCAATTTGTTGCACGGAGTGAGCACTTCCGGGCGCCTCCATCAAGAGCAAGAGACTCGGTAGAGTCTCGGGACAAGTACATTTGCAGCTCTGTCGTCTGCTGGCCCGAGGCTTGCCGAGTATATCATCACTGAATAAAACGATTCGCGGTGGTGGGGGTAAAAATTGAAAATCATTTTCTTTAATTACGGAACTCAGGAAATATATCATGATTTGAAAATTGAACTGGAGACTAATTAAGAAAAAGTCTTTCGATTGAGCCTTAAATCAGCACGATTGATGCCGTATTTGCTGAGAAAAAACTGCACGGGCTCAAGTCATGCTAAGACTCTAACACATAGAAGTATTTGGTGTGTCTGTATATGCGCGCAGTGACACAATCAAAGGCCTCTTGATACTATTGAGTTTCTGATTGGTCGCGACTGTGGCTATTCCTCTGTACCGATACGGTGGAAAGTTTGAACGTTTGACAGTAATTTGACAGTGCGAAGTGCGGGACGTGTGGTGGATAAATTTCGGAAAAAAAAATTTATTATTCGAAAACCGGTAATAATAATAATAATATTTTCGTCTCGCTCGACCGCAGCAATTGCTGAATTTTGGAATCATAAGCGAAATAAAAATGATAACCTCGGAATTTTGGAATTTGAGCGAAAAATATAACCTCAATACTGAGTGAGGTTACCATGTTTATATCGCTTTTGATTCCCAAATTCAGCAATTTGTCGATATTCCTCGACCCGGTAAGTTTTTTCAGTAAAAAAAAATTAAAATTAGCAGTTTTGTCCGATCTGGAATCACGGGTGACAATATTTTATTGAAGTTGTATATATTTAAAAGTTTGATCGGAGTTTCGTAAACAGTGCGGGATGTGCGAGTTTGAAGTTATTTCGAAGTTCAGTGGAAAAAAAGTGTTAAGCATTGCATTTATACGATAAAATTATACTTGTTTGAAAATTATTTATAAGTGTTTTGATTACCCAGCTGCGAGAAAAATAGATTCGTTAACCTATAACTTCAAATTTTCTTTTTAATCAGAAATTTTATTTTTTAATAAGGCAAGAACACGAAAATATTGTATATATGTTGATGAATTAAAATAAACAATGGAAAACTTTGATCAAATAAATGTGTGCTAATTAGATTTATTGTGTCATCATTATTTTCATAAGTTGTCATATTTTTCTTTATTCAGTTTGGTTCTGACCTTAGGTCCCTTTTTTACCTTATCGGTACACAGTGGATCCATATACCAAGTTTCATCATTTTGTTGGACAATATGTGTGCTGTACATTTCTACTTATTTGCTTTGACTGCGGCAGCATGACTTGAAAAATTTATAACAAAAAGTCTTTAGTTGCTTATTTATGGATGGGATAAAAATGTTTGTCGTTGTGACGTAATGGATACATCCAAACTTTAGGAAATTTTTTGGGCCCAGTTTATGTTAAGTTATTCACTTTCTGCTTCGGTTGCGGCATAATAAATTCTAAAAGTTATTTCAAAAAGTCTTCGGGTGCTCTTTTTCTGATGGTATCAAAATTTGTATCATCAAGATGCAGCGGGCACCTGCAAAGTTTGACAACATTATGAAGTGACATGTATGTTGAGTATTTTCACATTTTGTCTGAGATTGTAGCATTATTAATTGAAAAATTCATTACAAAAAGTCTTCGGCTGCTCGTTTTTTGATGCGGTCAAAATGTTTGTCTGCGAATCGCCATAGAGACATTCAAAATTTCTAAATTTTATTAGACCCTGTGCGCTATGTTCTTTTACTTTTCTTTATTATGTGTCATAATAGATTTAAAAAAATTGTTTCAGGAAGTCTTTGGGTGCTCTTTTCCTGATAGTATCAAAATTTGTATCATTGGTATGCAGCGAATACCTACAAACTTTGAAATTTCTGTGAAGCGGCATGTGTGCCAACTATTTCCACTTTTCGGCTCTGACTGTGGCATATGAATTGAAAAATTTGTTACAAAAGTCTTCAGCTGCTCATTTCTGAATAGGATTGAAATTGCTGTTTTCGAAACCCAATGCATGGATACATCAAACATTTTTAAATTCTGTTGAGCTTGAAGTGCGCTGTGTTTTTTCTCCTTCCGCTTTTAGTTCTGGCATAATAAATTTAAAAAGTCGTTTCAGAAAGTCTTCGGGTGCTCTTTTTCTGATAGTATCAGAATATAGGTACTTGGAATGCAGCGGAATCCTGCAAACTTTGAAAATATTGTGAAGCGACATGTGTGCTAAGTATTTCCACTTTTCATCTTTGATTGGGGTAATATGAATTTAAAAAGTTGTTATAAAAACTCATCAGATGCACATTTTTGGATGGGATAAAAATTACTGGCTTCAGAATGCAATGGATATATCCAAAATTTTCCAATTTTGTTGGACCAAACGTGCATTATGTTTTTTCACTTTCCCACTTTAATTTTGGTAAAATAAATCAGAAAAATTGGTTTCATTCAGAAAGTCTGTGGGTGCTCTTTTTCTGATAGTATCAAAAAATGTAGCAATGGATGCAGCGGATGCCTGCAAACTTTGAAAATTTTGTGAAAGGACATGTGTGCTAAGTATTTCCCATGTTTGGCTCCAATTTGGCATCATAAATTGAAACATTTTCATTTAGAAAGTTTCCTTCGATAGTTGCTCAACTATTTTCAGTCCATTCTCTTAATAACTTATTCAATTTTCTTGGGCAGGATCCTGGTTTGAATTTGTCTGCTTTGTTCAATATATTGTTTCGGAGCGCCTATAATAACATGCTGTTTGAACTTTTTGAAATTCAATGAAAATATGAGAATAACTGCCATCTCTTATTCTCATGGTATTGACTTCTTCAATGGTATTGACAAATATCATGACTTTACCTCGTTGTTGATAAAAAATAAAATCGAAAAATGCCTCAACTTTTTTCAGAATAGCTTCGATGTATTTTCTCTAAAATGATGTAAAACTGATTTTTTGATTTTAAATTATCAAAAGTAAAAAATTTTGGAACGGAGTTTTTCTTCCATTTAAATGTACTGAAAGCTAAAAGCTGAAACTGGAAGTGTAATAGTTTTTACCACGAGTATACAAATGTATAACAAAAAGTTACTGCTATTCAAATATGTTTATTCAATAAAAACAAATTTAACTAGCTATAAACTCTGCAAAAAACTCTGCCTGCTCTGAACTGGCACTCAAAAAGTTTGTAAATTCAACTATTTGTTTATAAACCAATTTGCATTCAATAATTTTTTATTGGGCTCCCAGTTTCCGATTTATTTGAACCAAAATCCAGTAAGGTAAAGCGACTTTAAAAAAAAAATTGACTGGCTTGAGAATAGAAAAAATTGACAAATTAAAAATTTCAAAATACGTGTCCCCTCGTTTCTTGTGCGAAAAATTGACTCGAAGTAAACGGGTCAAGGTTTGGGAATGAAAAAGTTATAATTGCCCAAAATGGAGTTTTTCCAATCTATATAAAGCGAAATGTTCGAAAAGAACGAGAAAAAACAAATCATATCCAGCACAAAAATTCCCCCTGGGAAAAAAACCTGGACAAGTACATTTGTTGACACCCGTTTCCGTATTTTCTTACGAAAATCTCTGAAAAAATCAAATCCTATCAAAAAGTAAGAAAAGTGACCAGTCTCAAAAAAATTATTAAATAAATTCTAATCACATAAAACAAAAATGAGTTATTCCTCGCAAAAAGCTAAGATTGGATTCTGTAGAAAGTTACAAAATAAATTGAGCTCTATATAAATATAAATTAAATATATATGAGGCATTCCGTACCGATTCGACCTGGGTCTAATGACCCTTCCATGCTTTGATTTGGCTGAAAAATTTTTTTTTCTTCAAATGACTGTCTCTCAAAAATCGACCAAATCGAACTTCTTTTTTTTTAGAAAAATTGGTTTTTTACCGTACTGTTAGAAAAAAAATACGAAAGAATAATTAATATTTGTATTCCATATTTTTTCTCAATTCAAAGCAATTTAAAGCAAAAAAACATTGGTTTTAGGATGATGGCCCATTTTTTTTTTTCAAAAATTCACAAAAAAACTTTGACAAATTATATAATTTTTAAAACCAGTCTCATCGTAGGCAGATTTTTTCTTATATTTTTTTTTTATTTTGAAAAAAAATTTCATTTTATTTTTCCAGTCAATTTGGATCAATATGAACTTTTTTTTAAATGTAGGTTTTCACCAGACTTTTGGAAAAAAATATGAAATAATTATTAAAAATCGTCCCCTATATTTTTTTTCAATGTTTAAGCAAAAAGTCATTAAATTTAAGATGTTGGATACTTTTGATTTATTTCAACAAATTCACAAAAAAATCCTCGACCAATTAAATGATTTTTGAGACCAGTCCCATCGTGGAGAAATATTTTTTCATATTTCTTTTCTTAGATTCAACAAAATTTTAATTTTTTTTCGTTTTCCTATATCGCAAAAAATCCTACAAAAAATCCAAAACCTCACTAAAAGGAATTTAAAAAAATGCTCACCTATTTTATTCACATCCCGAAGAAAAACCAACCATATGGATCACGAAGTATCCGGCCAAAAAACCAAACTTCACAATAAATGTGACTTTGAATTTATTTCCATAGAACAAAACAGGAATCAAAACATTAAAAAATTAGCGTAATTAAGATGAGAAAAATACTATTTATAATTTGTGTGTAAGATGTATTAATAGTCTAGAAAAAAATAAAAAAGGTCACCATCTAAGTTACGTGCGGCAGTAAAATTTATGATATCAATACTAGGACAACTATTTATTTGGTGCATGACTGAGAAGATATCAACATCGACGTACCAGCAACGTAGGGCATGCAGTTGGTGCATTGCTTCTGGGATCTCACAAGTCAAGTGGCTACGTGCAGAGCCAGTTGTTGGATGAGTGATCCCTTCCCTGTACGCGAAAACGTTTGAAGTTGGTTTGGCTATGGCGCATCCAATGTTGCCAAATAGTCTTTACTTATATGACCCAATGAAACAACATTACCTGCGCTATGGCGAAAACAACGAAAAATATTCAGAAACCAGCCGGAAACTCGACACACAAACGCAGTAACATTGAATTACGTTTTCACAAACATTTATTTTCGGAAATGATTTCATTTCTAAATTTAATTCCTGATGTTCAAGTATCGATTATTTTTATATGGGTGTCAAGCTAAGTTTCGCATATGATCCCGTGCTTTTGTAATGTTAAAAAAAAATCTTCAATTTATGTCCGTACATGATAGCACAGTTTTGTTTGATTGATAATAATTTGATTAACGTTCACCACCGTACGTTGAGCGTATACGCACAGAGTACTTGTCCGGCCCATAACTTCTTATTAAAATAATTAAGGGACCCCGGTGGTCTAGAGCTCGAAAATTGTAGGTATATTGCGGAATTTTTTTTTATCATAAAAATAAAGAAAAACGATACTTCAACTTTTCAGGCGTATTATAACATCAATTGTGAATACAAAAAAATTTATTTTGAAATAAAAAAAAAAATTTATTATAGTAGAAATGCCGCTGAAGTTGACCCTCTCGAAAAATTGGACCTGGACGATGTTAGTCATTTTGGATCTATTATTTATCTGAAAAATAAAAACCAGAAAAATTGTCAATCAGTATGAGTGCAGTTATGGACGGGACTAAAAAAAAAAAAATTGAAAATTGACAAAATGGCGCGCTTTTGAAAGTGAAGTTTTAAAAATCGGGGTTTTTTTTTACCAGTTATTTAATTTAAAAAATAGGAAATTATTGAAATAAAAACATGATTCTAGTCCCGTCGATAGCCATTCATGTTGTGAATAACATATCCAAATTTCAGGCGATTCGGTTGCATAGTTTTTTTTTCTATAACATGATGCCAAAAAAAGTAGTTCTGAGATAAATGAGTTTAAAGTTTTAGGTACAGATATTTTCAAAGATTGAACAAATTTTAAATACTTACAGTTAATCAGCGATTCCAGCACCATACAAAATCCCTTCTGAATGCTCGTACTCCTCGGCTATTTCACTCCTTTGATTTTTTCGAGCTGTTCGAGCTTGTTTCGAATTTTCTGTGCTTCGACGGTTGGCGATATATATTCGCCGCGTGTCACGGTCTCGCGCGAGTTGCTCTGCTTGTGGCCCGATGGTGATGCCCATGGTTTCCATAATTTTCAACAAAGCTGCAAATCCTTCATTGAACATACAGGCAGCAATATAAGAGGCGATATCAATGATTTTTTTGCCAACAAACTGATGCTTTGGCGCTAGTTGCCACACACAAGAGTTGAAACTTTCATTATTGTTCTGCGTATTACTACCAATACACCTTTCCAATAAATTATCTGCTGTTAATTCTTCATAAATAGGTTTTAATATTTCTTGTGCGTCATCGTCCAGAGCAGGTGCATGCATACAATACATCTATTGACGGAGCGAGCGGACCGCTCTCTACCTGCTAAACCGGCTGTAGAAGCAAGAATATTGTGAATATCCTTACGAAAATTTCACAGTATATTCTCGAAATACTATACTATCAAATTATATTAAAAAAAAAAAAATCGATTTTTTGAAAAATCTAGACCACCGGGACCCCTTAAATAAGACAATACCGACAATGAAAAAGTGCGTACTTATGATACTTGAGCTTTGAGAGACCCGTGATTTTTACTTGAATGAACAATTTTAATAAAAAGTTATGGGCCGGACAAGTACTCTGTGCGTATACGCTCAACGTACGATGGTGAACGTTCATCAAATTATTACCAATCAAACAAAACTGTGCTATCATGTACGGACATGTTGTCCGTACAACACTGACTGCACAAGGCACTCGACCAGTTTTGACCCTTCTACTGCCAATGTTCGTCCTGAATGTATTTCTAATTGAAACCCACTTTGGTCTGAATTGACTATGTTTTGTAAGCCATATTGTTCAATAAAAGGTTTAATTTTATTAACAAAATTATCTGCATCTCTTTTCAAATCTGCTCCTTCTTCTATAGTTTTTCGGGTTACGAATTTATTAATTTTTCGAGATGTTATACGGTGAGCATTCTTAAATTTCCACAACCACCAATCGGAAGCCTTAAACCGTACGTCTTTAAATCCCATCTCTTTCTGTGCCTGTAGGGCCCGCCTTCGAAGATCCACATCATGAACAATTAAACCGGCGTCAACAGCACTTTTCAGATTATCCAACGTAAATAGAGAAATGCGAGCTAGTTTTTCCATGTATGTCCCACCTTTATTGAATTGATGAGCCCAACGTTTTAATTGACTTTTAGATTTTACTTTTTTGAATCGGTGTTTGACACTATCTACGCTCAAGTTCTTTTTCTTTCCGCTCCTCCAAAATTCGACTGCTCTTCTTTTATAATCATAGCTCAAATCTTCTTCATCGTTCGAACATGTATCGGATGGTGTTCCAGGACTCCATTCCATCACATTATCTTCTATAGGATTCGCTTCACACTCTTTATAGGGCTCTTGAAAATCTAAAGTATTTTCTTCAATATATTCCACCCCATAAAAATCTTGCATACTTTGCAGTAAAATTTTTTCAATATTATTTTTCAATTCGCGTTCTTCATTATTAAGGCGTCTTCTCACTTTGGAAATTTAAAAAAATCGATTTTTTTTTTTTTTTAAATTTTGAAAGTACATATCTTCAAAAATGTCATCTCGAAATTTCATAAAGATCGGACGAGTCTAACTACATTTTTTGGCGACCGTTAGGTGACTACCTGAGAGTACCCGGCGATCCCTTTCACGCCGCTCGGACGGTCCCTGTATATCTGACTCTATACAATTGAATAGCCGTGTTCTTTTGTTAATGTAGTACCCCTTGCTTAGGTATATTCTGTTTTCGGGTCTATACTCATGTAATAAGACCTTAACACGTGCATTTTTCAAAAGAAAATCACTCGGCAACGATGCTAAACTGTTATTTCATCAGTCTAATTTGAAACTTCGTAACGGCAACATCTCTGCGCTCAGGATTGTTATAATGGATAAAAAGACTTCGCAACAAAGTGCCACGTGGCGACGTCCAAGTTCGAAATCTAAAAAAAGAAAATTTCGTGGAGTGCTTCCACACCAGTCTGAAGCAGATACGAGTCATGCTAGTGCGAGTGCAGCAAAATTAAAAAAATCGGACGATACAAGTTTCGATGTACACATCGATCCAACGGCTGGATATAGTATTATTCAGTTTTTTCTTGTTTTTTCTACATTACAACAATATGTGAAGTGTAAAGTTTGTAACAAAGATGTTTCAAGAAACATCATCAAGAAAAACCGTGGAAATTGCTTGCCAAACAGCGGCATGCATTTATAACGAAGGGCTACAACCTGTTTTAAAAATTTTGGAGGTGATGGGTGTCAAACTAGGCCCTATCGCCGTTCAATACGCCGAGAAACGCGACAGTGATCGCGTACGCGTAGGGAACCGCCGCAGCTCTAACGCTTCAAAAGAGACTAGGTCGAGACGAAGGGAAGCTACTTTGGACGAACACACCTTCTACGAAGAATCGGAAGGTCCATTGTATGGAGCAGGCATCGCTGATTAACCCGAGGTAAGGTTTTTTCATGATTTTTCTGCAACCAAAACTTTAAACGCAGTTATCTCAAAACAAGGTTTTTCGGTGCTTTGTTGATGAAATTTCGGAAACTATCCGGCCGATTGTCATGAAATTTGAATGACATATGCTTCATAGTTATGGCTATAGCGCATATCATCAGATTTTTTAAATTTTGATTTTAAGAATTTTTTTTTTACAAAAAACTGCAAAAAAATCGTGGTTTTTTTTTACTTTTTCGAAAAACGTGCGCCATTTTGTTATTTTCGCGAATATCAAAAATCTGATGATATGCGCTATAGCCACTGACATACTGAATCTAAAACAGTTTTATTTTTTTGTTTCAGACGACCCGTCTCGGAGATACCATCAACAAGCCACGACCATAACATTTTTACACGGGTTTTTCAATGCTACTGATGTATTATAATAATTGTTTAAAAAAATAAAATAAAAATTTTTTCATGTACTTGAAAGATGTGTTTATTACATAGGATCCGTTTTATCCCATAATTTTAAGCAAAAATCCTCGAAAAAAAATCGCAAAAACAGCCTATTTTTGAGGCGTTTAAAGTGAGAAGATGCCTTAATCGGGCTTTCAGCAATGTTCATCGCTTCAAACGTGATCAACAAAAGTCGTATAACATTTAATGGATTCACAATCATTTTATACTACGTGTACAATAACAGTGTATATTTCACTTCAATGTCCCGTGAGAAACTGATATTTGTCTTCAAAAATTGCTTTAAGAAATACGAAAATATACGCAGAACCTAAGCCAGATAAGTACGTAGCCAAAGCGATAAGCAAAGATACTGATCGAAGCACGTAGCTTAAGATATGGAGAAGTTACGTCCTATCTTTAAGTACCATAATTATGCATAACCACCACCTACGCATAACTATAACTACACACAAATGTATTTTTCGAATAATAGTGACATATTTGCTCTCGCTGGAGTAAATAACTTGAGAAATTAATGGACTCGGGGAGATAAGTAGGAAAAACAACAAGAGAGATTATTAAGAAGACAAGACGATAAGACAAGGTGATAACGAAAATGAGGTACACCATGGAGTTTAGTAATCGGTGCTGGGCGCCGAAACCGAGATAATGCTATCCAGATGTACTCCTATGTATCATTTAATATAAATTTACAAAGCGTAGCATTAAAGTGTGTACCATAATTTAATATACGTATGCATACGTACATATTATACTATTCTTTATACTGAAGTAAAATTTTTTAAATCTTGCTAAAAGGGGCTTAGCGGTAGGGATTCCCTTCAAATGTATTAAATTTTACGTTCTATGGTTCATCACAGTTGAACCTATGCTTTATTTCCTTCATAATAAATAAATCGTAACTCACAATGGGCCTATGTAGGAATTATCGATACGGGGATGATCTCACCTAGAAACAAGGTCAAAGATAAACTTATTTTCGTGTTTGAAGACATTTTAATAAATTATATACGTGGCTGTGCTGCCGTACAATAATATAATTGAGAAACAAACTCTTTAAATATTAATTTAAGGTATGGCAACGAAAGGGGTGGTTTGCCCCCCTCAAAGCGAATTTTTCGTAAAAACCCCAAAACACGTATCGACTAGTTCTTCGACCTCTACAAAATGCAGTTGGTTCCGTTCGAATCGGAACAATAGTTTTTACGGTACAAAATAAAATGATCAAATTGGGGGTTGTTAACCCCTTAAACACCCTTTCCCCTAGAAAGCCTAGATTGCGTTTTTGATGACTCATCAATGGAAACATTTCAGCGTTGGTTTCATTCGAATACGTCAAGCGCTTCTATTCGAAACTAAGAATCCACCCCGTTCGGTGCCCATCTTTGGGGGCTGTTTTCACCCCTTTAAACCGTTTTTGGACCGATAAAAAAAATACGTATCTCTTAGTTTTCGATGCACAACATATAAATTAGATCAAAATTGAAGGGGTCGACCTACCTAGGGTTCCTTGTCTGTCACCAAATAAATAGTTGTCTAGTATTGATATCATAAATTTTACTGCCGCACGTAACTTAGATGGTGACCTTTTTTATTTTTTTTTCTAGACTATTAATACATCTTACACACAAATTATAAATGGTATTTTTCTCATCTTAATTACGCTAATTTTTTAATGTTTTGATTCCTGTTTTGTTCTGTGGAAATAAATTCAAAGTAACATTTATTGTGAAGTCTGGTTTTTTGGCCGGATACTTCGTGATCCATATGGTTGGTTTTTATTCGGGATGTGAATAAAATAGGTGAGCATTTTTTAAAATTCATTTTAGTGGGGTTTTGGATTTTTTGTAGGATTTTTTGTGAAATAGGAAAACGAGGGACCACAACGTACTTGTCTGAGTTTTTTTCCCCCGGGAGGGGATTTTTGCCATTTAAATTTAGCCGGACAACTTGAACTTTTCTAATTTTTTATTAATCATATCTTTCGGTATTCGTTCAGTGGTCATCAGTACCGCGATTAAAATGTTTAGTAGTTACTAATTATTTTATAATTAAATAAATAAAATTTGGGTGCAAGTTGGCCAAACATTTTTTATTTTTCATGCAATCGATTAGATCAAGTGTTAAATCGATGTAGAATCGTTCGGTGGTCATGAATATGCAAATTTTATCGTTAAGTAATCAATAGATTATTGAATAACTTGAAAAAACGATTTCCGATCAGTCGGCAAGATTTAGCCGATCGAAATGATTATTACCCAACCAATTGTATTCTAATAAATTCCAATCGAAAGAGAATCGTTTGGTGGTGATTGGTAGCATGATTAAAACATTGAGTAGTGATCAGTTTAATTATATAGACCAAAAACCATGGTCACTAGCGAGCATCGAATGAGGAGGCTCTGATTGGTCAATAGAATTCAATGGCAAAAGAAACAGTAAAATTCGAATTTCTTGTTAATTCATAAATCAATTTCCTACAAATAGATTGTGATATGGAAAAAATATATTCTTTTTTATATTAATGTGCTTTATTGATCATGTGTTTTATGCCCATGTGCTTGTCGTTTATTATTAAAACATTAACACTATTCACTCCACCTAAGGAAAATTCGCCCCGAAAAATTCAGCTTCGGGAAAATTCACCCCCGGAAAATTCTCCCCCGGAAAATGCGCCCCCTATGCATTGAGCATTTTATATACGTATTATTAAAAAGGAACGAAGAATACTTTGTTCAAATATGTTTTTCACTTTAAAAAAATTGGAAATTTTTCATTTTAATTGTACTCAAAATTTCAGTGTATGTGTGTGGAATAGTGGTGTTACTTCCTATAAAAATTTCACAACATTACGTACATCCATACAACCCCTCCCACAAGGCATTTAACAGAGAGATAACGGGAAATCAATAAAAGCCCCAGCAAGGACATAAGAAACCGGAATACTTTAGTATAAGAAAACAAGGCGGAGAGAGGCAGGCACCATCGGTCAAGAATTTACAACCCCATATCACTCCAGTGGACCTTTTCCAAGACCTATACCCAAACCACCGACTCCCCACTGAACATCAGGCAGAATGTTCCAGAAATCACAACCACCCACCAGAAGATCATAAACAAGGAGAAAAAAAAACTTGGTTCATAAAAGCTAAGTGCCTGCACGCGCCAGCTCAGAAATAACGAGTTTCAAGGAAAGTGGCAAGAGGAGGTGAGGGCAAGTAAAAAGAATAGTTTTAATCAACGAAGGAGAACCAACATTGACTTTTGTTTTCACCCTACCTCTTTTGTCGTTCGACATTGCTAGTTGACTTATACCCATCCTACTCACCAACTTTTATCCCGCCAAAGTATATCGGAGACACAGATAAACCACTCAGAAGAAGGAACACTCATCCTACAAAATCGAAGGAGTGATGCCGATGCGACCAAGGAAAAGTCACCCCCTGATTGGAAAAGGGATTAAGGGGACAGAGCTAGTTGGAACGTCAAAAAAAAGGCCTTTTTTCCGATTTTTTTTGGTCAAACGATAAAATAATTCACAACAAAAGTTCTTCCGTTTAAAAGATACATATGTAATGTATATGTTGCAATTTTTTCAACGCAATACATATCGAAATAAGCTGGTGACCGTCAATTGCCGAGGACGCTGCAAAAAAAACACGGTTTGCGGTGATCAAGCTCACGCTGCAACGGCTCATCTGAAACAAAAAAAACGGAGGGGATTTTTAGTTAATGATATAATGCTCCGGTTGAACGAAGGGTTTTGAAAAATTTCCATTTTTCACAAAATGGCGGCCGTTAAAAGTCAAAAGTGTTTTTTTGACCAAAATATCAGTTCCATTTTTTGCTATTAAAAATAAAAATAATTATCCAAAAAAAAAATCCTTCGTTCATATGGAGGACTACCATGTATAGAAGAAGTGATATAAATTTCAACTCGATCGGTAAAGCCGTTCTCGAGCTACAGTGATCACCGACTTCAAAAACATGGTTTCGAGAAAAACGCACTTAAAGTTTTGAGTACGGTTTGCATGCAGATAAAAAATTTTTTTTGTAACTTACATAGAATCGTCTATTCCTGGGCCATATACTTCGCCTTCCTGCGCTTTGTTGGTGGTATTAGAAGCCACTTTTAGCTGCCGCCGAGCTACTCTCGCCTCTCGAGTATTTTCCAGGGATCGCCGATTAGCCTGCTTTATTCGAATAGAATCCTCGGCCTTGGCAAACTCGTGTGCGTACGGTCCCAACTTAATCCCCATGGCATCGAAGACTGCCAGCAAACCGTATGTACCCTCGTTGAAAGTGCAGGTAGCAATGTAAGCGGCTATGCTGACGGTAGTATAGCTGGCAGGTAAGGTTTTCGGCATGACCTTCCAAACAATTTGATTAAAACTTTCGTTGGTATTCTGGGTGAAACCTCCAATGCACCTTTGCAACAATTCAGTGTTTGTGAGACTTTCGTATATAGGCTTTATTGCATCGAAGACTTCCTTCGGCAACGCAGTGAAATCGTGTTTGAAAGATTTCAACGTTTTCTCGGCCTTTGCTCGTTGATATTTGCACCACGAGTCAGCACCTCGTGGACACTTGTGATGCTGCGGTTTCTCGTCGGTTGAAATCTTATGGTAGAGCGTAGCCCAAATAGCATCCTTCATTTTTTTGACCGAATCAGAGTTGTCACGAATAGCTTTGCCAAAATACACGGACAATTGGTCAATTAATTTAGCAGTCAGTTTCCCTCTACCGCCGAGTCCTTTAGTATCTTTTTTACACGATCGTAGACGGGTGCCCATCCGTTTTTGAATATGGCCAACGCATTCTTTTTTCGTCACTACAGTTTCTCCATAAGGAGCAGCTGCAACAATGCCAGAGTAAGTCTTTGAATCTCCATCTGCCGCTACCTGCTTACCTATGGCTCAGACACGACGTGCTACAAAGTCTTGTATTTCGGCGAATAATGGTCCGATTTACATTTACCTGGGCGGAAAATGTTCGTAAGAGATTCTACTTTTTGAAAATGAAATAAAAAAAAAATCGATTTTTCGAAAATTCTAACTAGGTCTGTCCCCTTAAAAAAGGAGGCAGCCATTCCATAAAACCGAAGAAACACACTCCTTCATTTTAATATTATAAGACTTCCCTTACAAGGATGTTTGGCGTATTATAATATTTTTCGAGAAATCGAATTTTTAAATTATTACTTTTGCGCGGCCGAGGGATGTAATTCCGAAAAGCCCATACCGCCGATTAATTTGAAATTTCGTGTAACCATGTATTTTGACTCGCTGATCACGAATATGATAGTGAAAATACCCGCAAATTTGATTTTCAAGATCAAAACTCACAAAAACTGATTTTTTAAAAGTTTTTTTATTTTATTTGAATAAGTGTTGATCTTAGAGAAAAATGTTTCCTACAAAAGTGGTAGCCTATGAAAAGATTGATCTTTTATATTTTATACCGTTTTTGTCTAAAACGATTTTTTTCGAGAAAAATGGGATAATGCTCCAATAAATACATTTTGCTAAATTCCATTAGTTTCGATGTTATCTACTTACGTACATTACTGCGGGAAGGTTGGAGTTTGGTCTTTAAATGGGATAAGAAAATTCGTTAGACGTGTGAAAATAGTAGGGTGGGTTTGTATCTTCTCGGGATGTGTGCGTGGAATCGTTGGACGTGTAGAAATAGTGGGGATCACCAAAGTGCTCAGCATCCACCCCATGATTCCACACACATCACCAAAGTGCTCAGCACCCGCCCGACGATTCCACACGAATCTAGGAAGGTTCGTCCCCGGAAAATTCATCCCCGGAAAATTCGTCGGGTGTACTTCCGAAAAGCGGAAATCGAATTTCGAGCTGAAATTTGGCACACTCCTTCCTTTTAATATTATAAGACTTCCTATCTACCCCACTATTTCTACACGTCCAACGATTCCACGCACACATCCCAAGATGCTACAAACCCACCCCACTATTTCTACACATCCAACAATTTCACGCACGATGATACAAACCCACCCCACTATTTCTACACGTCCAACGATTCCACGCACACATCCTGAGATGATACAAACCCACCCCACTATTTCTACACGTCCAACGATTCCACGCCCACATCCCGAGACGTTACAAACCCACCCCACTATTTCTACACGTCCAACAATTCCGCCCTACTATTTCTACACGTTCAACGATTCCACGCACACATCCCGAGATGATACAAACCCACCCTACTATTTTCACACGTCCAACGAATTTTCTTATCCCATTTAAAGACCAAACTCCAACCTTCCCGCGGTAATATGTGTAAGTAGTTAATAACTAAACTAATGGAGTTTAGCAAAATGTACTTATTGGAGCGTTATCCCATTTTTCTCGAAGAAAATCGTTTCAGACAAAAGCGGTATAAAACATAAAAGATCAATCTTCTTATAGGCTACAACTTTTGTAGGAAACATTTTTCTCTAAGATCAACACTCATTGAAATAAAATATAAAAACTTTTTAAAAATCAGTTTTTGTGAGTTTTGACCTTGAAAATCAAGTTTGCTGGTATTTTCACTATCATATTCGTGATCAGCGAGTCAAAATACATGGGTACACGAAATTCCAAATTAATCGGCGGTATGGTCTTTTCGGAATTACACCCCTCGGCCGCGGAAAAGTAATAATTTTAAAAATTCGATTTCTCGAAAAATATTCAAATACGCCAAAAATCCTTTTGAGGGAAGTCTTATAATATTAAAATGAAGGAGTGTGCCAAATTTCAGCTCGAAATTCGATTTGCGCTTTTCGGAAGTACACCCGACGAATTTTCCGAGACGAATTTTCCGGGGACGAATCTTCCTCGATTCGTGTGGAATCGTCGGGTGGATGCTGAGCACTTGGGTGATGTGTGTGGAATCATGGGGTGGGTGCTGAGCACTTCGGTGATGTGCGTGGGAATCGTGGGGTGTGTGAAATTGCGATGTGTGTGGAATCGTAGGGTAGGTGCTGAGCATTTCAGTGTGAGGGTAAATTTTCTGGTGGCGAATTTTTTGAGGGAGCTAATTTTCCGCGGAGGGGGCGAATTTTTTGGTACGCATTTTCCTTGGGTGATTTTTCCTGTTACCACAGTAACACAAGAAAGGGAAAAACTGTTCAACGATTTTACTACAATAAACGTGTTAATGTTTTAATTATTGACGACAAGCACATTAATATATTTTTCTCATGTCACAATTTATTTATAGAAAATCGGTTCATAAATTAAAAAGCAATTCGAGTTTTGCTGTTTATTTTATACCGTTGAATCTTTTCAGTGATTAATCAGAGCCTCCTCATTCGATACTCGCTAGTGACTATAGTTTTTTGGTGGATATAATTAAACTGATCACCATTCAACGTTTTAATCATGCTACTAATCACCACAAACCGATTCTCTTTCGATTAAGACTGATTAGAATACAATTGGTCGGATAATAACCATTTTGACCGGCCAGATATAGCACAGGTCGGAAATAGTTTTTTCTAGTTATTTAATCTATTGACTACTAAACGATACAATTTGATTATTCGTGACCACCGAACGATTCTACATCGATTTAGCATTTGATCTAATCGATTGCATGAAAAATAAAAAATGCTCGGCCAATAACTTGCACGCCTCCAGGTGGGTTCACTGGTTCACTCAGCCTTTTCAGGTGAAGCTGAAAATTGGTTCCCGTGGTGATGGTGCTGACGTTAGTGATGGAACGTAATTTCATATATATATCAGTCCGATTGACAGGCACAGGTTAGGTATAATAAAAAAAAATAGGGAGATATAGGTTAGAAAAGCTGAACGGCACACTCTGTACCTGTCGTACGATGTCAGGTAATAAATTATAATTCAATGTTTTTCCATTGAATTGTACGAAGGAGCGAAAATTTCATATAACTGAAAGACACTATATACACATTTCAGCTCTGTCGTGCTGAAATAAAATCATGAATAAATTGTATATAGTGTCATGCCCGAATCGTCGCTAATTGTGGTAATATTTTTGTTATTTACATTCGTGAGTTAGAATTGCGATACTATTTTCGAAATCTCTTGACTTCAATCACGTGTTACTTGGTGTTAAACACAGGATGAAAAATAACACTTTCGTTTCTTCCATAGCTACCTTTTTGTTCCTAGGTAAATAATTTGCCAAACGTACACTGCAATCAAAGCTTAAAATTTCACAATGATAAAAACAGGAAATTATTTTTCTTTGTATGTTTTTTATTATTGTAGTACAATTTGATTTGGTACAAAATTATTGCAACAGAGTGCGGAGGAACATAATCAAAGAGAAGACCCAAGAAACAAAAACAAAATAGATACATTTTTTTATATAAAAAAGAGTCAATGTGTCTCTGACCATATACTACGTTAATATCGCGATTGCCTCCGTAACTCTGGTGCGATACCTTTTCTCGCAGAAATTTTTGACGAATAGGTTATATTTGTATAAATGCCTCCAACACACGTGAAATTACGTGTTGACACGCGGAACTACACATGCAACAGTGTTTCATCAGCGTCGCCAGCGGCATCTCACCGAGCAGGGAGACTAGAGAGAAGGAGTGAACACAGCACAGGCCAATTTGTAGTTCCAGCGTGCCCAAAACACGTTGATGCTGTAGTTTCTGGTTTTGCCACTGCAGCGCTCGTGACCGAAAGTACTAATGAATATAGTAATAATAATCCTCAGCGACGTGAAACTGACCTTGTACTTTGCGATCGCAGCGCCTCTCATTTTCTACCAATTTTTAGGAACACTTCTTAAGTACGGTGTGTTCACTCCTTCTCTCTAGTCTCCTTGTCACCAAGGTCGCGATTTCGGCTTCACCCTGTCCTATGCAATTTGCACAGAGTGAACACTCCTGTACTCTAGACTCCATTACAGTGCCGTTTACAGTCGACTCTCCCATGTGTCAACTCGACGGGACCAAGCCCGATCCCTTGTATCAACTTCTCCTTCATCCTCACTCTTAATACCGCTGATACGGGAGAACATCGCATGAAAAGAGAGCGAATGCAAAACGAGCGAGAGAGTAAATATTTGACGTTTCGGAATGGGGGTCGGGGAAGTTGACTCATGGGAACGGACGGAGAGGATATGAGGGAACATAACACAACGGAGAGTCGACTGTAATCGAAAAGCACCCGAAGTAGGCTGCTGTAGTTGCGATTAACGGCACATCACGGCGCTAGCGTCGAGTTTTTTTTTAGCGATTGGTATCGCTGCTTTTTTTCAGGACAAAAAATACGAGCATGGCACACGCACACGAGAGTTTTACGCCATTGCCGTCAGTCGTAAGTTACGCGGTATATCGTAGTGTAATATGTATGTGCTATAGGCGTCTCTTTGAATTTTATTTAAAACAAAGGATATGGCGGTACTTCACGAACTTCGCACTCAACCACCTTTGGCACGATTAAAGTAATTCAAACTCACAGAAAAAGAAACTGTAGACTGCAACTTATATTGTTAATTTGGAATATTGTGATTCATGTTTATGATTAATGTATGATATATGTTTACACCGACGACGGACAGGATTTTAAGTGCCAAAACATTTCTACCCCAAAAGCAGTGAACACACACGAACCTCCTTCGTCTTTTACGATGTTTCAAAGACTCGAATGCTGTAAACCGAATTTATATAAAGGCTCTGAGTAAACGAATGAGTAAAAAAAAAGGTACTGAATTTTATTTCATTTAACCCAATCATGTTCACGATTATCCTCTCAGCTAATGCTCGTCGGAAAAGTAATAAAAGACCCGTCGGGCCACACCGAGAGACGTATGACGTACCAAATTTTATGGGAACCTCGCAAAAGTATTTCGTTGCGTTTTTCTCCTTTCGTTTTATTTTCCTATATTCGTGGTATAAATACTTCTTCTGTCAAACTCGTTTCAAACTATTGGATATGTTAACGATGTTGAAGTTATTTTTTTTCGTACTGCCAAATTTGTTTGCAGATTGAACCCACGAAAATCGACGAAACTTTTTTGATAGAAAGCCACAGATTAAATTTGTACAAAAATACAACTGTCGAAATTGCACAGTTGCAAAACGAAAAAAAATCTTTTGTTGCATTACAACAATGTAAACTTCATTGCTATAATTACGATCACATTTCTACTTCAATATCAGTATGGTACAAAAATCAATCTATCACATTTTTTTAAGTAGACAAAAATTGTTCAGAATTTATATTCAGTATGTCGTTTCATCGAATTAAAAAAGGCAAACTGTATTTCTCGTATATCACGCTTGAGAAGATATTATTTTACATCACTCGTCATTGTGATGTTTCCGCCTTAGCAACTCAGCTGACTACAAAACTGACTATATGCCAGAGACGGTCTCGTTTCTCGTCGTAGGTCTCGTACAAATTGAGCCGAGCTCCGAGACATTTGAATGCTTGCTGCATATTCGTCAATGTTCGATTTTTCTTCCGACCATGAAAATGCTCTGTAGATATTGGGAAAGGAACCGAGGGTCAAGTCATAAAACTTTCTAATCTGAACGAAAATCGTATCGTAGCCTGCGATACTATTATATATATGTACTATATGGAATACCAGACGAGAGTGGCACCATGAAATTTGACTCTCGCGCATACTTTTCATATTTTTTTTCTTTGCGTTTTCTTCTTTGCTAACTCGTTGGAAATACGAACGTGCTTAATCGCTTTTTTCGTTAAGCACTGCGAATATTTTACTTCTATACTTCGTCGAAGTATACTATGATAATTAAAAAAATCCTTGTCCGAAAAACCCGGGTGTTGTTCCATGTTTATTACCTTCGCATAGAATTCGCAGAGGACACGGGTGAAATAAGTATTTACTTCGATTCCTGTCCGACCAACTTTCCCCCTCTCCCTTGGTGTTATTAAAGCTTCTTACAAAACCGCACGGACCTATGTTTCAGAGGACAAAAAACTAAACACAACCAGTCCAAAAGAAGAAGAAAGTCCGTACGAATTGATTTATTGGCCTTGGGACGAGTGAGATATTGCTATACGAAAAATATACACACGCTTCATTCCAACACAATGGATCACAAAAATTTCGCCCCGAAATCGTCGTGGCTACCCCAAGCCCGTACAACTAAACGAACGATGATCCTAAAAAAGGTACGATTATTTGAATAGAATAAAATGTAAAATTAAAAAACCCAGAATATAAAGCACCTTTTTTGTTTGTTGTATTGTTAGTATTTGAATATATTTTCTTCTGGTAATAGTTGAAACAAAGTCTCGAAAGACAAGGATTAACGCGAGATAAGGTATACAATGGATTGCTTCAATTAACCACGTCGCCTCAAGTTCTAGTCACACGATGGCGTGCTCGCGTTGTCACGAACGAGAAGTGAGTATTTTTTTCTTTTTAAGGGTACGTTTTAATAGCGCGTAATGATTTTTTTCGTGGCAGGAAGTATCATTTTAAAATAAAAATGTGCTTACCGCTATCGTTTTTGAATCAATTTTTGATCGTTTATTTTTCGCAGCAAAAAGTAAGTATTATTTTCAAAAGCATATTGCCACTGTGTTCGCTTCTGAATCCACCGTTTTTATAATTTTTTCCCTAACGAGAAGTAGGACATAGGAGGCGTGCCCAGGTCGTTGCAAAAAATTGATACTTAGCGTTTACTTTCCTAGAATTTGCCCGTGTCTTTAGTGTGTCGTAAATGAGCGTAGTAATAAAAAAAAAGATACTGGTGGTAAACAAACGTAGGGTTGAATGTTTGTAATGGCCGAGGCCATCCATTTACTGCCCTTTTTTAAGGGTATGGATCAGTCACATGAGTGCGAAAAAGAGCTGCAAATTTCGAAATGAAAATATTTCCACAGCGTTCGTCCGATCGAAATAAAAAAGTTTCAGCCCATTTTTGCCATTTTTCTGCATGGGCTGATACTTTTTTATTCCAATCGGACGAACGGTGTGAAAAAATTCACTTTCGAAAATTCGAAGCGGGCAGAGTGACTGATTTATACCCTTAAGAATGCATTCCGCTGCGACCAGTCTTATAGCGACTGAGCCGTTATGAATGCGAGAGATAGCTTCAAATTTCGAAAGTGAACACCTTCCATACCATTCGTTCGATCGGAATAAAAAAGGTCTTAGCCTGTTTTTGACATTTTCGTGTCTGGGCCTTTTTTTGTTCCTTTTTGGGACCTTTTTTCTGATCGGTTGGGACCTTTTTTATTCCAATCGGCTAGACAGTGTCGTAAATGTTTACTTTTGAAAATTCGCGAGGGGTCGTTGACTGATCCATACTCCTGAATTCATCTATTCTATTGATGTTTTTTAAGGGTGTATTTTACTGAAACTCATCCTTAAATTGATATTTTTGTAATTATTTTTTTTCATTTCGAGAATATAATTACAAAACGAGTTGAATAAAATTTTATATTCATTATTACGGTTCGAACATGACAAAGAATTCGATTCAATACTTTGAAGTGGCGTCATTGCTGGACTTGCGTTCACCACGGACATGAACGTTTCGAAAAAATTTGCTGCGAAAATTGTGTCTCACATATAACTACCGATCAAAATTGTATTAAGGGACAACACCACTGTGACCCCCTATTTTTTTCACATTTTTCAAGAATTTTTTTTGTGGGAAAAAAAAGAGATATTCATAAACAATTTTTTGGGTTTTGTTCCTTGTTTATTAATGTATCAAAAAACATTTTTTCACATTTTTCACGCCGCATGGTGGCGCTGGGGAAGCTCCCGCGTTGGGTGCTGTCATCTCCGCAGTGATTCGCGGCACGCAGCAGAACTCTCTTCAACGTCGATCTGAAAAAAAATACCGAGTGTTTTCGTTAATAATATGATATTTTGAAGAGAAGTACATAGGGATTTGGAAAAATATTTTTGAGCAAAATTTTTCGTCGAAAATAGGCTATAACTTTTATAATTATTGAGATATCGAAAAAATCCTATGTACTTCTCTAGATAATCTACTTTTATTGATACAGTAAAAATTTGAAATTGATCGGATAAAAATTGCTCGAGTTCTGCTGCGTACCGCACTCAAAAAAGTGGTTTTGAGAAAAACGCGTTCAAAGTTTTAGATTTAATTTATGTTATAAATCGAAAAAAAAATTCTTTACCTTCAATCAGCGACGCCGGCACCATATATTCTTTCCTCGAACTTGTTAAGGCTTTTCTCGCTTCTTTTGCAGCGTCTGTGAGCGAGCGCTCCGCGAGCTGGATCCGCGCTGCGTCGGTCTCAACGCAAAAGTTGAAACAATTTGGGCCGATGGTTATCCCCAACGTCTCCAGTACTTTCATGAGACTTCTCAGGCCATCATTGAACACTAATACCGCGATATCAGTTGCAATATCAATGATTTTTTTGCTTCCGGACTGACACTTGGGGGCTATTGCCCAAACTGATTTATTGTAGCTTTCGTTATTGTTTTGCGTATAGCCGCCCAAACAACGCTGCAGCAAATCGTCCCTGCTCAAATTTTCGAAGATTGGCTGAATTGCCTCCAATATTTCCTGAGGAAGAGGCGGTTTATGGCGATATTTAGAAATATCACCATTTGCGACCGCGCGCTGCCACGAACACCACGACTCGGCTCCTTCCGGGCAATCGTCATGTTGTGGCTCACTGTCTGTCGACATTTTATGTTTGATAGTTGCCCAAATTGCCTTCCTCATTTTGTCAACATCATCGCTGTTCCTCCGAATAGCCAAGCCGTAATATGTGCTCAACTCGTCAATCAATTTTCCGGTGAGCTTTCCTCTGCCAGACAAGACCAAGTGCTATTTTTCGAAACTATATTTATAACAATAGTTAACCGGCTAACAATAGCCGGTTTTTGTGAAGGGAGCCAAAAGAATACCTGAGAAAGGCGGGAAGAATACCTGGCGACCCTAAGGCGACCAGCTGCGCGGGACCCCGAGCGTCGCGGACCGCTGCACCGCTCCATAAAATATTCAATATCTACGAAAATAATTATTTTTTCGACCTGGGTCCAGCGGCATTTCAATCTTAAAAGTATTTTAGATTTTTTAAAATGCTTTTCAAAAAATCGATTTTTTGAAGTCGTCACAGTGGTGTTGTCCCTTAAAATTAAAGATCGCTAATTGACAAGCGAGAAAAAATGGGATCAGCAAAAAAGCGTTATTTCATGCAATTTTGCAAAAAAATTACGGAATTTTTTCAAATTTCTTGCAGTCGATATACCCTTAAGTATCTTTTCTCAACATGAAAAATAAAACGCAGCATTCGCGTAAATATTCGTGCGATAGTTAACAAATAAAAAATGGTTAAGCTGTACTTAAAGACAAACAAAAACGCCAGAGCTTCGATGGGTAGGACGCACATCCCTTCCTACACATTGTAGCGATTCGCTGCGATAAAATGTGTGGCGTTCCCGCAGGGTCTGTACATTATTCGTTTCAGGTAGGCGATGTGGGTTTACGACTTTCTTTCAGAGGATCCTTTCAGACGCATGATATTCCATATTCTCACGAAATTTCACAGGGCTGTCCAATTCATTCCCACGTTGGTGAACGAAATACTTCCCCCTTTTCCCTATACTTACGCGACGTGGTCCCACTTGCCTTTTTTTGCCCGCAAAACTTTCCACTTTCGATCCAGGTCTCATTTTCACACGTTCTTCCACTGTATTTTTTTTTTTTTTCGATAAACAAATAAAACTGCACAAGTTAAAACAAAAAAATTCCAAAAAATTTTTAAGGTGGAACACTGGAGATAAAATTACCCCCAAATAGTTTCATATCCTTGATTAGGGATTGAACTCAAAAGCTTAAAAATTTGAAAGCACGTTTTTCGACACGGCAATATGTATTTTTTTCGAAAAATATTTTACTTTAAAATCTATTTATTAATTACAAAAAGTCTGCATATTTAAAAAAATACATATGTTCCAAAATACTTTTGAGACGGAACACGTGTGAGATGAAATAACTCCCCAAAAGCCTGACAGAATGGAAAACACGTTTTTCGACACTGAGATATTGATTTTTTTGAACAATTACTCTATTCTAAAATCCGTTTATTAATTACAAAACATACATATTTTATAAAAACATAGATGCATGTATTTTGAAATATTTATGACGTAAAATACGTGTTAGATGAAATGGCCGCCACGTATACTTCTCGCATTGGGGGTTGTACTCAAGACTTGAAAAATTCAGATTTCGTGACCGAAACATTTCGGTCGAAAGATAAATATCAGCGTAATGCGAGATAGTGTTGATCC